>JANAVB010010791.1:5220409-5527923 GCA_029216955.1 Iris pallida
ATGATAAAAAAGAATGTTGGTAAAGGATACAAGAAGTGGTGGATAATAATTGATAAAAGATGGAATAATCAACTACATCAAGATATCCATGCAGCTGGTAAGTACTCTATAAATTGAATACCCTTTAAAATATCTTGTATAATGCTTATAGGGATTTTAAACTAGTTATTTATTCAATTTTGCAGGTTATTTCTTGAATCCCAAATACCAATATGCTAATGATGTTGTAAACGACGATGAGATACTAAATGGCTTCCACCGCGTCGTTAATAGAATGGTGAATGACAATGAAATACGCCTCAATATAAACGGAGAGGTAACTATTGTTTGATATTGAATTTTTTATCTTTAAAATATTTAATATTTAATGTCATAACTTGTGTAATATCACTTTGTAGGCGAAAAGTTTCAGATTGAGAACTGATGCATTCGATTCAAATCAATTTCAAAGTGCTGTAAATAGATGTCTTCCTGGTAGTAATAGTTAATACTTCAAAATATTTATTAGGTAAAGTTAAATATTTTCATAAACTAACATATTTTATTATTTTTATTAGCTTCTATAAATATTTAACTTTACCTAATAAATATGTTAGTTTCTGTAAATATTTAACTTTTGTTAGTTTCTGTAAATATTTAACTTTATCTAATAAATATGTCTGCCGATGCCAAAAAAATCTGATACTCCGATCCGATACCGCTGATACCGCCGATACTTCCGATACCGATACTCATACAAAATGTCCGATACCGATATCGATATTTTGAACCTTGGTCTGGACATGTTTATGAAAGTCCCGAAAACAGGTAGATACATCACTCCTATTTTTTATCAAATACAGCCAAGTAACACGAGAAGAACAATCAATAAAGGAAACAAAATACTTGTAACCATTCATAGTAGTAATGGCGTATGGCCACCAAACATCAGAATGTATTACATCAAAAACAGACGAGCTCCTATGACCCGTACTAGCTTATGAGCTCCTAGTAAGTTTGCCTAAATCACATGCATCACATACTAGTTTCTCCTTATTTCTTTTCTCATAAATAGCTGGATACAATTTATTAAAGTAGCAAAAGAGGAGTGTCCTAACCTCTTATTGTGGATTATTAATGTATCCTCAACACTCATCTTCAGTCCTCCCATTCCTGCCTTCTCTGCCAAAGACATCAATGCTGAATCTAGCCCTTCTCGATCCAGACACCACAGTCCCTCATGCCAAGTGTCAGTCCCAAGTCTTCGTCCCGTCTCTTTTTCCATGGAAGATCACCTTAGGAATATCGAAAGAGACAATATATTTTAGTTGGAGGATTATAGAACTCACGGACAAAAGACTGACTGGAAAATATGGAGCACGCAAAACATTGGATAATTTTACTAAACCTGTACAATTATCGACCACTGGCTGAAAAGTACCATCAGCTATTTAAATGTTGTCTGCCAATGCTAGGTGAGTGTAGGAGGAGAACTCACTAGCATTCCATGTCACATGCCAAGATGCCCCCAAGTCGATAATCCAGTCTGATGATTTAAGGGAAGACATAGATGCAAGGGTGAGTGAGTCGTCAGTACCTTCTGATGGATGGACATACATGGCGGCATTGCCTCTAGCGAAGAATGAGGTGGACACCTTCTCGGTTCCACTCCTCCTGTCTCTATCGTTTGACGTTCTTTGCTTCCTCCTGAGTGCCTCCAGCATGCCCATCAGTGCTTGATCCTCCTTAGTAAAGGTACCACCAGCTCCCTCATCTCCTTCTGCTATCAGCAGGTTCGCTCAATAACCTCCTCGACCACCCCGTCGACCCCTACGACCATGGCCACGTCCTTCAAAATGTCCACGTCCACCACCTGAATCTTCCTCCTTAGGTGGTTTGGTGCAAGCAGACCGATGATGTCTCATCTCCCCGCAGTTGTAGCACTGTCGGTTGTGCTGCCAGGACTCTCCCTTAGGACCTATGCCGCTCTAACCGGTAGCCGTCATTGCTGACTTTACTTCAGGAGGACCACCTGTCCCTGCCTGCAGCTTGATGCAAGTCTCCTCCTGGATCATGGCCGAGATAGCTTCCTCAAGGGTGGGGATCTTCGGTTGGGCTAGAAGTAGTATTGTCCTCTGAGAAAATACTGCAGCCAGCCCTTTAAGAAACTCCATCGTCCTCTCCTACAGACATACGTCTCTCCTTACACTTTGGATCCCCATAGCTTGTCCGATCTGAGGAATGATCGTAATCCAACCACAAATGCTCTAACTCCGTGGTGTATTCCTGCACCATCTTCTCTCCTTGTACGGTGTCGTCGATCTCCCCTTGTATTTGGAAAATCTGCAAGTTTTTTCCTACACCATCGTAGGTCCTCCTCAATTTCTTCCACACGTCCTTCACCATCTCGATGCCATCAACTGTGGCGGTGATCGATTGGACTAAAGAATTGAGAAGCCAAATGTAGATCACCATATGAGTGGACTTTCACTCGTCGTGTCCTGCCGAGCCCTCGTCCGACTCTATCTTCTCTCCTGACAGGAAACCCTCCAGGTTCTTTCCTACGAGGGTTCTCCTCACCCGCCGTAACCAACTTAGGTAGGTAGCTGGAACATCAAGCTTCAGAGCAATGGAGGGAAGCTCCAACTCCGTCAATGTTCGTGTCGCGCTCTTACCAGCCAACAACTTCATCAACGTTGCAACCTCCGCAGGGTCCAGCTTCTTGATGATCTCCTCCATCGATCCTCCTCTTCTCCGATCACCTCACACCCATTCCACGATTCACGCTCGTCCTCTCCTAGATCCGATCATGTCTCTCCCCTATCGGATCTAGGTTTTCAACGTCCGGAACAACCCCGCGGGAGGCTTCGGAAACCGCGGCTTCGCGAGGGTAGGGGCGGTGGGCCGACTAACAGGTGAGTGGACGCCGTCAGACGGGTGTCTCCGAACAGCGGCCGTCGGGAGCAGCAGCAGCGGCAACAGCCGCGCGCATGCGGCGGAGGTGCCCGCGGAACAGCGGCCGGCTCGCGCGCGAGGTGGTCAGCGTGCGGCCGTGCAGCGGCTAGTGGCGGCAGGGTCGGTTTGCTGCGGGGGCAGCGTGCAGCGACTGGTGGCGGCGGTGACTGTGGTGGTGGTGATGGTGGTGACGACTAGGGTTAGTGTTTGCAAAAGGTGGCGGCGGCTAGGATTTTTGGTGGCTCTGATACCATGTTGAATATTTGTGATACTTTTATTGATAATCTCATGGCTATATATAGCCTTACAATCCTCCTAATTGCATTAAAACCTCTGTGGAATATCCTGTGACATATTCTGACATACCAAATATACCAACAGGATATTCCAATATACTTATTCTAATATACCAACACTTCTTCACAAGAAGTTCTAGGTAATAAAGATAATTTGTTGGAACAGATACAGTAGGACGAACATTATGTTGTAAAATATAACCAACTGGAAATGAAAGAACTAGATGTTAACATTTGTCAAAAGTCTCTTGATGATTTCGTCATTTTGTTGTTGCCACTTTAGAATATACTAGCTTCTATGGTTCAGCTATAGAAAAGGTCACATTATGTTGTAAAGTGGAAGGACCCAAATATGTAAGAACTAGCTGTTAATGCTGCATTTATCAAAAGTCTCGTGATGCTCATCATCATCATGTTTTTGTTGCATTGTTATGCAAGTTTTTTTTATACTAGCTTTTACAATTAACCTGCAGAAAAGCTTTGGCAGAGTATTCAGTCTACTCAAGGCTCGCAAACATGTTACATTCCACCCTTAACCGCATGGTAAGGGGGTGTGACATTCAATTAACACATACCCAATCTAGGTATGGAGAACATTCCATAATTTATAGTAGTAAATTTTTCTAGTTTTTACTGCTAGGAGTCCATGCATTTTTCGTATCCACAAGAGGCTTTCTTTCGCTTTCCAATATTTACTAGTTTGATGATGCAATTTGATCTCAAGTTCTTCAATTGACAGACTACAAACCTAATTTCAATAATAGATAAGACACGATGACACTTCCCATATTCTAAGATATTACATGATACATCATATTTGAAATAGCAATGTAAAACATAATGCAGATGCAGATGCAGATGGAATGAATTTCCACTTGAGAAAAGGGGCAGTACGATAAAAATAAGGACAATCATTAGAGGAATCAAATAGAGGAGAATTGAGAATAACTAACCTGATTAACATATACAACATAACCCACTAAGAAGTAAACAATAAGAAAAGGAAGCAACAATGGTGCAATGACTGCATAAACCATCCCAATCAATATTGCAAGTGAAACTATTGGTACAACTCTGTAATATGGGAAGCCAAAAAGATAAGGTTCATTTGTTGTGCCTCGACCAAAAGAATGAGCTCTAATGAAATGCCAAAGAATTAATCCTAGCTGCAATGCTTCCAATGAGAATCCTGATAATCCATCTGTCAAGATATACGTAATGAAGAAATCCGACTGCCAAATGAACATAGTATAAGTACGTTCCTCAACCTGAAATATTAGCTGAAAAATAAAAGCATTCTAACTACAAAAAATCCAATAAAGAATGAAACAGCAATGACAGCCATTCTTGGATTATGTATATAATGTTTTAAGTTTATTTACTTAACATTTTGGATTTTTTATTAGAGTATGTAATTACATATTTCTCATGTGTTGACATTGTTGAATCACTCCGTTTCGAACCATTCCTTTTTTATTTTTGACTATTCTCAAGAGCCCATTTTTTGTACTACCATTCTCTAAAGTACGATAATATGCGCTTAGAACACAGTGACACCGGATCTTAGGGGAGAGAGAGGAATTGAAGCAAGAATGATAAGTCTCTCCTAAAGGAACCCACCTAAAGGTTACTCAAAGAGAAGAATTCCAACTTGAACAACAATAACTTACTTTTTATTTCATTCACCAAGTTGTCATGACAAATGACTACAATATTTTTTTAGATCCATGAATGTAAGTTACGTAACTTCTTTCCTCCCTAGAATAAATCGGTAGAATATACGTTTAAGTAACCACTGCACATAATTATCAAAATAACTCCAATCAAAGTCTCATAACACCAACTATAGTAACGCTCAAAATGAAGATAAAGCAACCAACGGTTGCGATCCATAAGCTTTTTGATATCAGCTTCCCTCATGCTTCATTTGGAAGGTTCCTGTGTCATTCTCCGATGGTTGGAGAGAACTCGTCCTCGAGATTAGAGATCAACATAAATTCAAAAATGTTGCAGTTCTTTCAAATTCCTCCGTTGCACTACACTGTATTTTCCAACCTTGTTAACAATATCAATCCACTCCGCCCATTGAGTATTAACAAAGTGTTGGATTATCAAATTTTTGATGAACAATGCAAAATTTGACAAAGACTTATAAGGACAAAATAGATCAACATAAGAATAATTAGCTTCAAATTCATCAAGAGACCAAAAGGAAGAGTAGTGCACAACAATACCCAACCATTGATATTTGTTGTGTGACAAAACTTGATTGGAGAAGATAGTAGAAAATGAAGACTCACCGGTAGTTGTATGTATCCTAATGAAAATGTTTCCCTAAATCATGTCCTAAAGTGAAATTTTATGTGAATGATTTGAAATCTCATGGTAAACCTTTTCCTCTAGGTAATCATCATATAATGGTGGAAATTCCAAATTGACCATTAGTACTTTTACACACCATCACGATTCAAATAGAAGTTAGTTGATCATTCTCTTTTAAATCATCATCCACACGAACCTCAAATTAATGGAGACATTGCCGCAGATATTCAACGTTCCTCCACACCTCATCATGATAAACTTTTCATGCGAGCACGTCCAAGACCATCACGTCGTAAAGTCCCCATGCACTCCAAACGCTCTTGGAGTAGTTGCACTTACCTTTTCAACTCGTCCATTTCCACGACCCTTAAGTCATGCTTCTGGGCAGCGAGATAGTCAACGTTGGCTGCTTGTTGGACTATGGCACCAAAGCTTTGATAGTAAATGACACCGGAACGTATGGGAAATATAGGAACTAAAGCAAGAATGATAAGTCTTTCCTAAAAGAATCCACCTAAAAGTAACTGAAAGAGGAGAAATCCATCTTCAACAACAATAACTAATCTTTGTTTCATTCACTAAGTTGTCATGACAAATGGTAACAATTTGTGAAGCTTTAGATCCATGCATGTAAGTTATGTAACTCTTCTCCTCCCTAGAATAAATGACAAGTAACCATTGTACATAATTATTAAAAATTAACTCCAATTAAAGTCTCATAACACCAATTATAGAAATATTCAAAATGAAGATAAAGTAACCAAATGGCAGTGATCCAAAATGTTTCGATATTGGCTTCCTGCATGCTTCATCAGGAAAGTTCCCGTGTCAACAAGAGGTACTAATGAGTGGTCTTTTATCTATCTGATCTTTCAGTTGTGTCCTGCGAAGTCCATGATTAATACGAAT
This sequence comes from Iris pallida, assembly GCA_029216955.1. Lineage (NCBI taxonomy): Eukaryota > Viridiplantae > Streptophyta > Magnoliopsida > Asparagales > Iridaceae > Iris > Iris pallida. The sequence continues at coordinate 5,226,871 of JANAVB010010791.1, forward strand.
ATGAAGTAGGAATATCAGCCATAAACCTCAGAGAAAAGAAGACAACTGTAGTTCATAAGGCTCAAAAACTCTGTTCTATACAATCATTCTAACTAGAAGGAAAGAAACTCCATAGGGTAAAAGGCAAATATAACCATTAGTACTTGACTGGGCAGTCAAGGTACAGTCAACCGATACGGTGGTAGATTCAGATCATAGGAATTTCAGAAGTAGTGCATGTTTCACACACGTTGGATATATGAACCTTAGTTCTTTTGTAGAGGATACCAAATGTCGTTGTCATCATCATCATCTAAACCTTTTCCCCATCAAAATGGGTCGTCCTGGAGTATAATAAAGCTCCATACAAGAATTGACAAAGGTTTTCTGACCGGCTGTCTACCTGAAGTCGACCCACTATGTTAGTATCAATTTCCTATTTAGAGGAATGACAATCCTGTACTTCTCTAGTTTGGGACATCTTTTCAGTGTTTTCCTGTGTTGGTTAACTCTGTTAGAGTTGTGAGATTGGCACAGATCTGATAAAGCCTTGTAAACCTTTATTCTAGTGAAATTCCCGCTCTTTCCTGGTGTGGCTTCCTTGGACAACCACATAAAATTATTGTCCCTCCTGCTTCTGTCGTGTGTTGACTTTATGGAAATCTCGATCAGGATAGTCATTTAATCTGTCTCAACAAGTGTCCCATTTCATCCCATCTCCCTTTTTACTGGTTGAGCTCCTAAGTTCATCAAACAAGCCCATTCGAGTTAGTGGTTGGTTTTCTCTAGTCTACGAGATAGGCTAACAGACCAAACAATTTAAATCTCTATATTTTCAACTGTATTAATGATATTTAATTCAATACAGTACTAAGGGACAATAGCAATTTTTATGCGCAAAGGTCATCTCAGACAGAGGTCTCCTTCCATGGATTCATTGCTTGGCAATGTTTTGGCTGGAGTATTTAACTGAATGTAGAAGTTTTCGCTGCACAAGGAATGAGATAATCAAAGGCCAAGTTTTCACGATAGCATATGGCTACTGCACAACTTGCCACGATTTTGACGACTTTACAAGTCAATGGTTACATAATGACAAAATGGTCAGTGGTCATTGACTGTGACCCTGGACAAGAAGTAGAGAAACTATTGATATATTTAGAGAATATGTTATATTTAGTGTGGGAATATCCTGAGGACATATTTGGGATGTCAGAATATGCCATAGGATATTCCATTGGATATTCTATCATGTAAAGGCTATATAAAGCCTATGAGATTATCAATGAAATTCATCAATCAATCTCAACATGGTATCAGAGCCACCTTTCCACAAACCCTAACCCTAGCCGCCACCAAAACTCTAACCTAACATTTCCCCCTCTTCCTCCCCGCTGTCGCTGTTGCTGCGGCTACTGCTGCGCCACTGCAGCCACTGCTGCCGCTGCTGTGCGTGCCACCCCCCTTCTTCCCGCACGTAGGAGAGGACGACGAGGACGAAGGAGACACCGATGCCTAGATCTGATGAAATCAGACATGTTCGGATCTAGGAGAGGACGACGAGAACGAGCGTGAATCGTGGAGCAAGCGTGACGTGATCGGAGAAGAAGCATCGATGGAGGCGATCCTCAAGAAGCTGGATGCTACAGATGTTGCGACGTTGATGAAGATGTCGGCTGGTGAGAGCATGACACGAACGTCGCCAAAGTTGGAACTTCCCTCCATCGATCTGAAGCTGGACGGACCAGCCACCTATCTGAGTTGGTCACGGCGGGTGAGAAGAACCCTTGCAGGAAAGAACCTGGAGGGATTCTTGACGGGCGAGAAAACAGAGCCGGACGAGGGCTCGACAGGACGCGATGAGTGAAAATCCACTCATATGGTGATTTACATCTGGCTTCTTAATTCCTTAGTCCAGTCTATTGCGTCCACAGTAGATGGCATTGAGATGGTGAAAGACGTAAGGGAAAAGTTGAGGAGAACCTTTGATGGTGTGAGGAACAACTTACGGATCTTCCAGATAAAAGGGAAGATCGACGACACCATACAGGGAGAGAAGACGGTGCAGGAGTACGCCACAGAGTTGAAGCATCTCTGGCTGGATTATGATCACTCCTCAAAATGGGCAAGTTGCGGGGACCCAAAGTGCAAGGAGAGACGTGTGTCTGCAGGAGAAGACGATGAAATTCTTCAAAGGGCTGACTACAGCTTTCGCACAGAGGACAGCCTTACTCCTCGCCCAACCAGAGATTCCTAGTCTCGAGGAGGCTATCTCAGCCATGATCCAGGAGGAGACGCGCATCAGACTACAAGCAGGGACATGTGGTCCCCCCGAAGCAAAGTCAGAACTAGCGGTTACTAGCTCGGAAAACACAGGATCCAAGGGAGAGCTCTGGCAACACAATCGGCAGTGCTACAACTGCGGAGAGATGGGCAATCATCGGTATGTTTGTACCAAACCACCTAAGGAGGGAGACTCAGGTGGTGGACGTGGACGAGAATATATTGGACGTGGTCATGGTCGAGGGGGTCGACAAGGCGGCCGAGGAGGGTATCGGGCAAACCTGCTAGTAGCATAAGGGAATGGAGGAGCTGCTGGTACCTTTACTGAGGAGGATTAGGCACTGCTGGAGAGAAAGCAGAGAGCGTCAGCCGAGGGAGACAGGAGGAGTGGAACAGAGGAGGCATCCACCCCATTCTTTGTTGGAGGCAGCGCCGTTATGTATGTCCACCCATCAGAAGGTACTGACGAGTCACTTGCTCTTGCATCTATGTCTTCCCTTAAAATGTCATACTGGATTATCGACTCAGGAGCATCTCGGCATGTGACCGGAATTGCTAGTGAAATTTCTTCATACACTCACCTAGCATCAGCAGACACCATTCAGACTGCAGACGGCACTTTCCAGCCAGTGGTCGGTAAGGGTACTGTTAATTGTACAGGTTCAGTAAGATTATCCAATATTTTACATGCTCCATCATTTCCAGTCAGTCTTCTGTCTATTAGTTCTATAATTCTTCAACTTAAATGCATTGTTTCTTTTGATATTCCTAAGGTGATCTTCCAGGAGAAAGAGACGGGACGAAGACTTGGGACTGACACTTGGCATGAGGGACTGTGGTACCTAGATCGAGAAGGACTGGACTCAGCATTTGTATCTATGGCAGAAAAGACTGGAATGGGAGAGCTGCAGCAGAGGACTGAAGATACTTTGATACTTCATCATAGGAGGATGGGACATTCTTCCTTTGATACTCTAAGTAAGTTGTATCCAGAAATTTATGCAAAAACAAATAAACAAAAATTAATATGTGATGCATGCGAGTTAGAAAAACTTACTAGAAGCTCATATGTTGGTACTGGTCATAAGAGCTCTTTTGCTTTTGAGGTAGTACATTCTGATGTTTGGGGTCCATGTGCTACTAAAACTATGAATGGGTATAAGTACTTTGTTTTCTTTATTGATTGTGCATCTCGTATCACCTGGCTGTATCTGATAAAAAATAAGAATGATGTATCTGCCTATCTTTGGGATTTTCATAAGCATGTCCAGACTCAATACAATGCAGTGGTGAAGGTACTGAGGTCTGACAATGGAACGGAGTATACTAACAAGATGCTTGCAGAGTACTTGTCAGCACACAGAATACAGCATCAGACCACTTGTGCATACACACCAACACAAAATAGAGTAGCAGAAAGGAAGAACCGACATCTTCTAGACACCGCAAGAAGTATGATGATCGACATGAATGTCCCACAAAATCTATGGAGGCATGCAGTGTTGACAGCAGCTCAACTTATCAATAGAATGCCTTCAAAAATCCTGGGATGGAAGTCCCCATGTGAAGTATTGTGAGGCAATAATAGTGGGATACTTCCACTGAAGGTGTTCGGATATGTGTATTTTGTGAAAGACAACAAACGATCAGTTGGAAAACTTGACCCTATAACAATCAAGTGCATCTTTGTGGGCTACTCAACAACTCAAAAAGGGTACGTGTGCTGGAGTCCAGTAGAGAAGAAGAGTAGAGAAGAAGTTTGTTAGTATGGATGTTCACTTCCGGAAGCATGAGCCATATTACCGCCATGAGGGAACTTCACACAACACGCCTAATACTACTAGTATAAGGCGAGAAGGGGAGATAGAGAACTTGGTGGTAACCGATTTAGAAGTTTGGCACAGAGGCACGGTTGAGGAGGAACATGAAGGTAAAGCGGAACAGGGGAAGGAGATGAGAAGTGTTAGGCCTACGGCTTAGGGGGAGTTACTTACTTATAGCAGAAGAGAGAAGCAAACTGCAGGACCAGTACCTACAGTGCCAGTGCTAAGTCCCCTGCCTGCGTCTGTCCCAGCTCCTGAGACACCTACACCGCCATCCTCCTCATCTATACCACCATCCTCCTCAGGTGATATCATTCCTCCTACATCTTCCACACCACTATCTACACGAAGGACTACTCGCAGTAATGCAGAAAATCCTCCGGACAGATATGGTTGGGATCTTGCTAAGTTTGTTTCTTATGACCATTTCTCTTTTTCTCATGGAATATTTATAGCATTTTTGGATAGTATTACTGTACCTAACAATTGGCAGGTTGCCAAGAACGATCCAAAGTGAAAAGCGGCGATGCACGAGGAGTTGGGAGCTCTTGAGAAGAACCATACTTGGGAGCTGGTGAGACTGCCAGAAGGCAAGAGAGCAGTCGGATGAAAATGGATTTTCACGGTGAAGCAGAACCCAGATGGACAGGTTGAGCGCTACAAAGCTCGACTGGTGGCAAAATAATACAGTCAGACGTACAACATTGACTATGACGAGACCTTTGCACCAGTGGCAAAGATGAGCACTGTCAGGACCTTGATCTCTCTGGCAGCCAATGGAGGATGGAAGCTACACCAACTGGATGTGAAGAATGCATTTCTTCATGGGGATCTAGTGGAGGAGGTGTACATGGAGATACCACCAGGATACGGCACCAATCAGACAGAAGGCAAGGTCTGCAGACTGAAGAAGTCCCTCTATGGACTGAAGCAGTCTCCTCGAGCATGGTTTGACAGGTTCAGAAGAGCAATGATAGGGATGGGATATCAGCAGATCAATGCTGATCATACTGTCTTCTTCAGACGAAGTGGAGGCCACATCACCAGGCTTGCGGTGTATGTAGATGATATGATTATTACAGGCGATGATGAGCAGGAAATCGTCCAACTCAAAGGGAAGCTTGGCAAGGAGTTCAACGTGAAGGATCTTGGCCCTCTTCGATACTTCCTCGGGATTGAGATTGCTCGAGATACAGAGGGAATTGTTCTTTCTCAGAGAAAGTACGCACTGGACCTGCTTACGGAAACAGGGATAATGGGATGCAAACCAGCTACGACACCTATAGACCAGAAGTTCAAACTGGATGCTGAAGCTGGAGAACCAGTTGACCGGGATAGATATCAGAGATTGGTGGACAAGTTGATCTACTTGAGCCACACTCGACCTGATATCAGCTTTGCGGTCAGTGTAGTGAGCCGCTATATGCATGACCCCCGGAAGGGTCATATGGACGCAGTGTACCAGATTCTGAGGTACTTGAAGGAAGCCCCCGGGAAGGGACTGATTTTCAGAAGAAATAATCATGTGAGCATCGAGGGCTATTGTGATTCTGACTGGGCTAGCTGTGCTGACGACAGGAGATCTACATCGGGATACTGCATATTTATAGGAGGAAACATGTCTCTTGGAGGAGTAAGAAGCAGTTAGTGGTTACCAGATCAACAGCTGAAGCAGAATATAGAGCTATGGCCTTGGAAGTCACAGAGCTATTATGGTTGAAGAATATGCTGATGGAGCTGAAGCTGGACCAGGGAGCCAAGATGAAACTATGATGTGACAACCAGTCAGCTATTAGTATTGCCAACAATCCAGTACAGCATGACAGGACCAAGCATATCGAGATTGACAGATTCTTCATCAAAGAAAAGCTGGATGGTGGACTACTAGAGCTGGACTATGTTCCAACCAAATATCAGGTAGCAGACGGATTGACCAAGGGGCTTAACTCTATCAGCATGATAAGAGGATGTGACAAGATGAGCTTAGTGAATATTTTTCGTCCATCTTGAGGGGGAGTGTTGATATGTTTAGCATGAGAATATGTTATATTTAGTATAAAAATATCCTGAGGACATATTTGAGATGCCAGAATATGCCACAGGATATTCCATTGGATATTCCATCATGTAAAGGCTATATAAAGCCTATGAGATTATCAATAAATTTCATCAATCAATCTCAACAAAAACCTAGATGAATAAGCCTAATGCAGTCCTAGCATGAAGATGTAAAGCTAGCAATAGATATCAGCACGAAGAAAGAAATAAACCCATGATAGCGCAAGCCTACAATAAAGAACCATAGAAATCACAGGGTAATTGAATAACAAGATAGGTTAGGGTTTAGGCAAGGTCATGCATATATTCCCTTGAGAGAAACTAGGCCAAATTCTTGCTCCAAAGAAGATTGACTACTTCGCACTCAAAGCCTCTGATCCAAGATACGTAGATCAATCCATTTGAATCAAGGAATTAGATGTTGATTCATTAGAGATGAATATGAGTACTTTATGATTGCTTGGTGGCTGACTTGATGATATGATAGTTATTTGGTATATGGGTGTGAGGATTTGGGAGACAACAACAAAGGCAGAAAAAGGAAGGATGATGTGGGTCCTGCAGATGGCTGTAGTAGAAAGAAGGGTCAGGTCGGGTCTCTGGGTGCTGGAAGCATACCAGGTTGGTCTGTAGGATGTATTGCAGCAGGGAATACGGCGACCAGGCTAGGGGTTCATCTCGGGACTGCACAACAGAGGGTGAACAATCAGGCAGCTAGGGTTGTTGGCCAATTCTGGTCCTGATCACGTCAGGCCCACTGGAGGCAGGGAGTCAAAGGCGACAGAGACAGGAACTGCAGAAAATAACAGCAACAGCAGTTAGAAAGCAAGGAGAAGAAGATGAAAACTCTTCTTCTTTTTTCCTTTTTTTTGTTGACAAAGAGAAGATGAAAACTCTATTCACCAGAAAACTTCAATAAGATTTTTTTTCTCTGATTATAATAATCTGATTTATACAGCCAGAAGATGCTCTCTCTCTCTAGATAGAAACAAATCTAACCAAATCATAAGAAACCTCATCCAACTCCAACTAACCATAACTAAAAAAAAAAAAAACCAACTCACGGAAACTAAACAAACCTAATGTCTAAAGTCTAAACTAGGTTCAACTGGACAAAATCTACAAAAAGTCTGTTGCAATTGATTGATGATTTATTGATAGTCTCATTGGCTTTATATAACCTTTACATAATGGAATATCCTGTGGCATATTCTGGCATCCCAAATATGTCCCCAGGATATTCCCATTTGCTTTTATGCTAATACAATATACTAAATATTCCAACACTCCTCCTCAAGATGGGCGAAAAATATTCACTAAGTCCATCTTGTCACGTCCTCTAATCAAGCTCACAGAGGGAAGTCCCTTGGTTAGTCCATCTGCTATCTGATCCCTGGTCGGAACATGGCCAAGCTCCAGCAATCCTCTATCCAGCTTCTCTTTGTTAAAGAACCTATCAATCTCGATGTGTTTGGTCATGTCATGTTGTACTGAATTGTTGGTGATACTAATAGCAGATTGGTTGTCACACCACAACTTCATCTTGGTTCTTTGATCCAGCTTCAGTTCTACCAGCATATTCTTCAACCATAACAGTTCTACAACTCCCAGGGCCATGGCTTTGTACTCTGCTTCCGCTATTGATCTGGCCCACCACAGACTGCTTCTTACGCCTCCAGGAGACCAGGTTGCCTCCTACGAATATGTAATATCCGGAGGTAGACCTTCTGTCATCTGCACAATTGGCCCAGTCAGAATCACAATAGCCTTCAATGCTTACGTGATTGTTCTTCTTAAATATCAGCCCCTTTTCGGGGGCACCCTTCAAGTACCTCAGAATCTGGTACACTGTATCCATATGGCCCTTCCATGGGTCATGCATGTAACGGCTCACCACACTCACTGCAAAGCAGATATCAGGTCGTATGTGGCTCAAATAAATCAACCTGCCCACCAGTCTCTGGTATCTGTCTCGATCAACTGGTTCTCCAACCTCAGCATCCAACTTGAACCTCTGGTCTATTGGTGTTGCTGTAGGTTTGCACCCCAACCTCACCCTCCATCCCTATCACTGCTCTCCTGAATCTGTCAAACCACGCTCGAGGAGACTGCTTCAGTCCATAGAGGGACTTCTTTAGTCTACAGACCTTGCCTGCTGTCAGGTTGGTGCCAAATCCTGGTGGTATCTTCATGTATACCTCCTCCACTAGATCTCCATGAAGAAATGCATTCTTCATGTCCAGTTGGTGTAGCTTCCATCCACCATTCGCTGCCAAAGAGATCAGGGTCCTGACAGTGCTCATCTTTGCAACTGGTGCAAAGGTCTCGTTATAGTCGATGTCGTATGTCTGACTGTATCTTTTGGTCACTAGTCCAGCTTCGTAGCGCTCAACCTGTCCATCTGGGTTCTGCTTCACGGTAAAGGCCTACTTGCATCCGACTGCTCTCTTCCCCTCCGGCAGTCTCACCAGCTCCCAAGTGTGGTTCTTCTCAAGAGCTCCCAACTCCTCGTGCATTGCCGCTTTTCACTTTGGATCGTTCTTAGCAACCTGCCAATTGTTAGGTACAGTAATACTATCTAAAGATGCTATAAATGCTCCATGAGAAGAAGAGAGATGGTCATAAGAAACAATACGGAAAATCATAAGCAGGCAACAGCCGCCGCAGCAGCAGCAGGCACGGGAAGGGCGCGGAAAGGGGGGCTGCTGTGCGCGGGTTAGGGTTTGATGGCGGAGGGAGAGAGAGAGAGGTTAGGGTTTGGTGGCGGCTAGGATTAGGGTTTGTGGAAAGGTGGCTCTGATACCATGTTGCAATTGATTGATGATTTATTGATAGTCTCATTAGATTTATATAGCCTTTACATAATGGAATATCCTGTGGCATATTCTGACATCCCAAATATGTCCTCAGGATATTCCCATGTTCTTTTATGCTAATACAATATACTAAATATTCCAACATAGTCTTAATGAGCGTAAACTGGACCACCATTTGACTAAGCAACTTCCTTTCATTTGAAGTATGATAATGACAAAGTCTGGGAGTATCCCATTTCTCGTCTTATCAGGATCGCATTACGTGTGCACAAACACATGCATAATCATAAATTATTTCAAGAACTATTTATTGGCATAAGCCTATCATCCTAAGAAGTAGGAATCAGCTAGAATATGATAGTAATGATGGGAAATATATATTTGTGTTATTTGGGGGAAAAAAAATCTAACCCATCTTTTATGCATTGTAGATGGAGAACACATATACAATTACTAGTATTGCCCTAAAGCCCATAGATCTATTGGATCATATACACTCCCCCTCAAGTTGTAGGATATATATTGTCCACCTTGCTACAAAGAAATAAAAAAAACAATAACTAAAAAGCGGTTTGGTGAAAAGATCGGCAATATGGTCTTCGGACCTAGCAAATGGTGTGTAGACCAAATTACCTATTCACAACCTCCAGAACAAAATAACAGTCCACCTCAATGTGTTTGATCCTTTTATGGAATACCAGGTTGTTGGTTATAAAGATTGCTCTGTACTCTGTTGCCTCTGCACTACATCCTGCCACAACTGTCAGTTTCTTATTGCATCAAGTGACTAGATTGCTCCCAACATAGGTACAATATCCAGAAGTAGAACACATGTCACTCTTTGACCCGGGACCCAATCTTGAGATGACCATGACGTTTGTATAGAAGCCCTTTCCCTGAAGGTCCCTCCCCATATCTTAAGATTCTAAAAACGACATCCCAATGAAATTGTTTGGGATGTTCTATGAACTGACTAATCAAGCCTAATGTAAAGGAGATGTCTGGAAGAGTCAGTCAAATAGATCGGCCTTCTAACAAGTATTTTGTATTGTGACATATCCTCAATAATATCTTTATCATTTTCGGGCCACATATTCAAATCGAGTACTATAGGTGTATATGTGTTTAGAACGTGTAGACCCGTCTCCTATAACAGGTCTGTAGCATATTTCGGCTAGAAAAGAACTATTCCTTCAGAGCTCATGGCTATTCCAATCCCACAAAAGTATTTCGGCTGACCTAGGTCTTTAGTAAAAAATGCTTGTGAAGATAGACATTGGTCTCCTCAATACATGCAAGGTCAGAACCTGATGGCTCAATGTCATCAGCATACACCATAAGAATGACTATTCCAGTCTTGGTGTTCCAGATAAATACTGAATGGTCCACGTGACTACACTTGAACACTACTACAGAGACAACTTGGCTAAAAATTCAAAACAAGAACGAAGACTCCGATTGAGTCAATAGATGGTCATATTGAGTTTGCATACTACATTCTCCTCTGAGCAACAAATCCAGGAGGTTGTGTTGAGATTGATTGATGAATTTCATTGATAATCTCATAGGCTTTATATAGCCTTTACATGATAGAATTTCCAATGGAATATCATGTGGCATATTCTGGCATCCCAAATATGTCCTCAGGATATTCCTATACTAAATATAACATATTCCAGGATATTCTCATACTAAATATAACATATTATCATACTAAATATATCAGCACTCCCCCTCAAGATGGGCGAAAGATATTCACTAAGCTCATCTTATCACATCCTCTCATCATGCTGATAGAGTTAAGCTCCTTGGTCAATCCGTCTGCTACCTGATATTTGGTTGGAACATAGCCCAGCTCTAGTAGTCCACCATCCAGCTTTTCTTTGATGAAGAATCTGTCAATCTCGATATGCTTGGTCCTGTCATGCTGTACTGAATTGTTGGCAATACTAACAGCTGACTGGTTGTCACACCATAGCTTCATCTTGGCTCCCTGGTCCAGTTTCAGCTCCATCAGCATATTCTTCAACCACAATAGCTCTGTGACTCCCAAGGCCATAGCTCTATACTCTGCTTCAGCTGTTGATCTGGCAACCATTGACTGCTTCTTACTCCTCTAAGAGACCAAGTTGCCTCCTACAAATATGAAGTATCTCGATGTAGATCTCCTGTCGTCAGCACAGCTAGCCCAGTCAGAATCATAATACTCCTCGATGCTCACATGATTATTTCTTCTAAAAATCAGTCCCTTCCCGGGGGCTTCCTTCAAGTACCTCAGAATCTGGTACACTGCATCCATATAACCCTTCCGGGGGTCATGTATATAGCTGCTCACTACACTTACCGCAAAGCTGATATCAGGTCGAGTGTGGCTCAAGTAGATCAACTTGTCCACCAATCTCTGATATCTATCCCGGTCAACTGGTTCTCCAGCTTCAGCATCCAGTTTGAACTTCTGGTCTATCGGTGTCGTAGCTGGTTTGAATTCCATCATTCCTGTTTCCGTAAGCAGGTCCAGTGCGTACTTCCTCTGAGAAAGAACAATTTCCTCTGTATCTCGAGCAATCTCAATCCCGAGGAAGTATCGAAGAGGGCCAAGATCCTTCACCTCGAACTCCTTGCCAAGCTTCCCTTTGAGTTGGGCGATCTTCTGTTCATCATCGCCTGTAATAATCATATCATCTATATACACCGCAAGCATGGTGATGTGGCATCCACTTCGTCTGAAGAAGACAGTATGATCAGCATTGATCTGCTGATATCCCATCCCTATCATTGCTATCCTGAACCTGTCAAACCATGCTCGAGGAGACTGCTTCAGTCCATAGAGGGACTTCTTCAATCTGCAAACATTGCCTTCTGTCTTATTGGTGCCGAATCCTGGTAGTATATCTATGTACACCTCCTCCACTAGATCCCCATGAAGAAATGCATTCACATCCAGTTGGTGTAGCTTCCATCCTCCATTGGCTGCCAGAGAGATCAAGGTCCTGACAGTGCTCACCTTTACCACTGCTGTAAAGATCTCGTCATAGTCAATGTCCTACGTCTGACTGTATCCTTTTCCCACCAGTCGAGCTTTGTAGCGCTCAACCTGTCCATCTGGGTTTTGCTTCACCGTGAAAACCCATTTGCATCTGACTTCTCTCTTCCCTTCTGACAGTCTCACCAGCTCCCAAGTGTGGTTCTTCTCAAGAGCTCCAAACTCCTCGTGCATCGCCGCTTTCTACTTTGGATTGTTCTTTGCAACCTGCCAATTGTTAGGTACAGTAATACTATCCAAAGATGCTATAAATGCTCCATGAGAAGAAGAGATATGGTCATAAGAAACAAACTTAGCAAGATCCCAACCATATCTGTCCGGAGGATTTCCTGCATTACAGCGAGTAATCCTTCGTATAGATAGTGGTGTGGAAGATGTAGGAGTATTGATATCACCTGAGGAGGATGGTGGTGTAGATGAGGAGGATGGCGGTGTAGGTGTCTCAGGAGTTGGGACAGACGCAGGCAGGGGACTTAGCACTGGCACTGTAGGTACTGGTCCTGCAGTTTGCTTCTCTCTTCTGCTATAGGTAAGTAACTCCCCTTGAGCCGTAGACCTAACACTTCTCATCTCCTTCCCATGTTCCGCTTCACCTTCATGTTCCTCCTCAACCATGCCTCTGTGTCAAACTTCTAAATCGGTTACCACCAAGTTCTCCATCTCCCCCTCTCGTCTTATACTGGTAGTATTAGGCGTGTTGTGTGAAGTTTCCTCCTGGCGGTAATATGGCTCATGCTCCCGGAAGTAAACATCCATACTAACAATGTTCTTCTTCTCTACTGGACTCCAGCACACATACCCTTTTTGAGTTGTTGAGTAGCCCACAAAGATGCACTTGACCGCTCTAGGGTCAAGTTTTTCAACTGAAGGTCTGTTGTCTTTCACAAAACACACACATCCGAACACCTTCAGTGGAAGTATCCCACTATTATTGCCCCGCAATACTTCACATGGGGACTTCCATCCCAGGATTTTTGAAGGCATCCTGTTGATAAGTTGAGCTGCTATCAACACTGCATGCACCCATAGATTTTATGGGACATTCACGTCGATCATCATATTTCTTGCGATCTCTAGAAGATGTCGGTTCTTCCTTTCTGCTATTCCATTTTGTGCTGGTGTGTATGCACAAGTGGTATGATGTTGTATTTCGTGTGCTGACAAGTACTCTGCAAGCGTCTTGTTAGTATACTCCGTTCCATTGTCAGACCTCAGTACCTTCACCACTGTATTGTACTGAGTATGGACATACTTATGAAAATCTCGAAAATAAGCAGATACATCACTCTTATTTTTCATCAGATACAGCCAGGTGACACGAGATGCATAATCAATAAAGGAAACAAAGTACTTATACCCATTCATAGTGTTAGTAGCACATGGACCCCAAACATCAGAATGTACTACCTCAAAAGCAAAAGAGCTCTTATGACCAGTACCAACATATGAGCTTCTAGTAAGTTTTCCTAACTCGCATGCATCACAAACTAATTTCTGTTTATTTGTTTTTGCATAAATCTCTGGATATAACTTACTTAGAGTATCAAAGGAAGAATGTCCCATCCTCCTATGATGAAGTATCAAAGTATCTTCGGTCCTCTGCTGCAGCTCTCCCATTCCAGCCTTCTCTGCCATAGATACCAATGCTGAGTCCAGTCCTTCTCGATCTAGGTACTACAGTCCCTCATGCCAAGTGCCAGTCCCAAGTCTTCGTCCCGTCCCTTTCTCCTGGAAGATCACCTTAGGAATATCAAAAGAAACAATGCATTTAAGTTGAAGAATTATAGAACTAATAGACAGAAGACTGACTGGAAAGGATGGAGCATGTAAAACATTGGATAATGAACCTGTACAATTAACAGTACCCTTACCGACCACTGGCTAGTAAGTGCCGTCTGCAGTCTGAATGGTGTCTCTTGATGCTAGGTGAGTATATGAAGAAAACTCACTAGCATTCCCGGTCACATGCCGAGATGCTCCTGAGTCGATAATCCAGTCTGACATTTTTAGGGAAGACATTGATGCAAGAGCAAGTGACTCGTCAGTACCTTCTGATGAGTGGGCATACATAGCGGCGCTGCCTCCAACGAAGAATAAGGTGGATGCCTCCTCTGTTCCACTCCTCCTGTCTCCCTCGGCTGACGCTCTCTACTTTCTCTCCAGCATGTCCATCAGTGCCTGATCCTCCTCAGTAAAGGTGCCAGCAGTTCCTCCATTCCCTTCTGCTACTAGCAGGTTTGTCCGATACCCTCCTCGGCCGCCTCGTCGACCCCCTCGACCACGACCATGTCCAATATATTCTCGTCCCCGTCCACCACCTGAGTCTCCCTCCTTAGGTGGTTTGGTACAAGCATACCGATGATGGTCCATCTTCCCGCAGTTGTAGCACTGCCGATTGTGTTGCCAGAGCTCTCACTTGGTTCCTGTGTCGTCCGAGCTAGTAACTGCGAGTGCTGACTTTGCTTCGGGAGGACCACCTGTCCCCGCCTGTAGTCTGATGTGCGTCTCCTCCTGGATCATGGCTGAGATAGCCTCCTCGAGACTAGGAATCTCTGGTTGGGTGAGGAGTAAGGTTGTCCTCTGTGCGAATGCTATAGTCAGCCCTTTGAGGAATTTTATCGTCCTCTCCTGCAGACACACATGTCTCTCCTTGCACTTTGGGTTCCCGCAGCTTGTCCGTTTTGAGGAGTGATCATAATCCAGCCAGAGATGCTCCAACTCTGTGGCGTACTCCTGTACCGTCTTCTCTCCCTATACGGTGTCGTCGATCTCCCCTTTTATCTGGAAGATCCGTAAATTGTTCCCCACACCATCATAGGTTCTTCTCAACTTCTCTCATACGTCTTTCACCATCTCAATGCCATCTACTGTGGAGGCAATAGACTAGACTAAGGAATTGAGAAGCCAGATGTAAATCACCATATGAGTGGATTTCTACTCGTCGCGTTCTGTCGAGCCCTCGTCCGGCTCTGTCTTCTCGTCCGTCAAGAATTCCTCCAGGTTCTTTCCTGCAAGGGTTCTTCTCACCCGCCGTGACCAACTCTGATAGGTGGCTGGCCCGTCCAACTTCAGATCGATGGAGGAAAGTTCCAACTTTGGCGACGTTCGTGTCGTGCTCGCATCAGCCGACATCTTTATCAACTTCATCAACATCGGTAGCATCCAGCTTCTTGAGGATCGCCTTCATCGATGCTTCTTCTTCGATCACGTCACGCTTGCACCACGACTCACGTTCGTTCTTGTCGTCCTCTCCTAGATCCGAACATGTCTGATTTCATCAGATCTAGGCATCGGCGTCTCCTTCATCCTCGTCGTCCTCTCCTACATGCGGGAAGAGGGGGGTAACGAGCACAGCGGCAGCAACGACAGCAGTAGCTGTAGCGGCGCAGCAGTAGCCGCAGCAATGGCAGCAGTAGCTGCAGTGGCAGCGGCAGCGGCAGCGGTAGCAGCAGCGGCAGCGGCAATGGCAGCAGCAGCGGGAGCGGCAGCGATAGCGGGGAGGGAGAGAGGGAGGGAGGGGGGAAAGGTTAGGTTAGAGTTTTGGTGGCGGCTAGGGTTAGGGTTTGTGGAAAGGTGGCTTTGATACCATGTTGAGATTGATTGATGAATTTTATTGATAATCTCATAGACTTTATATTGCCTTTACATGATAGAATATCCAATTGAATATCCTGTGGCATATTCTGGCATCCCAAATGTCCTCAGGATATTTCTATACTAAATATAACATATTCCAGGATATTCCCATACTAAATATAATATATTCTCATACTAAATATATCAACAGGTTGTTCCCTAGAAACCTCCTCTGTAAGATCACCATACAAGACGGCATTCTCCACATCCAGCCGAAACATCGGCCAATTAGGATTGATTGCAAAAGAGAAGAGGTCCCTGATAGAACTAAGTTGAGCAACTGGAGATGTCACGCCCCGAGTCGACAAACCGTTCGTCCCCGGTGTTACTTTGCCGATTCGATCGTCCTCGCTAAGGCGTGATGCTGCACGAGCCTGGAGTTGCGCTCGTACAAGGCAAGATGACAAGTTCTCAAATGGTTATCTTTTGATTTTGATATAAATACGCCAAGTCGAAACTTCACAAATCACATCAGAATATAAGACGCAGTATAGGAAGATAGAAATGCTTTTCATTCATAGCTTGCAACGAAGTGCAAGTCGTAATTTACATTGGATGCCGTTGCGGCTACATTGATTGAAAACATAAGGAAATACATTCAACAAGTTGCCTGAACTAACGGTTGTCGTCCCATACATTCGCCCCTTTATACAAAGTCGTCGACTTGAATTGGCTTCAAAATACTTCAGCATAGGAAGAGCTTCAAAACGCCTCTCCGTACTTCAGCTCCAGTTTAGTTGAGCACGCCCGTCGCACCTGAGGAAATTGGGGGAATGGGATTAGCACACTTGTTAAGTGGACGAGACGAACCCACTCGTCTAAACCGACTCTGATTGTTAGGGTAGGCATGCTTTAGAGTTGTCTTTCTATTAGAACTAAATGAATTCAGTTCATATTCGATAGCCATCTTTGCGTAATAAAGCATACAATGAACTATAAGAGTTTATCATATTTCTTACCACGGCCGTGCTCGTCCCTGCATAAAAACAGAGATAATATTCACACCTGCATAAGACAATAGGTGAGCATGCTACTATCTTATATGCGGTCATTGATGTTACACATCACGTGGAACTATCTCAACGGCATTTCGGCCCGCTCAGTCTAGGTTGCAAGCCTGACTGACGGTCCCGCAATGCATCAGTGCCGAAACACGATTATTCATTCCCCCTAGGTCGAGTCGATTCCGATGCCCCGGATATCGATTCGAGGAAAATATCAACTTGTGCACAAGCTGTCCATGACCATGCCAATGCGTGAACAGTTTATATATGCAACCAGTTTTGTATAGCGCTGACAGTATTAAACGACATTATCATTTCCCCCAACTCATGCAACGTTTCATTTTCCCCAAGCCGTACTCCGATTTAGCGTCCCGTAGGCACCAAATTGTCCGAGGCAGCATAACCCACGATCGACGTTTCATAATATTTTACAGCACGTAAAATAGTCTATCTTTTTACTAGAACCTTAAACTTTCTGGTTTATGTGATAGACTTGTATTTTCAGAGTGAATTTCTCTAAATCGATACGTTTTTCCGAGTTCTTGGACTTAGTGGATTGGCATGCAATTAACTTGGCATCGATCGATTTGAATGAATTCGAAGCAAGGAATAAGTTTGCGGGACAGAGTAGAAAAGAAGGGGCCGAATCACCCACCGATTACTTTGCTTCGTGCCGGTCGTCCAAGCGCAACGCAACGTCAATCCTTAGTTACGCGAGCTCCTGCAATGGCACCAACGCTTTGTTAGAATTCCTTCTTTTCCCCTTACATCGAAATTGTAATTGCATCCATGAAAACGACGCGAAAACACTTCATCAAGCCCAGCGGCAAAGCTCCAAGAAAACCATACAGCGGTCCGGTCCCGTCGTAGGGACTCTTATAGAGAGCTCACTCGCCGAGACGCAGCCCGCTGCATCTAGGACTTATTCCAACAGAAGTCGTTCCATTAGTTGGATCGATTCTCGTAACTTCCGTCCAAATCGATTTGAATCGATGCCGCAAGGCGTTAACGTTTACCAAGCTTAGCGATCGAGTCAGATGGCCATCTAAGTTCCCGGCTGATCTGACTCGGCACTAGCATATTATGAAGTTCCGTCGCCTATCGAAAGCGGGGCGCTACATAATATACCACTAAGAAAAAGTTTCGTCCCGAAACTTAAGAACAAGGGTCTGACCTTAATTTAGACAAACAATGCGGGGTACTTCTCTTTCATCTCCGACTCCATCTCCCACGTCGACTCCTCGACTGAATGGTTCCGCCAAAGCACGCGGACCAAGGACATCAACCGATTTCGCAGCACATTCTCCTTGCGGTCCAAAATTTGAATAGGCTCCTCCGAGTAAGACAAGTCAGTACGTAGCTCCAACTGATCGAAGCTAACCACATGACTTGGATCGTGCACGTATTTTCGATGTTGTGAAACGTGGAAAACATCGTGCACATCAACTAAGGCAGGAGGTAGTGCGATCCGATAAGCAACCGTCGCAACTCGCTCAATGATCTCGAAGGGGCCTACAAATCTCGGGCTCAACTTGCCTTTAACGCCGAACCGCATCACACCGCGCATGGGCGTTACTTTTAGAAACACATGGTCCCCGGCCAAGAACTCTAGCGGACGTCGACGAAGATCTGCGTAGCTCTTTTGTCGACTTTGCGCGATGCGGAGTCTATCTCGAATCATGCGGACCTTTTCGACGGCCTGCTCCACCAGTTCCGGTCCAAGCACTTGTCGCTCTCCGACTTCATCCCAGCATATCGGCGAACGATACTTCCTCCCGTAGAGCGCTTCGTATGGAGCCATCTGAATGCTCGACTGATAACTATTGTTATACGCAAACTCCGCAAGCGGCAAATGCGTATCCCAACTAGTCATTAGGTCGATCGCGCACAGACGCAACATATCTTCTAAGATCTGATTGACCCTCTCTGTCTGACCGTCTGTTTGGGGATGGTACGCCGAACTAAAGTTCAGTTTGGTCCCCATCGCCGCTTGGAGGCTCGTCCAGAAACGCGATAGGAATCGCCCGTCTCTGTCCGAAATTATAGAGGCCGGTACCCCATGCAGTCGAACAATCTCATCGACGTAGATTTGTGCTAACCGATCGACGCTCCATCCTACTTTAATTGCGATGAAGTGAGCCGACTTGGTCAATCTATCAACAATGACCCAAATCGCGTCATTCCCCCGCGGCGCCTTCGGAAATCCCACAATGAAATCCATCGAGATATTGTCCCACTTCCACTCGGAAATGGGGATGTTCTGCAGCTCGCCGCCTGGCCGTTGGTGTTCCGCCTTCACCTGCTGACACGCCATGCATTGTGATACGAACGTAGCCACGTCTTTCTTCATGCCGTGCCACCAAAAGTTTGTGCGCAAGTCCTTGTACATCTTGGTGCTTCCAGGATGTAACGAGTACTTCGCATAGTGCGCCTCTGTCAGAATTTCTTTTCTGAGTTCGGCAGTTTCAGGAATGCAGAGCCTTCCCTTTAGTCGCATCGTCCCGTCTCCGTCTTCCGCAAAGTCAGTCGCCCTTCCCGTTGAAATCAGCTCGCGCATTTTCTTCAGGAATGAGTCGTCCCCCTGTGCGGTCTTTATCTTGCTAAGCAGGCTCGATCCTAACTTCAGTTGAGCTAGGTGCAGGTGTCGATACTCAATTCCGAGTTCGATACCCATCGCTTTAAGGTCTCGCTTTATCTCCTTGTTTATGGCCAGTGTTCCCATAAATATTCTACTGAGTGCGTCGGCCACCACGTTTCCCTTGCCCGGTGTATACTCGATCGTTAGCTCGTAATCTTTTATGAGTTCGAGCCAACGTCGCTGTCGTAGGTTGAGCTCCCGTTGTGTAAATAAGTACTTCAGGCTTTTGTGATCTGTGTAGATTCTACATGCCACACCATAGAGGTAGTGCCGCCATAACTTCAGCGCAAAGACGATCGCCGCCAATTCTAGGTCGTGCGTCGGGTAGTTTTTCTCGTGCTACTTCAACTGCCGTGAAGCGTAGGAGATGACTTTGTCTCTCTGCATGAGTACGCACCCGAGGCCAGTTCCCGACGCGTCGCTGAATATCTGAAAGCCTTCTGGACCGTCTGGAAGTGCAAGGATTGGAGCTGAGACGAGCCGTTGCTTCAACTCTTGGAAGCTGGATTCACAGTCGTCGCTCCATTCAAATACTACTCCCTTCTGGGTGAGGCGAGTCAGAGGCGACGCTAGTTTTGAAAAGCTTCGCACGAATCGACGGTAGTAGCCTGCTAAGCCAAGGAAACTCCGAATGTCGCTAGCCGAGGCAGGTCGTTTCCAATCCACCACCGCATCAATCTTCTTTGGGTCCACCGCGACACCTTCGGCAGAGATTACGTGCCCGAGGAATGTCACGCTACTCATCCAGAACTCGCATTTACTCTGCTTGGCGTATAATTTGTTTTCACGCAGAATCTGCAGTACCGTCTTCAAATGTTCTGCATGTTCTTCACGATTCTTTGAGTAGACAAGGATATCGTCGATGAATACGACTACAAATTTATCTATTTGAGATCGGAAGACTCGGTTCATCAGATCCATGAACGCGGCTGGGACATTCGTCAAACCGAACGGCATGACGAGGAATTCGTAATGACCATATCGAGTGCGGAAGGCAGACTTCGATATGTCGTCGGACTTGATCTTCAATTGATGATAGCCTGAACGAAGATCGATTTTTGAAAATATTGTCGCGCCTTGCAGTTGGTCAAACAAGTCGTCGATTCGCGGTAAAGGATACTTGTTCCGCACGGTCGCCTTGTTGAGTTCACGATAGTCGATGCATAGCCGCATCGACCCGTCCTTCTTCTTCACGAACAATACAGGAGCACCCCACGGAGAGACGCTAGGGTGAATAAATCCGCGGTCTAGCAACTCTTGTAATTGCACCTTCAGCTCCTTCAGTTCTGCTGGAGCCATTCGGTAAGGCGCCTTGGATATCGGCCGTATATCCGGAAAGGTGTCGATGCTGAATTCAATTTCTCGATCCGGCAGCATCCCGGGCATCTCGTCAGGAAAAACGTCAGGAAAATCTGCCACAACATCAGTCTGCGTGTTTGTATTATCCTTCCGCGTGTCTCGAACTGATCCCAAGTATCCCGCGCAGCCGGAACGCAGCATACGCCTTGCCGAGATTGCCGACACCATTATTGCCGCCTTCGAGACCGTACCGCACGAATATGAGAACTCTGTCTCGCCAGGAAGACGAAACACTACTCTCTTCTCCGCGCACTCGATCGTTGCACGACAAGCGCCCAACCAATCCATGCCCAAGATTATATCGTAATCTTTGATGTCTAGTACGACGGCATCCAAGGATAGATATCTTCCTCCGATGCAAATGTGGCCATCCCTACAAATAAAGTTCGCAGGCATATCGACTCCCGACGGAGTGCTAACGCTAATATTTATATCTAGTGATTGCATGGTTATTTTATTTTCTTTCGCAAAATCAGCAGATATAAAGCTATGCGTCGCACCCGAATCGAATAATACTCGAGCAGGTATATCTTTATAGAGTAATATACCTGTTACAACCGTATCGGACGCAAGCGCCTCGTCCCGAGTTAAGGCATAAACTCGGCCTTGAGCTCCGTGGCGTTGGTTCTGATGGTTGACGGGCACCGCATTCGCGCCTTGCAGTATCGGCGCTTTATGCGGATTCGGGACGTTCCTCGGTGGGTTGTGTTGATTCGGACCTTTATGCGGGCAAAATGTAACTATATGGCCTACCTCGCCACACTTGTAGCAAGATCTCGTGACGCAGTCGACGGTTCGGTGCCCACGCCTACCGCACCTGGTGCAGTGTTGACTGCCATGGCCTCGATCATCAAATCTGTTCGGACGCTTTGTTATTCCCGATCCCCCGGCGCCGGCGTCGTTAGGACGCTTGTTGAAGTGGTTACGGATGCCTCTACTCGACATACGGCCAAAGATGCGCTCATTATCAAGAGCGGCATTATAGGATTCACGGTATGTTCGGCACCTTTGATTCATGACGTCCCTTCGCAGTTCGTCATTTAGGCCTTGTTGGAAACGTTCACACCAGGCCTCCTTGTTGGGCAGGAAGGCGCCGGCAAACTTCGCCAGCTTTGAGAAGCTCGAATCATAATCGTCGACAGACATATTTCCCTGTCGCAGCGTCATGAACTCGTCTTCTTTTTGTTGACGGACAGCGCGAGGAACGTACTGTTCGAGGAAGGCTTGCTTGAATATTTTCCAGGAAATCGTGGCGTCCGTATCGGCTTCATAGATTTCCTGCTTTTTAGCGGCCCACCAGTCGTACGCCCTCAGTTGCAGCTGTAACGCCGCACAAGTTACCCGTTGGGACCCTTCGATGCTAAGCAGATTAAACAGGTCCTCCATCTCCGCGAGCCATCCCACGATCACATCAGGCTCCGCTCGGCCGTTGAACTTTGGTGGATTCATCTTGCGGAACTCCTTTGCCTTGAACAAGGAAGAAGAATCTATCATTTGCGGTTGAGTCTCTTCTTCCTCGTTTTCTTCTTGGTCGCCTTGCTTTTCCTCGGTCTCTTCGTCCGTCGTCTTGGTATTGCCTGCCATTCTGCTCACTATCTGAGTCAGGACATTCATCTGTTTTTGTTGCGCCTCGAATTGGGCTTTGAATTGTGTCTGCAGCTGCTGCTGCTGCAGTTCTATCAACTGTAGCATCTTCTGCATAGTCGTCTCGCTAGGCTCAGTACTTTTTGTGCTCGACGTACTATCTACAGTTTGGGTTGGGGCGGGATTGTTCCTTTTCTTAGTCATTCCTACAAAACAGAGTAAACCCGTTAGTATTTTTCAAAAATATCTACGGGCTTACCTGTATGGAACTTTTATTTCACGCAACATGTCGACAAGCATTCAATCGAGCCATCGCAACGGACATTCCAATAATGAAACATCTTTCGAAAATCCGAAAAAATATAACTGTGCTCTGATACCAATTTGTCACGCCCCGAGTCGACAAACCGTTCGTCCCCGGTGTTACTTTGCCGATTCGATCGTCCTCGCTAAGGCGTGATGCTGCACGAGCCTGGAGTTGCGCTCGTACAAGGCAAGATGACAAGTTCTCAAATGGTTATCTTTTGATTTTGATATAAATACGCCAAGTCGAAACTTCACAAATCACATCAGAATATAAGACGCAGTATAGGAAGATAGAAATGCTTTTCATTCATAGCTTGCAACGAAGTGCAAGTCGTAATTTACATTGGATGCCGTTGCGGCTACATTGATTGAAAACATAAGGAAATACATTCAACAAGTTGCCTGAACTAACGGTTGTCGTCCCATACATTCGCCCCTTTATACAAAGTCGTCGACTTGAATTGGCTTCAAAATACTTCAGCATAGGAAGAGCTTCAAAACGCCTCTCCGTACTTCAGCTCCAGTTTAGTTGAGCACGCCCGTCGCACCTGGGGAAATTGGGGGAATGGGATTAGCACACTTGTTAAGTGGACGAGACGAACCCACTCGTCTAAACCGACTCTGATTGTTAGGGTAGGCATGCTTTAGAGTTGTCTTTCTATTAGAACTAAATGAATTCAGTTCATATTCGATAGCCATCTTTGCGTAATAAAGCATACAATGAACTATAACAGTTTATCATATTTCTTACCACGGCCGTGCTCGTCCCTGCATAAAAACAGAGATAATATTCACACCTGCATAAGACAATAGGTGAGCATGCTACTATCTTATATGCGGTCATTGATGTTACACATCACGTGGAACTATCTCAACGGCATTTCGGCCCGCTCAGTCTAGGTTGCAAGCCTGACTGACGGTCCCGCAATGCATCAGTGCCGAAACACGATTATTCATTCCCCCTAGGTCGAGTCGATTCCGATGTCCCGGATATCGATTCGAGGAAAATATCAACTTGTGCACAAGCTGTCCATGACCATGCCAATGCGTGAACAGTTTATATATGCAACCAGTTTTGTATAGCGCTGACAGTATTAAACGACATTATCATTTCCCCCAACTCATGCAACGTTTCATTTTCCCCAAGCCGTACTCCGATTTAGTGTCTCGTAGGCACCAAATTGTCCGAGGCATCATAACCCACGATCGACGTTTCATAATATTTTACAGCACGTAAAATAGTCTATCTTTTTATTAGAACCTTAAACTTTCTGGTTTATGTGATAGACTTGTATTTTCAGAGTGAATTTCTCTAAATCGATACGTTTTCCCGAGTTCTT
The DNA here is from genome assembly GCA_029216955.1 of Iris pallida. Classification (NCBI taxonomy): domain Eukaryota; kingdom Viridiplantae; phylum Streptophyta; class Magnoliopsida; order Asparagales; family Iridaceae; genus Iris; species Iris pallida. The sequence continues at coordinate 5,250,740 of JANAVB010010791.1, forward strand.
GGACTTAGTGGATTGGCATGCAATTAACTTGGCATCGATCGATTTGAATGAATTCGAAGCAAGGAATAAGTTTGCGGGACAGAGTAGAAAAGAAGGGGCCGAATCACCCACCGATTACTTTGCTTCGTGCCGGTCGTCCAAGCGCTACGCAACGTCAATCCTTAGTTACGCGAGCTCCTGCAATGGCACCAACGCTTTGTTAGAATTCCTTCTTTTCCCCTTGCATCGAAATTGTAATTGCATCCATGAAAACGACGCGAAAACACTTCATCAAGCCCAGCGGCAAAGCTCCAAGAAAACCATACAGCGGTCCGGTCCCGTCGAAGGGACTCTTATAGAGAGCTCACTCGTCGAGACGTAGCCCGCTGCATCTAGGACTTATTCCAACAGAAGTCGTTCTATTAGTTGGATCGATTCTCGTAACTTCCGTCCAAATCGATTTGAATCGATGCCGCAAGGCGTTAACGTTTACCAAGCTTAGCGATCGAGTCAGATGGCCATCTAAGTTCCCGGCCGATCTGACTCGGCGCTAGCATATTATGAAGTTCCGTCGCCTATCGAAAGCGGGGCGCTACAGGAGAGGCCTTAAAGTAATCAACACCATAAACCTAAGTAAAAAATCCTTCACCACAAGTCTTGCCTTATAGAGGTCAATGGATCCATCTTGCAGATACTTCAGAGTAAAGACCCATCGACAAAAGACAACACAATCACCATGAGCTGAAACTGCTCCCAAGCGCCACGAGATAATCAAGGTTCGCAATATCGGAATCGGCACTAGACCCTTCCTCTGAGTATCAGGATCGACAGGATCGGCGGTTTAGAATCAGAGTATTGGATTTTTTGTATCAGTAAACAAATAGTCATTAATAAATTATTAAAGTTTTAGAAAAAAATATTGTATACACTTATGTATAATTTTAAGTATGTTATGTGTTGTTTCTTACTAGTTTTGTATTTGAATAAAATAGTAGTCACCGTTGCCGATTGATTTACCTATTAGTTTTATCCTTTTGCATGATTTTACAAGCTTACTATGCTTTTTTATACTCTTGCTTGATTGATCTTTTTCGTTCAATGATTTCTGTTGAAAGATGGGATCTCTTGCTTCTACTTTTGGTAAGACTTTGTTTTTGTGATTTTTTTTTTTAGTTTTTCCATAGGATCTTTGATGGGTTTTTATTTAGGTCTATGATCCGAATTTCTGTTGAAAGATGGGATATTTTGCTTCTTCTTCCGGTAAGACTTTGTTTCGTGATATTTCTTCTTATTTTTGCATAGAATTTTTTATGGGTTTTTTAGATCTGTGGATTCGAATTTATGTTAAAAGATGGGATCTTTTGCTTCTACTTCTAGTAAGACTTTGTTTTTGTGATTTTATTTTTTATTTTTTCATAGAATCTTTAATGGATTTTTTATTTTAGTTATGTGGATCCGAATTTATGTTGAAACATGGAATCCTGGGCCATCTATTCAATATGGAAATATTTTGTGTTTCTATTTTCGGTTTTGATGTACTAATAATCATCTACGACGTGTTTAATGTGTGAAAGATCAGTTTGTGAAAGATAGGCTTTAATTGAATCATTCGAATGTTAATGTGTAGTTTTGTTGATTCATATAATGGCATGTTGTAGTATCAAATAAGGACTGAATTTGTTGTAGCTTGAGCATATTTGCATGTGAATTCTGTGTGAAGTATTGGGAAAATATGCAGGGACGATCCAAATGTAGAATGATTATACTAGAACACATGGATGTTTATAGTTAGTCTGTGAGCTCATACACTTTATAGTAACTTAGTAAGCTCATACACTTTATAGTAACTTAGTAAGAGAAATATAGAATTCTAGCCTCTCATGCAAAAATTTGGTGGTGGTGTTTGGTTGCATGTGAAGCAATTGCTTTGGTTGCCGGTGAAGCAATCTGCACATTATAGTTTTATGCTCACGATCATCTTCATTATTTTTATTTGATCTATTTTATGTCTATTTGGTCTCTGTTGGTATATTTAGTAAGCATTCGCACAAAGGACGGCCTTACTTCTCACCCAACCAGAGATCCCTAGTCTTGAAGAGGCTATCTCGGCCATGATCCAGGAGGAGACACGCATCAGACTGCAGGCGGGGACAGGTGGTCCCTCCGAAGCAAAATCAGCACTAGCGGTTACCAGCTCGGACGACACAGGGTCCAAGGGAGAACCCTGGCAGCACAATCGACAGTGCTACAACTGCGGAGAGACGGGCCATCATCGGTATGCTTGTACTAAACCACCTAGGGAGGGAGACAGGTGGTGGATGTGGACAGTTCGGTGGACGAGGATATATTAGAGGACGTGGTCGTGGTCGAGGGGGTCGACGAGGTGGCCGAGTAAGTTATCGAGCAAATCTGCTGGTAGCAGAAGGGAATGGAGGAGCTGTTGGCATTTTTACTGAGGAGGATCAGGCACTGCTGGACCTACTGGAGAGGAAGCAGAGAGCGTCAACAGAGGGAGACATGAGGAGGGGAACAGAGGAAGCATCCACCTCATTCTTCGTTGGGGACAACGCCGCTATGTATGCCCAAACATCAGAAGGTACTGATGAGTCACTTGCTCTTGCATCTATGTCTTTCCTTAAAATGTCAGACTGGATTATCGACTCAGGAGCATCTCGGCATGTGACAGAAAATGCTAGTGAGTTTTCTTCTTACACTCACCTAGCATCAGCAGACAGCAGATGACACTTTCCAGCCAGTGGTCGGTAAGGGTACTGTTAATTGTACAGGTTCAGTAAGATTATCTAATATTTTACATGCTCTATCCTTTCCAGTCAATCTCTTGTCTATTAGTTCGATAATTCTCCAACTTAAATGCATTATTTCTTTTGATATTCCTAAGGTGATCTTCCAGGAGAAAGGGAAGGGACGAAGACTTGGGACTGACACTTGGTATGAGGGACTGTGGTATCTAGATCGAGAAGGACTGGACTCAGCACTGGTATCTATGGCAGAGAAGGCTGGAATGAGAGGACTGCAACAGAGGACTGAGGAGACTTTGATACTTCATTATAGGAGGATGGGACATTCTTCCTTTGATACTTTAATTAAGTTATATCTAAAGATTTATGTAAAAATAGATATAAAATATTAGTATGTGATGCATGCGAGTTAGGAAAACTTACTAGAAACTCATATGTTGGTACGGGTCATAGGAGCTCTATTGCTTTTGAGGTAGTACATTCCGATGTTTAAGGTCCATGTACTATTAACACTATGAATGGGTATAAGTATTTTGTTTCCCCTATTGATTGTGCCTCTCGTGTCACCTAACTGCTGCCTGCTTATGATTTCCTGTATTGTTTCTTATGACCATATCTCTTCTTCTCATGGAGCATTTATAGCATCTTTGGATAATATTATTGTACCTAACAATTGGTAGGTTGCCAAGAACGATCCAAAGTGAAAAGTGGCAATGCATGACTTAGGAGCTCTTGAGAAGAATCACACTTGGGAGTTGGTGAGACTGCCGGAGGGGAAGAGAGCAGTCGGATGCAAGTGAGTCTTTACTGTGAAGCAGAACCCAGATGGACAGGTTGAGCGCTACATAGCTCGACTAGTGGCGAAAGGATACAGTCAGATATACGGCATAGACTATGACGAGACCTTTGCACCAGTTGCAAAGATGAGCACTGTCAGGACCCTGATCTCTTTGGCAGCGAATGGTGGATGGAAGCTACACCAACTGCACGTGGAGAATGCATTTCTTCACGGAGATCTAGTGGAGGAGGGTTACATGGAGATACCACCAGGATTTGGCACAAATCAGACAGCAGGCAAGGTTTGCAGACTGAAGAAGTCTCTCTATGGACTGAAGCAGTCTCCTCGAGCGTGGTTTGACAGATTCAGGAGAGCGATGATTGGGATGGAATATCAGTAGATCAATACTGATTACACTGTATTCTTCAGAAGGTGTGGAGGCCACATCACCATACTTGCGGTGTATGTTGACAACATGATTACCACGGGAGATGATGAGCAGGAAATCGTCCGACTCAATGGGAAGCTTGGCAAGGAATTTGAGGTGAAGAACCTTGGTCTTCTTCGCTACTTTCTTGGGATTGAGATCACTCGAGATGCAGAGGGGATTGTTCTCTCTCAAAGGAAGTATGCACTGGACCTTCTCACAGAGACAGGGATGTTGGGATGCAAACCTGCAACGACGTCAATCGATCAGAGGTTCAAGCTGAACGCTGAGGCTGGAGAACCAATTGACCAGGACAGATACCAGAGACTGGTGGACAAGCTGATCTATTTGAGCCACACACGTCCAGATATATGCTTTACAGTTAGTGTGGTGAACCGCTACATGCATGACCTACGGAAGGGTCATATGGACGTAGTATACCAGATTCTGAGATACTTGAAGGGTGCCCCCGGGAAGGGACTGATGTTCAAGAAGAAATCACATGGACATCGAGGGCTACTACGATTCTGACTGGGCTAGTTGTGTTGATGACAGGAGGTCTACCTCGGGATACTGCATATTTTTAGGAGGTAACTTGGTCTCTTGGAGGAGTAAGAAGCAGTCAGTGGTAGCCAGATCGACAGCTGAAGCGGAGTAGAGAGCTATGGCCTTGGGAGTTGCAGAGCTGCTTTGGTTGAAGAATATGCTGGTAGAGCTGAAGCTGAATCAAGAAGCCAAGATGAAGCTGTGGTGTGACAACCAGTCAGCTATTAGTATTGCCAACAATCCAGTATAGTATGACAGGACCAAACACATCGAGATCGATAAGTTCTTCATCAAGGAGAAGTTGGTTAGTGGACTGCTGTAGCTAGGCCACGTTCCAACCAAGCATCAGGTAGCAAACGGACTGACCAAGGGACTTTATGACAAGATGGGCCTGGTGACTATCTTTCGCCCATCTTGAAGGGGAGTGTTGGTATATTTAGTATAGGAATATGTTATATTTAGTATGGAAATATGTTATGTTTAGTATGGAAATATCCTGAGGACATATTTGGGATGCCATAATATGCCACAGGATATTCCATTGGATATTCCATGATGTAAAGGCTATATAAAGCCTATGAGACTATCAATGAAATCATCTCATCAATCAATTACAACAATCTCCCTTCTGTTCTAAATTTCTAATACTTACCCTTTCTATTTGATTTGCGGCCATTTTTTTTGGAAAATATTGTATATTACTCCAAAACGTGTCTGGAACGGCCACTAATGTAGATATCTGCTACCTAAATAATGTATGCAATTTTGAATTTCTTTGTGTCTAGTCTTTCAATTGTTCAGTTTGGAATTTAGCACTAGCCTCGTTCCCATATGGAGATGATAATTAACTAACTGGTCCGCTCATTGTGCATGTTCGGGTTGAAAGAATGCATTTGCCAGAGTGGAAGAGTGCATTCTGCTGAATGGTACTATTAAATGCCCAGCTTGCTCCAACTCCAGCTATTTCTGAAATTTGTTGGAAACATGGAAGAGTGTATTCTGAAACTTGTTTATCAGATGGGTAATAATAATCCCCAGGTTGGAAGAGTATTCTAAAATTTGTAATATGAATTTTTTACTCTTGCTTCAGCTCCAACTATTTCTTATAATATGAGAATTTGCCACCAAAAAATTGTAATATGATTTTTTTACAGCAACTGAGTTTTTTCTTGGTACGAGAATTTGGCACTAAATTTATTTTTTCTGTTATTTTTTTGTAGTAAACATTGGTTTAACAGGCCTAGCCCACTTGGGCCCATTGAACCGAACCATTTTAATTCGGTTCGTTTTTTCCTAATACGATTTTCTGTTTTATATAAATATGGTTCGGTTTGGTTCGGTTTTTTGGAAGACAGTTCGATTTATGATCCAAATCGAACCGTTGCTCACCCCTAGTACTAATACACACATCTCGAGAATAGAATAGAAACAACTAAAATGAATAGCCTGCACAGGAACTAACTAAGCAGGATAAAACGACGAGCGACAATTGTAACTACTCGAGAGTGGGGCCACAACCCTTAAGCCAAACAAGAAACAGGGTTGCGAACCTTTTCATGGATAAAACTTAGCCTTTGGCTACTCACCGGTACATAGAACAAGACACGAGCATATAAGATAAAGGGCAACCAAAATGCACGGCCAAACATTCACAACGGCTTGATACAAGTTAACTAGCTAGGTTATCACAAAATTTAATTACTAAGAATACAAATCGAGGAACTTCGCTACCACCGGCACTACAGGTACCCAGATTGCTAAGGGTGCGATTATGCGCTTGTAACATAAAATATATCATAAACAAGTAGTAGATGAAACATAACATATGAAACAAAATTAGAAAGTGTCGCAGCAAACAAACTTGTTAGGTCATAGAGCCCATGCCAATCGAGGTTATCCATGCCTCATGGGGTCTTTAGCGATCGAAGTTGCTGGTAGCGCGAACATCCTCCTCGCCCAACGTACTATATGAATTTAACTAGTCAATTATCCTACAAGTTTTATTTTTGATTCTCAAGTCGTGGATACCAGAGAATTATCCTAGAGTGACGTGATCTAGGTACATACGACCTATTCACGAGTTATCATTGGCAAACTTATCGTATCCAATGACACACGATACACTGGACAATGCTCACACTTGATTGTCCATTGCCAAAATGCAATTAATTAAGCACACAACAAATTAACAAATTCTACGGGATCGATGATGAACATAAATTTCTGTCACAATATATTGGGAATAAAATCCCAAAACTAATGAAATCCAAAAATCAACATATGAAACATGAAATCATACAAAAGTAGGAAATATACAAAAAGGGTATCAAAGCGGTATACGGAGGTATACTATGCTATATCAGTGGTATACCGATAATAGAGAGAACAGGTTCTGGGAATGCAAAATGGTATATCGGCAGTATAACGACGGTATACCACGGTATATCGCCTGCGTTGTACATGCGTAGTAAGGTTCAGATATTGGGTTTTTTGGACCGTAACTCGGTCCCGATTTCTCCCAAACTCGTTCGCATGTTACAGGTGACCAGTCACATTTCTCTTAGATCCAATACTGCCGATATACCGGAGGTATAGTACGCTATATCGGTGGTATACCGATAATAGAGAGAACAGGTTCTGGGAATGCAAAATGGTATATCGGCAGTATAACGGCGCTATACCACGGTATATCGCCTGCGTTGTATAGGCGTAGTAAGGTTCAGATATTGGGTTTTTTAGACCGTAACTCAGTCCCGATTTCTCCCAAACTCGTTCGCATGTTACAGGCGACCAGTCACATTTCTCTTAGATCCAATATTTCTCTCCTCTTTTGTTTATTTATTTTAAAGATGACCAAGCCTCCCAAGTCACAAGGACAAGAGTCGTTCACATTCTCCTTCTCTTACCTTGAATTGCGTACTTTATGCAAATTCAATTTTGGTGAATCTTCTATTTGTCATAAGCTTGACCAAGACTTTACACTGCTCTGTTACATTATTCACTTCATATTGTAAGTTTTCCAATCTTTTGACGAGAGCAATGATTGGGAGGGGTTCTCACGTGGAGAACTTATACTACTTAAAAAGGCTATTTCTTTCAGCTTTCCCAAGTCTGCAGTCCTTTCTTCCATCTTAGTAGCATCAACGTCTTCCCTATCTTCCTCTGGAGAAGCTTAAGAAGCTTTTGCCACTAGAGAGATTTGTCGCAGCTTCGATGTGAGGCATGCGAGTTGGGAAAACATTATCGTTCATTTTTTCCTCCTAGAGTTGACAAAATTACAAATTTCTCCAAAGGGCTTATATGCAATTATTTTTGAAAAAAATATTTAATTCCCATTCTTAAGATATAAAATATGGAAAATTATTTTAAATATATATAAATACAAGAATACTTATTATAATTCATTAAAAAATATTTTTAAAATAATAAACTATATTACGGAAAATGGTTATTACACTGTACCCTCATATAAATTCCGTCCCCAGAATTTGAAATTCTAAAGATAAGTTTTTTTTTCCAAAACAAACATAGAGGGAAACAAGATATTCTACCCACCTTACATAGATGAAGTAGTAATCTATTAAATTATCAAATAAAATATTTTGATCGGTCGACGGTCGTGGAAGCGCTGGCAGTCGAGATCAACAATTGGGTAGTATAAATGACCTATGCTTAATAAATACTAGGAAGTTTTAAATAAGCATGTTATAATTATAAATGAACACCTATGCTGAAAAAATAAATGTCAAGGAGGAAAACAATTTACTTGTTGGTACTTTCTTACTGAAAGCATGATATTTAGGAATTCTAGTACCAATTAGTATCCATATTTCAAAATATATGATATAAGAAGAAAGGGTGCTTATAAGTGTGAGCAGTGTGCATCAATAACTCATGTTAAACTATTTCATAATGTGATAACCGGATACTTAAACAAAAATGTTAGAATGAAAAAGAAAAAATGCCAGTTAAAATGAACAAGGAATTATGGTTCAAACACACTCCAGTTTCTAGTACAGGAATTTCCGGTTTGGTTCAGGAATTCCAGTACAAACTGGAAGTCAAGTTTCTAATCCTGTCTTTGTCCCAAAACTATCTATATCAATGGTTGAAGGAAATGTCTTTTGCATCTAATGTAGTGATCTAAGAGCTAGTTTGTATTGCAGTTGCGTTTCATCCCATTTGCTCAAACACTCATTTCCTGATCACTTGTTGCGCTAGCATTTCCAAAATACCCATTTGAGCCCCGAAATGAATCGCACGTTTGAAAAAACGTCTATCTGAGATGAAAACTGTTTGGCTCGCACCTTGTGTTTGGCACCAAATGGAGTCCCGGATGAAACATAAGTGCAATACAACCTGGCTCTAAGCAGGTTGGAAGTGATGTTGAATTTTGTACACATAAGAAAGGGGATTTTCATGCCTACCAATTTCATCTTATTGAAGGGAGAAATCAATGAAAGGGAAAGGGTAAGAACGCCATTTTGAACGTGAAACTGTAAAGTGCATAAAATCCTTCGGGGTAAAGGATTATCCAATTTTGTCAACAAAAAAAAAGGTAACAATCGGTAAAAGTTCTAGAGCTTACTTGTGATGAAACAGCACTTGCCAGATGGCTCGGAAAATCCTTGGGATGGGTGAAGGATTCTCCAATTTGTTCCAATAAAGACCCTGATAACAAGCTCAAGAAGAATACGTTTCCTACCAAGAAATAAAAAACCATGCTACAGGCTTTTATCTCTTTCTTGCTTCTGGAGATACATCCTTCGAGAGAAGCCATTCCAAGCATTGCATAAGGAATGATATATATGAAACCATTAAGGATCACACTTGGAAGATATCCCGTCAGTATAGAACTCATTCCAGGGCTGTATGACAAGGAACAGATTAGCAACACTTCGTAAAGCATTTTTTGTTCATTCTAACAAAAAAGGGGAAACGAAAAGGGGAATACTGCATAGTAAAACCACCAGGAGAAATTTGTAGACCGTTAATCAGGGGTGATCTATGAAAGCACATATTCATGTTTACATAAACATAGACCTCACCTTCCTTTATTAGCTCTAGAAGATTTGTTTATTTGCGATCCTTGTTTGAAGGTGATGGGAACGAAGCGCGGAAACCGTTCCCCCAAACCAGAAAGTCCTGCGAGAGAACCGAGCAAAAGCACACAAACCCAAAAATGCCAAACACAATCGCAGACACAAAGATTTTTGACGTGGAAAACCTTTGCGGAAAAAACCACGGGACGATCGGAGTCTAACCCTGAAGAACCTCCACTAATGGAATAAAGAGAATACACCCTCTACAAGCTCCTCCCGATCCAACACGGATCACCACAACTCACTTGAAAGAAGAAAATTTTTGATTGCGGACTCCGAAGAACAAGAGATGCCGAAAAATTAATCGAAGCAATCTCTCCTTCACAATAGTCCTTAATCCTCTCTCTCTCTCTCAAAGATTGTAAGCACTCTTGTTTTGAGATGATTTTACAACTAGCATACATCACCCTTTTATAAGCCCTTGGTAATCCATACATGGAAGGCCAATATATATGGAAACTTCCAATATGCATCAATCATATATTTAATGGAAATCCAATCATAATTGGCTTGCCATAATTGGAAGTCCAATTATATGGAAAGCTACTATATGAAAAATATGAAAATCCAATCATATATTTCCTTACCATATATGTTCCAAAATAGGATCCATGCACTCCCCGAGCTTCTCCGACACACGGATGGCGTTCGTCGCTCTCCGGGGTATTCTCCACATAGGTTGGGAACCCCACCCACTCCAACAAATCTTCTCCTTCACAACTAGGTGGAGGAACTCGTCATCCCGACGATCCGCCTGCAGTACTCAAACTTCCTCCTTGGTAGAACCTTCGTAAGCATGTCCGCTCCATTGTTATCAGTATGGACCTTCTCAAGCATCGCGTCCTTCTTCTCAACCACATCCCGTATCCAATGATACCGAGTCTCGATGTGCTTGGACCGGCTATGAAAGATCTGATTCTTTACAAGGTGAATAGCACTCTGACTGTCGCAAAGCAAAGTATACTGCTCTTGCTTCAGCCCTATTTCCTGTAATAGCTTTTCATCCACAGGAACTCCTTGCAAGCCTCCGTCGCCGCAATGTACTCTGCCTCTGTCGTCGACAAGGCAACACACTTCTGCAACCGCGACTGCCACGATACCGCTCCTCCAGCAAACATCATCACATAGCACGAAGTCGATCGCCTCGTGTCTACATCTCCAGCCATATCAGCGTCGGTATGCCCAACCAGTTTCGGCTCGTCACCACCAAAAGAAAGTCTCCAATCGGCAGTACCCTGAAGTTATCGTAGAATCCACTTGACCGCACTCCAATGTACCCTTCCAGGATTTGAAAGATACCTGTTAACTGTGCCAACTGCATGAGCGATGTCTGGCCTCGTACACACCAAAGCATACATAAGGCTCCCCACAGCTAAAGCATATGGAACCCGTTCTATTTCTTCTTTTTCGTCCTCGGTAGATGGACACTGCTCCTCAGTAAACTTAAAGTAGGCCGCAAGAGAACAACTCACTTTCTTCAACCCGTCCATACAGAAACGCTGAAGTACCCGGTGAATGTACTTCTTTTGGGACAAGTGTAGCAACTTGGACTCTCTCTCTCTCTCTCGGCTGAACTCCATCCCAAGAATAGTCTTCACTGCGACCAAATCCTTCATAGAGAAGACAGCGTCCAGTTGGCGCTTCAACTCCATTATCCTAGTGGCATTCCGACCCACTAATAGCATGTCATCAACATAGAGCAATAAAATGATGAAATCATCCTCGGCAAAATACCTCACAAATACACAGTGATCCGACGTCGTCCGTGCATAACCATGCTCCCCCATAAATGATTCGAACTTCCTGTACCACTGCCTCGGAGCCTGCTTCAGACCATACAAGCTCTTCCTCAACCGGCAGACCAAATGTGACTTGCCCTTCTCACAGAATCCCTCTGGCTGCTCCATGTATAACTCCTCCTCAAGGTCAATGTGGAGAAATGTCGTCTTTACGTCCATCTGCTCGACCTCCAAGTCGAGACTAGCTGCCAATGCTAGCACCACCCGAATAGACGAAAGCTTGATGATAGGCGAAAAGATCTCATCATAATCTACGCCTTTCCGCTGACCGTAGCCTTTAACTACCAGCCTCGCTTTGTATCGAGGGCGAGTAGCATCATCCTTCTGCTTCACTCTAAACATCCATCGATTCTTCAAAGCCTTCTTGCCCTTTGGCAACCGCACCAGCTCATAAGTGGAATTGGCGTGTAAAGAACTCATCTCCTCCTGCATAGCCTCCATCCACTTCTGCCTGTGTTCGTCTTCCATAGTCTCTGCAAAACTTTCGGGCTCTCTTCCGTCAGTCAATAGCACATACTCATCCGGTGAGTATCTCGTAGATGGTCGACGCTCTCTGTCGCTCCTTCTCAGTGGAGCCACTGGTACTGGCTGTATACCAACAGCCTCCTCCTCTTCAGGAACCGCCTCTCCGGCATGCTCAACCTCCTGAGGGACACCCTGACCACCATCAGCAGGCTGATGATCAAGGTTCGGAGCAACTCCATGTACTGGCTCCCCTATAATTGGATCCTCTGCAATCTCCTCTGGAAACTGCTCGAAGCAAAATGACTCTAACTCAGGCAATTCCTCAGCCTCAGAAGGCGTCTCGAAATCCTGAGTATTGGTCATGGTCTGATCCTTGACGAATACCACGTCCCTGCTTCTGTAGAGCTTTCTTCCCACCGGGTCGTAGAGTCTATAGCCAAACTCATCCCGACCATAGCCGACAAAGACGCATCGCCTCGTCTTCGGCTCAAGTTTGGACCTCTCGTCCTTCAGTACATGCACGAAGGCCTTACAGCCAAACACTCGCAGGTGATTGTATGACGGCTCTTTGTCGTACCATACTTTGTCAGGCACATCACCCGGCAAAGGAGCACTAGGAGATAAATTAATAACATAAGCAGCTGTGAGAAGAGCCTCACTCCAATAACCGCCCGGCAAGTTTGCTTCTGACAGCAAACACCACACCCTCTCCATCAGTGTCCTGTTCATGCGCTCCGCTACACCATTGAGCTGAGGTGTCTTGGGAGGAGTCTTCTGGTGTTGTATCCCTTGCTCTCTGCAATAAGCATCAAAGGGACCAATGTATTCGCCGCCGTTGTCGGACCGAACACACAATAACTTCTTGCCCGTCTCTCTTTAAACAAAGGCCTGAAACTCTTTAAAAGTAGGCAGCACCTGATCCTTGGTCTTTAAGGCATAGACCCAAACCTTCCTGGAACAGTCATCAATAAAGGTTACAAAGTAAGAAGCACCACCAATAGATTTTACCTTCATAGGACCGCAGACATCCGAGTGAATCAACTCGAGCAACGCCGGCTTCCTTGAACTTGGGTAACTTTGGAAAGATACCCTATTTTGCTTTCCAGCTAAGCAGTGCGTGCACTTCTCCAACTTTGTAGACTTGAGCCCTTGAATCACCTTCCTGTTCACCAAGTAGCTCATCCCCTTCTCGATGATATTGCCGAGCCGCCTGTGTCACAACTCGGTAGACGCATCACTGACTGCATTCACCTCCTGTGCCCCCTGTGCGCTCCCCTCCATATAGTAGAGACCGGACTTCTTGTTTCCTCTGGCAATCACCATCGAACCTCTGGAAAGCTTCTACTGACTATTCCCAAAGAGACTGAAGAATCTCTCATCATCTAACCTTCCAACCGACACCAGGTTGAAACGGATATCACGGACATGACGAACATCTTTGAGAACAAGAACTGCACCCGTCTTTGTCCTCAAATGCACATCTCCAACGGCAATCGCCTTTGACACATCTCCATTGTCCATCTTCAACACTCCACAGTCGCCTGTCGTGTAAGTGGCAAATAGTGTCCTGTTGTGAGATACATGCGTTGAAGCCCCTGAGTCCACCAGCCAAGAATTGTCATCGCAGGCGACGTTTGTGATAACCTCATCACCTACGACGATCACATCGCCTCCATGTATCGAGGTCGTCGCTGTAGTGTTCTCATCTTGCTTCCCCTTGTCGCCCTTCTTCTCTCTTTTGAGCGAAACAGTTCTGCTTGATGTGGCCCTTCTTGCCACAGTGGTAACACTCCGAGTCCTCGTACCGACCCTTGGACTTTCTTCTGCTCTTGTCTCTGCCACCACCTGGACCCCTGCTTTTGTCCCTTTCGCGGCTCTCTGAAACCAATGCCTCTGAGTGGTGGGATGTGGATGAAGTGCCCTGAGAACGTCTCCGCATCTCTTCATTCAGCACCCCGCTCTTGGCAAACTCCAGACTGACCATGCCTTCTGGAGCAGAAGCGATCATAGATACTCGTACGATCTCCCACGAGTCTGGCAATGTACATAGCAACCAAAGTCCTTGAACCTTGTCGTCGAACTTGACTCCCATCGAAGACAGCTGGTCAACCACGTCCTGGAAATCACTCAAGTGATCCGTAATGGATGCACCATCTTTGTACCGCAGACCCATCATCATCCGGATCAAGAACAGTTTGTTTACCCCGGTCTTTTTCGCGTACAAAGATTCCAGCTTCTCCCACAACGTCTTCGCATGCTCAATATTGGCAACGTGGTTGTACACGTTCTCGTCAACGAACTTCCGCATGTACCCACACACCTATATATGCTCGAAGTTCCAGTCCTCATAGGATTTGTCACTGGGCTTCTCGAATGCAAATACTGGAAGATGCAGCTTCTTGACGAACAGCAAATCTTTCATCTTGCTCCGCCAATAATGGTAATTGGTACCGTTCAGGTTCACCATGCGCACCGGCTTCGCGTCCATCTCTGCTTCCTGGTTTGACTGTCAACTCCTGACACTTCTTTGAACCCAAAGCTCTGATACCACTCTGATGGGAATGAAGCGCGGAAACCGTTCCCCCAAACCAGAAAATCCTGCGAGAGAACCGAGCAAAAGCACACAAACCCAAAAACGCCAAACACAATTGCAGACACAAAGATTTTTGACGTGGAAAACCCTTGCGGAAAAAACCACGGAACGATCGGAGTCCAACCCTGAAGAACCTCCACTAATAGAATAAAGAGAATACACCCTCTACAAGCTCCTCCCGATCCAACACGGATCACCACAACTCACTTGAAAGAAGAAATTTTTTGATTGCGGACTCCGAAGAACAAGAGATGCTGAAAAATTATTCGAAGCAATCTCTCCTTCACAATAGACCTTAATCCTCTCTCTCTCTCTCTCAAAGATTGTAAGCACTCTTGTTTTGAGATGATTTTACAACTAGCATGCATCACCCTTTTATAAGCCCTTGGTAATCCATACATGGAAGGCCAATATATATGGAAACTTCCAATATGCATCAATCATATATTTAATGGAAATCCAATCATAATTGGCTTGCCATAATTGGAAGTCCAATTATATGGAAAGCTACTATATGAAGGGTTCAATCATAAATATATGATCAAAGTAAATATGGAAATCCAATCATATATTTTCTTACCATATATGTTCCAAAATAGGATCCATGCACTCCCCGAGCTTCTCCGACACACGGATGGCGTTCGTCGCTCTCCGGGGTATTCTCCACATAGGTTGGGAACCCCACCCACTCCAACAGAAGGCTATCAAGCCATGAGGGGCGATTTGTATGCAAATCAACACATATAGCTTACTGTTATACAAGTTGACAGACACAAATCAAAATATCCAGATTACTGCTGTGGAAGTTCATAAACACAACTATTAATTTTATTTTGTGCACTTCCATTATTCAGGGATGTACTTCAGACACGCCTATGGAGCTGAATGTTAAGTTGTGCTTGATGATGACAGCCATTATATGATCCCTCTGATATCGATAACTGGTAGGCAGTCTGTTTTAATTGTGACTGGTCAAAATATACAAAACTAATTTAATGCTACTTCCACCACACTAAAATTCCAAAGCATGTAACCATCTCTTTAACTAATGCTCAGCCCTAACTTCTACAAGATAGATAAAAGCTTGTACGAATGATCGAAATATAGATGCTTCTTCATAATGTGGAACGGAGGAGGAAGGTTACGCGAAAAGAATCAAAACCTGCATAACTTACATCAGCTGCACAGCTCTTACTGGAGGGAACCACTTTTTTAATTTCTCAAACTGTACAATTCCTTGAACTGCCGTCACGGGAATAGCAAAGAAAATTATGAGAAGTAATGCTCCAATAAATACTGCGAATTTATTAAGTGCCAAGAGACGATAAGGGATAGCCAAATTGTTCCATAGTACATCTCTTGGTTCTGGGGCAAACTCTGTGATCCATAGAAGCGGATGTACATGTTGTTGTGTCTGAGCAGCTAGAGCTGCGCCCCATCTAGATTTGAATGTTACGAATGCAGCAGAAAGTTCCTACAGTAAATAGTCAATAGGTAACTGAAAACCTCTATCAGTAACCTAAATGGACACGATGAAATCAGAGTGTTGGTAGCGCTCTAGAAAGTACAAGTAACAAAAATCTAATAACCAGCACAATTATTTAGAACAAAGAGAACTAGATCTGAACACTGTGTAAACTTTATGAATAAGAATGATATCTTAACACTGTTTTTTTTTTATGTTATACTTGGGTCCTGGTTCAAAACCATTAATGAAATAACAATTCAATGCAAATAAAGTTAACCCTTCGAAAAAGAATTCCATGTAACACTAAAATCCTAAGAAGCACGGACACTCCAAATTCATGCTGTGCCCATGTCGTGTCGGATACAAGTATCAACACACCCCAGACACTCCAAAATACACTAGGAGACACCAAAATAGGTGTCGATTCCGTGTCACTGTGTCTGAAACGTGTCATGTTGAATTCCTGTCCATGCAACATAGCTAAAATCTATCTTCTGGAGAAAATATGAACTTTGCTTGTGGGACTCATCATGATCCAAATGTATGGATATTGCCTGCGTACAACTGGAACCTCTAATATGTAATGGATGATGAATGTACAGGTATCTCCTGAACTCAACTACAAACCTCCAATATGGAATGAATAATGAAAGCAGGCACCTGAATGCAACATGACCACCCAAAACTTTTTGCCCTACTTATGCAATGGCGACACAAGATAAGGATTACTATAGCAGTTCTTTTGAACAAGGTTTGCAGTATCAGTAACGGAAACGGTATCAAACCCTTCTTGTGAGTGTTTCAGTGGCTCCAAATTGGAGTTTCAGCGTTTTCCATTTCAAAAAGCCAAAAATTCATTAAAAGGTATTAAAAGTAGAAAATATTTGATTCATTTAGGCATAATTGTATTTATTTATTTGCTGTTTATCGTTAACTTTGAATGGAAATTATTCAAGATTGATGAATTGTTCACGTGTATCATTTTTTATTCACTTGCTTCTAGACAAAGTACACCCACAATAGATGGTCCAAAATGGAATAATATTAAGAGATGAATGTTGTTAATTTCTAGATATACAACTGGGCCAAATGGTAATGGTTACAATGTGCTGATAAAAAATCTTATTGACATACTATAGCATATCGATATTCGGAACAACGAATTCATTGTGTTAACATTGTTTTTCCTACCTTATCACTTTTATCTTCTTTTTTCTTTGCTGAATTGAACAGGAAGAGACCCGATTTCGGTATTACAGTTGACAAAGTGACAAAGTGACAAAGTAACAGCATGGAAATCTTCAATATGCAACATTTTAAGGAGTCTCTTGTGCATGAACCTCACCAGTACCTTCTGTTTAAGGGTATTTTCACATTGCAGTAAGCGAATCCTTTGGCATACTTCCTGAAGCCTTTCCTCATGCATCTCTATGTCTGCAATATCTGGTTGAAATATGTCACAGAATTGAGGACCCCTCTTATGTTTCTTAATTGCTCGTTCTCGTAGTCTCTTTATCTTTTTCTCAAGGGAAGATGCCAGATGCTGCAAAGATAGATTTCAATGAGGTCCAACTGAAGATAAAGAAATGTGGACAAATATTGCAGATATCACTTCTACTTCATTCTGCTTTCTGAATGCTCACTCTCTTGGAATGGAGCATTGTACAAAGTTCCAAACAGCTGGAAAATCTACTTCAGTTTCAAAAAATAGTATTTACTATATTAAGCAAGTGATAAATTAAGAAGAAGCAAAACAACAAAAGCCCATGCCGTGCCAAATGATGTACCATGTACCTAATGATTGGCAGAAAAAAATGTTTCAAGACTAGCAGAGAATTTTTCACTTTATTTAAAAGAAACCATTGATATATGAATGAGCGAATGGATGACAGATTTACGAGATTGACGCTATTGAATCCATTTTCAACTGTAAATTGTGCTCAGAAAGGGTAGAGGTATTATCTTATATGCATATATCCTATTTCGAAATATACTGTCATAGACAGCCTTGTGTGGTTGTTTCAGATTACTCTATGACTACAATCATTTCCTCAGAAAATATGGTTCATGAAGTCACTAGGTGGTACATGAACTATATATTCTATCTAGTAGAAGTAACTTGTGTTAAATTATTGAATGTATTTCTGTTTTGGATGATGTAGCGAGGAAATTATGTAAATAGTCGGCATGCACATGTGTAGAGATGCATTCACCCATCCGCTCATCCATTACTTCTCCACAACTTCCTAGATTTATCCAATTATCCTCCCTCCAACTTTGACCATAATACATCCCCTCAACCAACTACCAATTCCCTATGCAAATGGTTCACCCATTTTTCAAAGTGTTGCTTGACCAGTACATCCTCCACACTATCTATATAATTGGCCACCTCCTTCCTTCCCATTGTTACCATACGCTACAATTTCACCACCACAAGAGAAATAGAAGAAGTGAATGGGTACACCTTATCCCCAACGCCACCCCTCCCCCCCAAATCCCTATCATCGCCCTCCTGAATCTGTCAAACCATGCCCGAGGAATATACTGTGGATATATTATTGATAGTCTTCTTGGCTTTATATAGCCTTATAGTCATTATTACAATGGCGGAATATACTGTGGATATCCTATGGCATATTCTGGCATACCAAATATGTCACAGGATATTCCAATAGGAGGGGTGATTAGCCCCTCAAAGATGCGACGGTTTCTTTCCCTCCAGACATGCCAGACAGAAGCCGCAAGCCGTATTCTGGCGGTCTTGAACCAAACCTGCCCTCTCCTTCTGCATTCATGAATCCCAGTGATGATATCTCCAATCTCCCTTCCTGTGTCGCATCCACCTAGCGCTCTACGGCATTGCTCAGTCCAGATGTAAAAGGACACCTCACACTCAAAGAACAAGTGTCGTATAGACTCATTATCCACATCACATAGCACACACTTCGGATTGGACACGTGAATCCCAAAGGAGATGAGTCTATCCCTCGTCAGCAGCCGACCAAGGAGCAACCGGTAGACACACAGCTGCATCTTGTGGGCCAGATCCTTATACCATATGAATTCATAGTCTGCGCTGGGGGAAAGTACGACGCACAAGGTTGTAGCGGCTATGGAACTGAAACTCCCCAATGCCCCCAATAACCTCCGACGGATCACATGTCCAACAATCTGCTGGCTGAGTCGGATCTATCCCAACCGCGTGAATGGCCTCTCCAAGCTCCACTGTATGATGGTAAACCTCCGGTCTCTACTCTCTATTTATGATAATATGCTTACAGGTCAACCCCCTACCAGCCTCCCTATGTGACCGGTCGTCCAGTATCTCAAGCAGAGATTGACGCTCTAACCATGGGTCTCGCCAGAGGTCAGTCCCCGCTCTATCTCTCATAGTCCTCTAGATGGAAGATTTGAGTACAACTCTGTGGCACAGAATGTAATTGAAAGTGACAGAATGGTTGTTGTTAAGAGAGGCAGGTCCAGAAGTTGTCCCGCTTCACATACCGACTGTACATCCAATCAGCACATAAAGACCCACCTTTGATGAACCTCCAAGCCAGCTTCACGGCAGAGGTCTCCCTAACAGTCAGCATGGGTCTAAGCCTCCCTCCTCCCTCCACCCGACGCCGGCAGAGCTTCTCCCAAGAGATCGCATGCATGCCCCCCCTCCAGATGAAGTTGGCACAAATGCTCTCTACCTTCTGGATGGTGGCGAAAGGAACCAGAATAGACTGAAGCCAGAACAGCGCCAGAGCCGAGATGATCGATCTGACTAGTTCAATGCGCCCACCAAATGACAGGCCAGCAGCCTGCCACCCTTTAACTCTTCTCTAAGCATACTCTACCAGACTATGGCAATCTAGGTCCCGAGCATAGTTGATTGTCAGAGGCACTCATAGATATTTTACCGGGAGATTACTCTTATAAACTCCTAAAGCTTTCGCTCGTTCCTCCTTCAAAGAGCATAGGGAGCTAAAGTAGACCCGACTCTTCTCTCGGTTCAGTTGGAGCCCAGTAAAAGTTTCCATTTCTCCCATAATTCCAGCGATCGTGGTCATTCCTTCCATAGAGGGGTGGAGGAAGACCATGAGTTCGTCAGCATATACGAGATGAGTAACAGAGGGCTCGATCCTCCGGAACAACGGGACCAGCTTCCCACTGTGAACCGCCTTATCCATCATGCAGGTGAAGGACTCCATGACAAGTATTGTAGTGCCCCGTCCCGCTCAGTCAATCGGAGGAATCGAAATGCCGA
Source organism: Iris pallida (assembly GCA_029216955.1). Taxonomy (NCBI): domain Eukaryota; kingdom Viridiplantae; phylum Streptophyta; class Magnoliopsida; order Asparagales; family Iridaceae; genus Iris; species Iris pallida. The sequence continues at coordinate 5,270,914 of JANAVB010010791.1, forward strand.
CGGCGTTCGATCTTAGCTTTGCAACGGCTGCTCGAAGACTCGCTCAGTCGAGGCGACTCCTCGCTCAGGTAGGGTAGTTTCGGTGAACTTCCCTCATCTTAGCCTTCACATAATAAATCACATATTTTCAACTTGCACAAGTTAGACTTGATAATAAAATAGACGCATCCACATAGCTAAGGGAATAATCCCGACGAGTCGGAATGTGTTAGAACATGGAAAAAGGTCCCACGGTCTACTTAGAAGTCGGCTCAGCGTGTTTTCAAAATGACACTCGGTCCTTCGTCCCGTGGCTTGGGAGAAGGAAGTTGGCCTAAGTTTCTAAGTTGCCACAATGCTGGAATTAGCCTAAGTCATAGGCGTCGCCCGCACGAATACTTGATAAAGCATGCACGGTGCCGTCGTCCAAGGCTTGGCATAGCCTTCTCCTGTCCCGTGGTTTAAGTCGTGTTGCACGGCATGTGGCTTAAGTCTAGGCACCCAAAGAGCTTGGTTGATCAAGTCGAGCGCGTACACGGCACGTTCTCTCGATGCAAAGCTTGACGTAGCCTTTGCTCGTCGAGTCGTTGCCCGAATAAGTTAGACAAGAGTTCTGCTGGGCTATCGAAGTTATAGCAAGCACTGTCCCCTGTTTCCTGTTCACATAGTCCCATGAGAAATAGGCTCATCATATAAAGTATGTGACTTGAGCGATAGCGTCGCCTAGAGAACAAGATCTGTCTAAGGCACGAGCCACGGTTGGTTTAGTGAAAAACATGCCACGGACAAAAAAAGTCCACGCGACTGCTTGTCGCCGAGATCGGCCCCGCTACTTGGGAGTCTCGATAAGTCTCGCTAAGGAAGTACACGAGATCGGCCCCGCTACTTGGGAGTCTCGATAAGTCTCGATAAGTCTAATTCACGAGATCGGCCCCGCTACTTGGAAGTCTCGATAAGGAAGCACACGAGATCGGTCCCGCTACTAGGGAGTCTCGATAAGTCTCGTTCACGAGATCGGTCCCGCTACTTGGGAGTCTCGATAAGCCTCGATAAGTCTCGTTCACGAGAAAGGTCCCGCTGCTTTCGAGTCTCGATAAGTCTCGATAAGGAAGCATACGAGATCGGTCCCGCTACTTAGGAGTCTCGACAAGTCTCATTCACGAGATCGGTCCCGCTACTTGGAAGTCTCGATAGAAAGATGGAAAGCATGATCATGATTAAGGAAGGACTTGATAGAACGAGTTGAGTCTTGCATGGTCATTGGACAACGTGCGCGCAAGGGTAAATTCCTCGAACGATCCTGGGGCGCCGGGTTCGTGTCGGCCTAGGAGGAATTGCAGATATTGTATAGCCTTCAACGACGGTACGACTCGATTGAAGTGAACCGTTACAATATAGGCTGCGGGTTATTCGGTGGGAGCTCGTACCTCGCCACGCGAATGGTCACCGTATGCAAAGATCCAGGATAGCTTGACATTGCTACTCATATAGATGTGTCGGCATAAGAGCGGCTATCCGCGTATATGCCTTTGGATTGCGTCGAGTATTAGCAAGTTACGTGTTGGGTTAACAAGGCAAAGTTGTAGCGAGTGCTAACTTTGAGTCGGCACGGGTTAGGGTGTGCACGGTTGCATCACCATTCTGGAGCCTAAGATTTGGCTATAGTAAGGACATGTGCTTCGGCATGAATGTGGCGTCGTCTCGAGTTAAGTCAGGAAGGGCCGTAAGGCAAGTTGGTCAAGTTTGGTTGATCCTTGGGAGGCACGGCCTCGATCTTAAGGTACGATCAAGTGTATTGGCATGACCAGCACGAGTCGTCCCTTTGACGCCATTAGCACGAGAATGGTCTAGAGGCACATAGAACAAGTGAAAGTCTTGGCACGGCCGAGTTGCATATGTTTTTACTCGGCGAGGCACTGCCTCGAATATATTAAAGTCACGGATAGAGTATAGCACGACCCTGTCATTGCGTTGCCAAGTATAGGCCAAGACGTCTTTGTCCCAAAATTGATCCTAAGGCGAGACTAGAAAGACAATCAAAAGGGATTAAGCTGCACAAAGTAAATGAACGTGTCAATTTTGTATGGGTGGGCGAGGAGCTCACTCCACCAGTACAGTTGAGTACTGACACCCACACAGTTTTCATGTGCAGGCACAGGTAGAAACTCGTGGCACGGAGCTCGCTTGGATGCGTCGAGGCACGGAGTTCCTTGGCGATTCGAAGCGTGCGGCCACGTGGAGTCGAGACTTATACGGGACATAATGTATGGACATTACATTCCGAAGCATCTGCTGGCTCAAGATTGTATCAAGAGATGAGAGAGAGCAGAGTGACTTGTAAAATGAGAGAAAAGTGAGCTTGAGAGACTTGTAATCATAGCCTTGCGCCCCATTGTAATCTTATTGTTCAATATCAATAAAATAGCACTTTTGAACAACTTGTGTTTTGCTTCTAAATTTCCGCTGCATGTTCAATGTTTCTGCTTGGGACTTTTGTGCGACGATCCCGTCGCAGCCGCTATAATCGGCCGTTATGAAACTGCCTTGGACGAGCGCAATCTAGGCTCGTGCGGCATCACGCCTTAGCGAGGACGATCGCTCCTACGGGAGCGGGGCGTGACATAGTGGTATCAGAGCACGGCTTTACGTCCTTGGACTTCAAGTCAAATCTCTCAGTTTTGGAAAGCTCGTCGTTGATAAAGAAGTGTGCGCTCTCTCTCAAATGTCCCATGGCATGTCCATACAATAAGTCTAAATATTTTTAAAAGCTCGTACAAGTGTTCAATCAAACGCGTCGGGCGATGGCCTTTGTGCCGAACGGTGTCAAACTTGAGTTGATAGAAAATACATGCTAAAGTTAGCAAGTCACGTGCGTGCCTAAATAGTCCTACGTCGACATTAGCAAATAAGCGTGCAAAACCAAAGTATAGTCCGTACGGGATAGCTTTGCACACAGCTTTTTGGTAAGTTGTGCCGCGTGTCGCGCACCTAGACTTTATGGTGCAAGCGAATTGCGAGCGATATTAAGTATTGCTCGGTTGGGAACGGAGATATACTTAGAGTGTATATCGATAGGAATGCTATCAGTCTAATGCTTCGGCGTACACGGAAGATTGGCTTAGGTTTTGAGGAATAGTCCGAACGACTTAGTACGTCGAGACACGTGAATCATAAATATGATTTACATGTGGAATATCGATAGAAATACGAGACTTAGACTATCGAGACGACATGAGCGATTACGCTAGAGTTTCGTTGAATGAGTCTGAAAGATGTATTAGAGAATAATGCGAACGTGATTGTGGACTAAATCGGATGGCTCGAATCCTGAGTGGTGTATAGTCTGGCTTGGAAATCATTCGAGCAAAATTGAGGATTAGAGGTAAAGAGTATGTCGGCAAGGCGAGGCGATCGCGCAAAGTCTTAGAACGCGTCACGCTTAGTTGGTCGTGACTTCGAATGTCCCGAACGAGATATCGTTCGGACAACTTGTGAATGGGCAACACGAGTTAGGAAACGATATTGAATCAGGATTCGGAACGATGAATAGAAATGAATGTCTTGATGGAGGAAACCTAGAGGATCGCACTTATGATTTCGGATTTGGTCGAATGGAATTATGCTATATCCAATTCGGACAATAGCATCAGTTGCACGATTCGGAGTTCGTTGCAAAGGAAGATCGTCGAGTTACATACATCATCGATGATATTAAGGCGTATCAAAGATCGATATACGATAACTCGGGGGTACTCTGATTCGAGGAATGATGATCGTGTAAGATGTCATTGTTCCTATGGATGCTACACTCGGGATGTTGAAACGTGTCGAGGAAAAGATAGATTTGGCTCGAGGATTTTATAGTTGAACGAATGACGATCAGACTATCGAAATGAGGTCTTGGCTTGGATGAAAATGAAATGTTTGGATTGCTTCGACGATAATCACAATATTGACGTTCTTGTCTTATGCGAGCGCAACTCTAGCCTCGCATGCCGGATTAGAGCGATCATTCCGCGTGAGCGCTAGTATGGTGATTCATACAGCGGGGGTGATCGAACTTGCATGGCGCGGCAATTTGATTGATTCGACTGTGGTTTGACGCGAAGGTGGACTCGAGAATGACTCAGTGTGCTTGACGATTGAACTTGAGGATTGAGTAGGTCCAATCCGTGTATCGAGAATGAATTAGTCTAGACTCAAGCAAGAGTTACGCTCCAATAAGGACGATTATTCTACGACAATGTGGCATGGTGATTCATGTCCAACGTAGATAATCGAACTTGTGTGAGATTGGGATGTGACAAATTGTTGTGCTTGACATCCTCGTGATCGAATACATGAATTAGTTAGAATGGATATGTGAATTATGTCGACATATCGGAAGGAATAGACTATGCAAATTGGTGATTTGAACGGTTTCGAATATGCACAACGAATGCCTTGATGCGAATTAGGTGATCATGTTCGATGTTTAGAAATTTGAGTGACGCGAGCTTGGGTAGAAAATCCCGTACTATCAACTTGGTTTGACCCTAGGATTGAGGTCAGTATTGGCATTATTGTTGGGGAACTATGATTCCAATCCTGACATTGACTATAGCCTTGAGAAATGACCTAGCGGATAGGCGAGACGCCCCTGTTTCAAGTGTTAGCGTTCGAAAGATTGATCTTGAGGATTGGTATGGATGGATAGAGTGAACCAAGAATATAGGAATACCCCTCACGAGATTCGGCTGACATGCATATATTTCAGGGACGTCTGAATATGTGCACGATGCGACTCGAGTGAGAATTATAAATTCTCTATCATGCGACTTGGCTGAAATACATGTATTTTGGGGACGCCTGGGATATATGCACAATCCAACTAAGTGATACATTAAATTCAAGTAAGACTTGAGGAATGGAAAAGTGTCAAGGATTTTGAAATCACGTTAAGGGAAAGATTGATAGTAGTACGAGCGTGGCTCGGATTGAAGAAACGCATAGGCGGAGTGTGTACGAGAGTTCTTAGATCAAAGTGGTCTAAGAGTAAGTACTCAGTTTCGAGGACGAAACTTTTTCTAAGTGGTGTACGATGTAGTACCCCGTCCCGCTCAGTCAATAGGAGAAATCGAAATGCCGACGGCGTTCGAACTTAGCTTTGCAACGGCTGCTCGAAGACTCGCTCAGTCGAGGCGACTCCTCGCTCAGGTGGGGTAGCTTCGATGAACTTGTCTCATCTTTGCCTTCACATAATAAATCGCATGTTTTCAACTTGCACAAGTTAGGCTTGATAATAAAAGAGATGCATCCACATAGCTAAGGGAATAATCCCGATGAGTCAGAATGTGTTAGAACATAGAAAAAGGTTCCACGGTCTGCTTAGAAGTCGGCTCAGCATGCTTTCAAAATGACACTCGGTCCTTCGTCCCGTGGCTTGGGAGAAAGAAGTTGGCCTAAGTTGCTAAGTTTCCACAATGCTAGAATTAGCCTAAGTCATGGGCGTCGTCCGCATGAATGCTTGATAAAGCATGCACAGTCCCGTCGTCCAAGGCTTGGCATAGCCTTCGTCTGTCCCGTGGTTTAAGTCGTGTTGCATGGCATGTGGCTTAAGTCTAGGCACCCAAAGAGCTTGGTTGATCAAGTCGAGCGCGTGCACGACACGTTCTCTCGATGCAAAGCTTGGCGTAGCCTTTGCTCGTCGAGTCGTTGCTCGAATAAGTTAGACAAGAGTTATGCTGGTCTATCAAAGTCATAGCAAGCACTGTCCCCTGTTTCCTGCGGTTGCCAAGTCACATAGTCCTACGAGAAATAGGCTCGTTATATAAAGTATGTGACTTGAGCGATAGCGTCGCCTAGAGAACAAGGTCTGTCTAAGGCACGAGCCATGGTTGGTTTAGTGAAAAACATGCCACAGACAAAGGAAGTCCACGCGACTGGTTGTCGCCGAGATCGGTCCCGCTACTTGGGAGTCTCGATAGGGAAGTACACGAGATCGGTCCCGCTACTTGGGAGTCTCGATAAGTCTCGCTAAGGAAGCACACGAGATCGGTCCCTCTACTTGGGAGTTTCGATAAGTCTCGTTCACGAGATCGGTCCCGCTACTTAGGAGTCTCGATAAGTCTCGATAAAGAAACATACGAGATCGGTCCCGCTACTTGGGTGTCTCGATAAGTCTCGATAAGTCTCGTTCACGAGATCGGTTCCGCTACTTAGGAGTCTCGATAAGTCTCGATAAAGAAGCACACGAGATCGGTCCCGCTACTTCGGAGTCTCGACAATTCTCGTTCACGAGATCGGTCCCGCTACTTGGAAGTCTCGATAGAAAAATGGAAAAGCATGGTCATGATTAAGGAATGACTTGATAGAACGAGTCGAGTCTTGCATGGTCATTGGACAACTTACGCGCAAGGGTAAATTCCTCGAACGATCCCAGGGCATCGGGTTCGTGTCGGCCTAGGAAGAATTGCAGATATTGTACGACCTTCATCGACGGTACGACTCGATTGAAGTGAACCGTTACAATATAGGCTGCGGGTCATTCGGTGGGAGCTCATACCTCGCCACGCGAATGGTCACCATATGCAAAGATTATGATAGCTTGACATTGCTAGTGACCACTCATATAGATGTGTCGGCATAAGAGCGGCTATCCGCGTATATGTCTTTGGATTGTGTCGAGTACTAGCAAGTTATGTGTTGGGTTAACAAGGCATAGTTAGCGAGTGCTAACTTTGAGTCGGCGCGGGTTAGGGTGTGCACGGTTGCATCATCATTCTGGAGCCTAAGATTCGGCTATAGTAAGGACACGTGCTTCGGCATGAATGTGGCGTCGTCTCGAGTTAAGTCAGGAAGGGCCGTAAGGCAAGTTGGTCAAGTCTGGTTGATCCCTGGGAGGCACGGCCTGGGTCTTAAGGTACGATCAAGTGTATTGGCACAACCAGCACGAGTCGTCCCCTTTGACGTCATTGGCACAAGAATAGTCTAGAGGCACATAGAACAAGTGAAAGTCTTGGCACGGCCGAGTTGCATAGGTTTCTACTCGGCGAGACACTGCCTCGAATATATTGAAGTCACGGATAGGGTATAGCCAAGTATAGGCCAAGACGTCTTTGTCCCAAAATTGATCCTAAGGCAAGACTAGAAAGACAATCAAAAGGGATTAAGCTGCACAAAGTAAATGAACGTGTCGGTTTCGTATGGGTGGGCGAGGAGCTCACTCCACCAGTACAGTTGAGTACTGACACCCATACAGTTTTCATGTGCAGGCACAGGTAGAAGCTCGTGGCACGGGGCTCGCTTGGATGCATCGAGACACGGAGTTCCTTGGCGATTCGAAACGTACGGCCGCGTGAAATCAAGACTTATACAGGACATAATGTATGGACATTGCATCCCGAAGCATCCGCTGGCTCAAGCATTGTATCGAGAGATGAGAGAGAGCAGAGTGACTTGTAAAAAGAAAGAAAAGTGAGCTTGAGAGACTTGTAATCATGGCCTTGCGCCCCATTGTAATCTTATTGTTCAATATCAATAAAAGAGCACTTTTGAATAACTTGTGTTTTGCTTCTAAATTTCTGATGCATGTTCAATGTTTCTGCTTGGAACTTTTGTGCGACGACCCCGTCGTAGCCGCTGTAATCGGCCGTTATGAAACTGACTTGCACGAGCACAATTTAGGCTCGTGCGGCATCACGCCTTAGCGAGGACGATTGCTCCTACGGGAGCGGGACGTGACAAGTGTGAACAAGTAAGGTGACAGGAGATCACCTTGCCGGAGTCCTCGGATGCTGTGGAAGAACCCATACGGAGTACCCTGGATGAGTACAGAGAACGTAGGGGTCGAGATGCACTCCCTAATCCTCGCAACCCATCGCTCGTCAAATCCCATGGCTAGCATCAGGTGGCACAGGAAGTCCCTATTGACCATGTCATAGGCCTTCCTCAGGTCCAGCTTCACACACGCCTTCTTCCCTCCTGGTTTATTGAACCCTCTCACCATCTCATGCGCCAGAAAACTGTGCTCAGCAATCGATCTCCCCTTTATGAAAGCCGCCTGGTTCGGAAAGACCAAGTTCTGCATAATCCCCCTCATGTGTCGGCACATAAGGTGCGTAATTATTTTATAGAGATAATTACAACACGCTATATGCCAAAAGTCCGCCAGCGAGATTACTCCTTTCTTCGGCACAAGTGTCAGGAAGGTATGGTTAAGCTCCTTCAGCAACATCCCTTCAGAGAAGAACTCCTGGACTGCCTCGAGCACCGGTATCTTCAGGGCCTCCCAGTGGCATTTGTAGAACCTATTGTTGAAGCCATCCGGCCCGAGGCTTTGTTGGGATCCGCCTTCTTGATGATAGCCTCCACCTCCTCCAAAGTGACTGTAACACCCAGTTTTCTAAATTAGGGTAATTTTAAAATTTTATAATTTTAATCTTTTAATAATGTTATTTAAATCATGATATAATTTTTGGTGATTTTAATTATTTTAAAACTATTTTTTTATTGGTAAATTGTGATTTGGAGTTTGCTAGTGAAAACCTAGAGACTACTTGACCTAGAGCCTAACCATGTGATTAGGATGTTTTATTTATCATTTTTGGCCTAGGGATATTTTGGTCATTTTGGTTTCTTAGAATTATTTGTAAATTGTTTGAGTGATGATTGTTATTTTTGACTTTTGCTAGTTGAGACTTTGGAGACTAACCTAGGTGTTGACTTGACTATGGTGACTTGGTTAGCATGGTGGGACCCTAGTCTATCTTAAGTCGACCCAAGTTGACTTATTTTGAACCAAGTTTCATAGAGAGATCAAGTGTTTTAGGTGCATGGATTTTTGACTAAGAGATTGATCCATTTAGCCTTGTACTTGGCCCAAAGCCCATTAGTCATCAACCCTAACCCTAATTCTTCCATTCTTGGCCGGCCTAGGGATCCCCCCATGTCAGGACCCGCAACCAGTGTAGGGGCACGAGAAGTGGTTACGTCCAGCCTACGCCGCAGTGTCGACGGTAGAACGCTGTCCTAGGTCACAAACATCTAACAGTTATAAGGTACCTGTACAGTATATACACTCCGAATGGAGGTGACATAATAAAGTACAACTCAATCACAACTAAGGAAGAAAGTACGATAAGATAGAATAGATGAAGTCACAGAATCCACAGATGATAAATACAAGATAAGAGAGAGCTAAATGTCTAAGATAAACAACTCCACAAATCCAGAATAACAAATCCCCAATAAGTACAAGTGTATCCAACAAGACATGAAGATAAATAGATACTAGTCTAGCTAACTAGCCTAGTCTACTGGGGTAATGTCCTCTGCAAGTGCTAGGTCCTCCTGAGAGTCCAGCTCACATGTGTCATCTAGGCCTGCTCCGTAATAAGTGGGACACAGCTCCTCAAGGTCAACTGTAATATTTCAACAGGTCCAGTCAGGACGGGAGCGAGCACAGTACATTTCACGCAGTTCATATCATGACAGGAATATAATACATGCAATAGAGTAAGATACATGAAACGCCGAAGAGTATACATGAAGTAAAAGAGAAGACTGTAAAGAAATATCTACTATAAGTAAAGAGCTACAGTGAACTAGTGATTTAGAGTACAAGATAGACATGTGAACGGCTTTATAATAAACATAAGAGGTTGTACATGGCTACACTACTTTGGAAATATCCACATGACTATTTATACTCCCCCGTACCCCAATCAATACACAAGGATCCGTCAAGTTATGTTATTGTACATGATTCACATGGGGGCCCATAAATGGGTGCACATGAATATAAACATGGGGGCTCCGTGAACATGAGAGTACATGAATCACGAGAGTGCACATGAATGGTGAAAGCACAGGAATACATGATGAAAGTGAAACGCACATGACATGATGTATCCGATGCTCCCGAGGGGGATAACATCGTATGAAAAGATCCATATAGTACTAATCCGTGTTTCCATCGTGTCAGCATCAAGTAAAGTAATCTAGAGCAAGAATATAGTCCTAGCAAGTATGAAATGGTCAGAGAATGTACTCGCCTGATATCCTGAGTGTCTGAATGAAATACTGCCTGAGGAGTGGTGTCTGGCTCCTATTCAGAACAGTACAAGTCACAATATATCCAAACTGGTAAAGTAAACTGCTACAATGCATTCTACATGATGTTTGGGTCAATCTAGGCTAAAGTCAACCTCTGGTCAACTCTAGTTAAACTAGGTCAAACCTAGCCCAGACAAGTCTCACTAAGCCTAACCAGTCTATCCTAGCAAGCACACATCATCCCAAGGCTATACAAGCCAAACACAAGCCACACATCCAGGCACATTCACATTTAGCTATTTATCATGAAATTCATATATATCTATATGTATATAGGATTACATATATATACAACATGCATATATACAACATTATATATAAAGAGAAAGTTAGAGAGAGAAACTAGCATGTAAGGCTATGTGTGTGTGTGTGAATCATGGAGGTGTACATGAAAGGGGTATCAAAACACTAGCTATAAGTTACAATACACATGGCAGGCATGGCTAACTATAATATACATCTATATATATGTATAGAAGTCAGAGTTCAGTTTTTCTCTATGCATATATAACATGTATAGATAACTCTATATATATATATTAACAAACATATAGAGGAATAAGGATATAGTGTCCTGTAGGTGAGTGGCAAGTGAATAGGAAAAACAGTGTGACATGTGCCTGTGTGTGTATGACAGTGTGTCAACAGTGCCTCAGATTTTTGTGTGTGTAGATAGGTGAGTGAGTGACATGGTTGTGTCAATACATGTGTGTGTAAACATATGAATCAATGTGTGTGTGTATATGAACATTATGTTCTCAGGTTTATCAGTGTGCAAACAACAGTTTAAGTTCTCAGTTATCAAACCCCAATGCAAAATCGAAAACCCATCATTAACACAATCATAAATCCTAATGTAAACTAAACTCAGCTGAACATAGGAAATAAACATTGAAATTAAATCAAACCAATTCAGGAAAACACAATGGCTATTCAACTCTCAGGTTTTGTAATGTAAACCACAGTTCCAGTTTTTCCAGGAAACAGTGTATAGGTTTAACAGTTTATGTAAATTCGAAAGCCAAATGCAATATGAAAACTAAATTCCTATGTCATTATGAACCCTAGCATGTAGGCTAATCCTCAGATATGTATATAGGTGTACATATCACAAATTAATCACACAAAAACAGCTGAACACATTAAATTCTCAGGAAAACAAGTTACAGGCCTATGTATCAGAAATTTAGGGAATTCCTAATTCAAATTAGAAATAACAACTAATATTTAGATTAATAGGTTGGTAATCACAGTCACACGTGCACGTGTCGTGGGGGTGTCCCAGTGTCCATGAATAGGATACAACGTGTCCAAATCACTCCACATACACAGACACTGAAATCGTGCACTGACAGCGTCGTGCACGCGTGTCGAGTGAGGTAGGGATACGTGTGTCCCACCAAATGTGTCGTGATCGTGCACATAGATAGAGGGGGCCTAGGGCTAGGGTTTGGTCACCCTGAGTCGTGTCCAAAACGTGTCTTCGTGAGACACGAAGTCTGTGTCAGTGCGTGAATCCTGACAGTGCACGAGCAGTGAACAACCCATGTGGCTCAAAAATCTCACAAACCACAAAATAAAACCCAATGAAATTTAATACCCTTCCTGTCAGTCATCTCCCCTACGTGTACACCAATTTTGGTGCCAACTCGTGCAGTGTCCAAGGAGAACTCGGACACGGGTAGCAGGACACCCGGCCGAGACCCCGTGCAGCGTGTCCAGTGCAAATTAGAACACAAAATGACACGAAATCTGACTCAGTCTTCACAAAAAGTAATGTACACACATAGATCTACGAATTCATGCAATTAGTTTAGCAAAACACGAAAATCAAATCCTAAGTGGCATTCTATCAAACACTTGTACATACACTATGACACGTGTTCGATACGGACACCAAATGGACACGATTTCTAACCAAATTTTAGGGACAGCTAGGGGACACCTAGATCTAGGCTAGGATGCAAAGAAATCAGAATATTAGCACAATTTGAGAAGTTTTACCTATAGGTGCAAATGGCAAGAAAAGCCCCAAAATAGAGTGTTCCTCCTTGCTAGCTCGAATCCCCAGATTGTTCCAAAGCTGGGATTACTCTTCATAAACAGAAAATAGAAGAGTATTAGGCTCTAATGCAAGAAACTAGAGTCAAAAAGGAATTAAAATGGAGAAACTATGGATTGGGGAAGAATAGTCATACCTTTCTTTTTCCTAAGTGTTGGAATGATACAAAAGAGGCAAGAACTAAATGAGGAGAGTATTTATAGGGAGGGGAGCCCTATTGGCCGGCCATAGCATGCTAAAATTAGGGTCAGGGTTTAGTCTAATGAGCTATGGGCCTAGTTACATTAGTCATGGAATCAATTCCTAAGTCTCAAGCCTATGAACCAAATCATTAACCCTCCTATTTGACTCTTGATTTCTAAATGGCAAAAACTTAGGTTGACTTAAGTTAGACTAGAGTCACACCATGCTAACCAAGTCACCATAGCTAGGGTCAACACCTAGGTTAGTCTCCAAAGTCTCAACTAGTCAAAGTCAAAAATAGCAATCACCAATCCAATAAATTAAAATAAATTCAAAATTTCACAAATGACCAAAATACCCTCAATCTAAAATGTGGTAGTGACAAATCTACCCTCCTTAAAAGAATTTCGTCCTCGAAATTAAAAGGCGAAACTAAATTGATGAGAAGGATAGACAATCATACCTCAAGGTCCAAAAAGATAAGGGTATCGTTCGCGCATCTCATCCTCCCGCTCCCAGGTAGACTCTCCTGGAGAATGATGCCTCCATGCGACGCTAACCAAGGGTATCACCTGGTTTCTCAGTACCTTCTCTCGGCGATCCAGAATATCCACTGGCTACTCTGGATAACTTAGAGTAGGTCCCACCTCAATCTCCGAATGATCAAGTACATGGCTAGGGTCAGCCACGTACCATCTCAACTGTGATACGTGGAATACGTTGTGGACACCCACTAGTGCAGGTGGCAAGTCTAGCATGTATGCCATGTCACCGACTCTCCCGCTGATCACGAAAGGTCCGATGAAGCGCGGGTTAAGCTTCCCACCTCCACCAAAACGTATGGTACCACGGGTCGGAGATATCCGCAGAAAAACCATGTCTCCGACCTAAACACAAGCAAGGTCTCAAGTTACTAAATAATAAAACATGATCAAACAAACAAAAACAAACAACCTACTTCTAATCCTATCTCTAATCTGTACCTCAAACTCCAAAGGCCTCTGGTGGTTATCGGCCCAGTGCCGATGTCTGTCCTGCGCCACGCGAAGTCTGTCCCTGATGAGCTTCACCTTCTCGAATGCGTTAACAACCATCTCAGGTCCCAATAAAGCTCGCTCACCAACATCATCCCAAGATAAAGGTGTACGACATCTACGTCCGTACAGAGCCTCGAAAGGTGACATCTCAATGCTGGCCTGAAAACTGTTGTTGTAAGCAAACTCCACCAAATGCAGGTAATTCTCCCAGGATCCTCCGAAATCCAAGACGCACGTCCGCAGCATTTCCTCGAGCGTCTGAATAGTCCTCTCTGACTGTCCGTTCGTCTGAGGGTGGTATGCAGTAATAAACGTGAGCTGAGTGCCCAAACTAGTCTGCAGACTCCGCTAGAAATGGGAAGTAAAGCGACTATTCCGATCCGAGATGATGCTGACCGGAACTCCATGAATCCTGACAATCTGCCGCATGTACATCTCTGCAAGCCCCTCAGTAGACGTACCCACTTTAAATGGCAAAAAGTAGGCCGATTTGGTCAACCTGTCTACGATGACCCAAATCGCGTCTCTCTCTCCTGGTGTACGCGGCAATCCAGATACAAAATCCATCGTGATATGCTCCCACTTCCACTCTGGAATGGGCAATGGCTGTAATAATCCTCCTGGCCTCTGCCTCTCTGTCTTGACCCGCTGACAGACCAAGCACTTGGCTACGAAGCGAGCTACCTCCTGCTTCATCCCATACCACCAGACATGCTCCCTCATATCCTTGTACATCTTATTGGCACCAGGATGTATAGAGTACTGGGATCTGTGGGCCTCCTGCATGATCTGCTCCCTGAGCTCTCCACTGGGCACACACAGCCTGGAACCGTGCCTCAAAGCACCATCCTCTGCAAGAGTAAACTCACCATCCACCAGCCCTGCTCGAACCTGCTCTCGGATACAACGTAGAGCAACATCCTCGAACCGCATCGACTTGATCCTCTCCATCAAGTCCGACTGAATCTGCAGGCCCCACATCTGCATCTGAACTCCTGGCACAATCACCTCAATCCCCAGGCTCCCCAAATCTGCTAGCAAATGACGGTCCATAGTCAAACACATGGCTGTCGGATACCTACTCAAGGCATCGGCAACCACATTGGCCTTCCCTGGGTGATACTGTAGTGAGATGTCGAAGTCCTTCATCAGCTCTAACCACCTGTGATGCCTTATGTTGAGCTCCTTCTGTGTAAACACATACTTCAAGCTCTTATGATCTGTGAAGATCTCCACCCTCTCTCCATATAAGTAGTATTTCCACAACTTCAAAGCAAATATCACTGCTGCCAACTCCAAGTGATGGGTAGGGTAGTTCTTCTCATGGGGACGTAACTGTCTAAAAGCATAGGCAATCACCTTCCCATGCTGCTGTAAGACACAACCCAACCCCTTCCCTGAAGCGTCACTGTATATAGTGAACCCTCCCGATCATGATGGTAATGTCATAATCGGAGCTGTCGTCAGCCGCTTCTTCAACTCATCAAAAGCGACTTGACACTCCTCTGACCAAACAAACTCTGCATCTTTCCGGGTCAGCCTAGTCAACGGCTCTGCAATCCGGGAGAAATCCTGCACGAACCTCCTGTAATAGCCTGCCAGTCCCAAGAAGCTCTTGATCTCTGCTACTGAACTCGGTACCAACCAAGCCTCAATTGCCGTGATCTTCTTCGGGTCCACTGAGATCCTATCTCCAATCACCACATGACCCAAGAAGTCAACTCTGTCTAGAAAGAACTCGCACTTCGAGAGCTTGCCATACAGCCTCTCCCTCCTGAGTGTCTCCCGAACCACTCTCAAGTGCTCCTCATGCTCCTCCTCAGTCTTCAAATACACCAGGATATCATCGATGAACCCCACCACAAACTTGTCCAAGTACTGGTGGAACACCTTGTTCATCAAGTTCATAAATACCGTCGGAGCGTTGGTCAGCCCAAACGGCATGACCAAGAACTCAAACTGACCATACCGCGTCCTGAAGGCGGTCTTCGGGATATCCTCCTTCTTCACCTTTACCTGATGATAACCTGACCTCAGATCAATCTTCAAGAAAACCCGAGCTCCGCTCAACTGATCAAAGAGATCTTCAATCCGCGACAGTGGGTATCTGTTCTTGATCGTGAGGTTGTTGAGTGCCCTGTAGTCGATACACATCCGTACCGACCCATCCTTCTTGGGTACAAAGAGTACCGGAGTACTCCAAGGTGAAGAACTCGATCGGATGAAGCCCTTGTCCTGCAGCTCATCCACCTGCTTCTTCAATTCCACCAACTCACTGTTGTTCACTCGATAGACATGCTGAGAAATTGGCTCCGCGCCGGAAACCAAGTCTATTGAGAACTCAACATCCCTATCCAGTAGAAGCCCTGACAACTCCTCCGGAAAGACGTCCATGAACTCTACAACCAAAGGATGTGGAGCCGCCTGCTCCTCAACTGAAGCCCCGCAGAAAAGTCTGTTGTCCTGCTCCGCCTGCCGTCGGGTGTACTTGAACTCTGGCTCTCCTGGCGCTCCAAACAGAACTCTACCCCCTCGGCAATCTATGCTGGCGTGATGCCTACTCAACCAATCCATACCTACTACGATATCGTAGTTCGGTAGTGACATTACGAGCTCGCCCCTGCTGGCCTCCCCTGACCTGCTGCTGGTGCTGCACGAACCACTGTTGCTGAGTCGGCAACGGTCCCTTCTGCGGTCCCACTGGAGCCTTGGCTCCCGCTCCCTGAGCTGCTCTGCCTGCGAAGAGGGAACAGTCCCTCAGCTGATGCTCTGACGATCCGTAGAGAAGGCACTTCCCCAGCCTCTTCCTGCACTCAGTCCATCTATGCCCCGGCTTCCTACAGAAGGTACAACTGGTAGACTGCTGCCTCGGGGCCTGCTGCTGCTGCCTCGGCTGCTGATGCTGAGCTGGCTGAAGTCTCGGCTGCTAGAACTGCTGCGGCTGAAACTACGTCTGCTGCTGATGCTGATGCTATTGCTGAAAGTGCGGCCTCTTGGCCGGTCCTCCGCTACCACTGGCTCCCTGGGAGTCTCGTCCCCTCTTGAGCCTCAGCTCAAGATCATCCTCTGCGGCTAAGGCACCCACCATGATCTCCTCAAAAGTAGCGCTACGGGCACTCTTGGTATAGAACTTAACCTCCTTGACCAGTCCCTTTCTGAACCTCCGGGCCTTCGTCGCCTCGGATAACCCCTCGACAAACCTGCCCAGACAGCAGAACTTCCCAGCATACTCCTCAACGACTGACTGCCCTGTACTAAGGCCTCGAACTGAGTCTCGAGGGCACCAAGCGCTGCATATAGGAAAAACTTCTCCTTGAACAGCTTCTTGAAGGCTGCCCAAGTCTGTCCTGGGGTACCAACCCTCGGGTCGGTCTGGTACCAAGTGCGGGCCAAATCCTGCATCATACTGGCCGTCGCCTCGATCTGTAGCCTCACTGGAATCTCTGCCAATCTGAAAGCTCCTCCATATGCTCTATCCACTCATCAGCGTACAGAACGCCCTCTGTACCCCTGAAATCCCTCGGATGCATCTTCTGGAAGTCTTGGATGCCCTTCTCCCTCGGCGGATGCGGCTGCTGAACTGCCGTGGGCTGAGCTGCCACGGGCTGAGCTGCTGCCCTCTCAACTGTTGTCAGGGCCAGGTCGATGCCCCGACTAAACTCTGCAGTCTGACGCTACTGCTAGGCCTCCATGAACTGCTGAAAGAATGTGAACAGCTGGACTGCGTCAACTGTCCCCGAAGGTGGCTGCTGCTGCTGGAGCATCTATGGAACCACCGGACTCGGCCTGTGCACTGCTGGTGGAGGGGATCCTATTGTTGAAGCCATCCAGCCCGGGGCCTTGTTGGGATCCCCCTTCTTGATGATAGCCTCCACCTCCTCCAAAGTGACTGTAACACCCAGTTTTCTAAATAAGGATAATTTTGAAATTTTGTAATTTTAATCTTTTAATAATGTTATTTAAATCATGATATAATTTTTGGTGATTTTAATTATTTTAAAACTATTTTTTTATTGGTAAATTGTGCGCCGCATGGCTACTTCAGGAGCAACAGGGGGTTGAGGCAGGGGGACCCCCTCTCCCCGTATCTATTTACTTTGGTGATGGAGTACTTTACATGCTTGATGGATACGGCAGTGCATAGCAAGAGGATTGCTCCCCGTTCCCGGTTGGTGAGTCCGGTTGTATCACATTTGATCTATGCTGACGACTTATTGGTACTACTCCAGCCTTCCATGCGGGGAATGAGCGCGCTCTCTGATATTATGGAGGAGTTCGGACGGCTTTCTGGACTACAGTTGAATAGGGAGAAAAGCAGAGTCTACTTCAGCTCCCAGTGTACACAGCAGGAGGAGAGAGCCTTCGCCTTGGGAGTGGACAGCGGCGATCTTCCAGTGAAATACCTGGGGATTCCGTTGACGGTCAACTATGCCAGAGAGCAGGATTGTCACAGCTTGGTAGATTTTGCTCAGAGGAGAGTGGAAGGCTGGCAAGCGGAGGGGCTATCATTTGGCGGACGGATTGAGTTGGTGCGTTCGGTTATTGCGGGCATCACGATGTTCTGGCTGCAGTCTATCCAGATCCCTACGGCTACTATTCGGAAAGTGGAGGCCATCTGTGCTGACTTCATCTGGAGGGGAGGGATGCATGCGATCTCCTGGGACCAGCTTTGTCGACCTCGGGAGGAAGGAGGAGTGGGGTTGAGACCTCTTCATACGGTAAGAAAGGCAGCTTGTGTGAAGATGGCCTGGAGATTCATCAAGGGGCGGTCGCTCTGGGCGGAATGGATGGCGAACAGATACCTGAGGAGGACTAACTTCTGGGCTTGCAGAATAGACAACAATTTTTCGGTCACGTTTAAGGCTATTCTGAGATGTCGACCGGTGCTTCAGACCGCTATCTGCAGGAACATGAAGGATGGGACGACTACCGACCTCTGGCTAGACCCTTGGTTGGGTTCCAGATCCTTGCTCGAGCTATTGGGAGGACAACTGGACAGAGAAGCGGGCAGGGGGCTCACATGCAGTCGGATCATCAGAGATGGAGTTTGGAGGCCAGAAGGATATCCATATACTGCTCAGCTTGCCGAGGAGATTCGCCTTATTACTATTGACGCCAGCCAGCATGAGGATTCCTGGAGCTGGGCCGGCCCAGGTACGGGGGGCGGGTCAGGCCTATTCTGCTTTCGCAGCTGCTACGACTTGGTCCGGACCCACCATGACCGGGCTGAGGAGGTGGACTTCATTTGGGGCAAGGGAGTTAGCCCGGATCTGAGGAGGTGGACTTCATTTGGGGCAAGGGAGTTGTCCGGAAAATGCAACTATGTGCATACCGACTTCTATGGGGTAGACTGATGACGAGAGACAGACTTCTCAGGTTTGTGATATAGATCCCGGATGCCAAATGTGTGCTATGTAATGAAGATAATGAATCTATGGGGCATCTCTTCTTTGTATGCCCAGTGACCTGGCACATTTGGATTGAGCAGTGCGCGTAGATAAGAGGAGGAGTTGGGATGGATAGAGATATCCGGAGCATTCTCAGCTGGATTCGAGATCACAAAGGCCGGGATCCAGGGTGGGCCAGAAGAGCCAGAGTTCGTCTCGCCGCGTCTGTTTGGCACATCTGGAAGGAGCGAAACAGACGTATTTTCGAGGGCTTCACTACCCCCCATTGGAATTTTACATAACATAGAATTCGATGTATCAGTAATGGTCCCATAATACTATAATTTGGGGCTTTGGAAGTTGTGATATTATGTATTGTAATATCTTTTCCGCTATATGCGAGGAATAAATTCACCCTTATTCCATATATATATATATATATATATATATATATATATATATATATAAGGAGGGATACGCATCCCCTCATTTTTTGCATCCCCAAGCATTCCCATGTTAACAATCGTTGGATTTTATTTAAGTCATCTAATCTTGACCGTTAATTTGAAACATTCAAATCAATGGTTAAGATTATATGACTTAAACAACATCCGATGGTGAATAGCATGGGGATGGTTGGGGTTGCAAAAAATGAGGGGATGCGGATCCCTCCTCTCTCTCTCTCTCTCTCTATATATATATATATATATATTTATATATATATATATATATATATATATATATATATATATATATATATATATATATATATATATATATATATATATATATATATATATATATATATATATATGTCCCTAAAATATAAATATATATATATATATATATATATATTTTATTTTATATATATATATATATATATATATATATATATATATATATATATATATATATATATATATAGTGGTAGTGCGGGAGCCGCTCGAGCACAGGTCTCGGGTTCGAATCCCCCCTTGGGCGGCTTTGAGCCACGGTTCAACTTGGAGAAAGGACACCTCAAAAAAAAAAATTATATATATATATATATATATATATTCTCTACCAGCCTATAAGGTAGAAATCTAAATCTCTAAAGCATGATTTGAGAGTAGGACTTAAAATGCAGATGTTGTAGGTTGAAGAACACCATAAGCAAGATGAGAATATAAATGCAATCAAGCTACGATGAAATGGGTATATGTGCTATCAACTATGCGTTAATATATATATTTAGCAACATTTTTATATATTTAGCTACATTAATTCCCACATTAAGCATGCTATGTCAAAGCCATTAACAAAATAAACAGATCATAAGTGTGTAAATATCCTTCTAAGAATTATCAGATTCATTAAGGCTGTGTTTGATTTGAAGGAAAGTGAGAGAAAGGAAAAGAAAAAGAGAAAATGTATTAGTGGTGTTTGGTTAGAGAAAAAATGAAAAACAAATGTGAAAAAAAAAACTAATATGAAATTTTCCTTTCATTTACCAAAATGGTAGGACTCTCTCTCTCTCTCTCTCTCTCTCTCTCTCTCTCTCTCTCTCCTTTTAAATTTTCTTACCAACCAAACAATTAAAAAAAATCTTTTTATTTTCCTTTTTTTTCCTCTTTCCTTTTACTTTTCTCTCTCTTTCTCTTTCTTTTCCCATTTCTCACGTACCAAACACAGCCTAAGAGAATACAAAAGATGTTGTTGCATCAAAGAAATAAGTCCTCTACAACATTAGAGAGTGGAATTATTTGATATATTAACTTGAACTAAAAAAGGGATGTAAAATAGCGACTGATAAGTCGCACTTACCAATAATTCCTCCACATTTTTCCCATCATATACCATTTGATAAGATTGATATGTATAAGGATGGTGCTTCGAGAAAAAATGATCAACACAACACCCACGAGCCTTGTGCTCTGCACAAAGAGGAATTCCTCGAACGAGCACAGTGAATTGGTCAGATCGATGTCTGTGATTACTGATGTGCTGAATCCTTTTACCTAGTATCCCTTTATACTCCTAAAACTCAACAAAAAGTCAGAACAGAACTAATGATAATTCACATGCATAACTCAACCCTAAGATTTTGTTCATAAATCTTACACTATTGCATAATTATGAAAACAAAAGGCAAAGTACTTATCTAGTATGATATAGCAACTATATTTTTTACATGATACTTTGAGAACTAAATCCATTTTAAAATAGATGGGTACTTGAGTTGGGTACCATTTCTTATTACATATTTGAATTTAAGTCAATGCAGTACTAATGGTGGTGCTCAAACATGAAATTGACTTCTTGCTTGTCATTGTTGTGTCATTTACTCTGATTTAATCTGAACGTGATTTACTGGAATTGGTTCTATGCCTATTTTGTTACTAATATCAATTACATTTAATCATTGTTGCACTTGAAATTGCAAAGATATACCTGGCAGTCTTACAAACATGAACCAAAATATATTTCATTAACATATCACGGTTTCTTGGAGTAATGTTGAGAAAATTTGTATGCCCATACGGAATATATAATAACTCAAAAGACTATATCCCAAAAGGTTCGCAGTGTATCAGCTTCTGGTGGTTGCAGAAGATTTTCATGGCTCCAGATCAGTCAGTTTGGTATCTCTGTTATCAGTTTTGACCAATACTGCGAACCTTGACATAGTTTGAGGTACCGAGAGAAGAGTATACCGAAACTACTGAAACCACACGGAAACAGCCAATTAAGAAGGGTCTGATACCAATAAGTGAACCATGATCCACGTCTTGTGGAGAATCACATTGTTATAGTACTGGATTGATTGGCTACTGCGAAAGCTATGAACACACCCGTCAACTGTGTACAGTTGAGTAGTTCAGTTTACTCAAGTTTATGTTTTACAAGGTGGCCTAAACATTGTTGGGACTTTTAACTATTTTTGGTTTAGGGTTGAGGGAGTCTGGCTATTGTACTTTGTATGTAAATATTATAAGATTAATCTCCCTGTTGGGGAGATGAGTTTTTCCCCTAAAAAAACAATCTTAGCCAACACACTCCTGTTGCATGCCTACTGTTTCATGCCAACAACCACATGGAACTCAAAATGGTACCAGGGACCCGGATCTTGGAGGCTCAATAACTGTCAAAGGAGAATCCAAGTCGGTAACATTGTTGGTTGTTCCATCTCTCTATGGTGTGCTGATGAGGTCTCTTGTCCAATTTGTAGGTTCTAGATGGAGGACGAAGAAGAGATGGAACAAGAGAATTAACAACTCAGCTCTACAAAAATACTATACTCTCTGCACTTGTCAAACTCGTCTTCACACTATTGTTTCTCTGCTGCTGAACTCAGACCTCAGTGAACTATAGCTGCAGCAGCACCACTTCATTGCTGGTGAACCATCAACTACTATTAGTTATGCCGCACTGTTGCACCAATGTTCTTGTAGATATATATTGCTGCAGCTGTTGTATTACAGCAAGTGTTCTAAAATCAGGTTAATTTGACTGGTTAATCAATTAATTGGATGGCGAACTAAGCAAAATTTCCAAGTGTCTGAATGATAACGAACATCATCCACGTATTCAATTAATCGGTAATCGTCCCTGGAATGGTCCAGTTAAACCACTTATTATAATTGTTGTAATTGATTGATAATTTTATTGATAGACCTCTTGGCTTTATATAGCCTTACAATCAATATTACAATGATGGAATATCCTGTGGCATATTCTGGCATACCAAATATGTCCGCAGGATATTCCAATATCCTTTATGCTAATACAATCTACTAAATATGACATAATAAATATTCCAACACTCCCCTCAAGATGGGCGAAAGATATTCACTAAGTCCATCTTGTCACATCCTCTAATCATGCTCACAGAGGTAAGTCCCTTGGTTAGTCTGTCAGCTACCTGATTCCTGGTCGGAACGTGGCCAAGCTCCAGCAATCTGCTATCCAGCTTCTCTTTGATGAAGAACCTATCAATCTCGATGTGTTTGGTCCTGTCATGTTGTACTGGATTGTTGGCGATACTAATAGCTGATTGATTGTCACACCACAACTTCATCTTGGCTCCTTGATCCAGCTTCAGTTCTACCAGCATGTTCTTCAACCATAGCAGTTCTGCAACTCCCAGGGCCATAGCTCTGTACTCTGCTTCCGCCGTCGATCTGGCCACCACAGACTGTTTCTTACTCCTCCAGGAGACTAGGTTGCTTCCTACGAATATGCAATATCCTGACGTAGACCTTCTGTCATCGGCACAGCTAGCACAGTCAGAATCACAGTAGCCTTCAATGCTCACGTGATTGTTCTTCTTAAATATCAGCCCCTTCCCAGGGGCACCCTTCAAGTACCTCAAAATCTGGTATACTGCATCCATATGGCCGTGCATGTAGCGGCTCACCACACTCACTGCAAAGCAGATATCAAGTCGTGTTTGGCTCAAATAGATCAACTTGTCCACCAGTCTCTGGTATCTGTCTCGATCAACTGGGTCTCCAGCCTCGGCCTCCAACTTGAACCTCTAGTCTATTGGCTTTGCTGCAGGTTTGCACCCCAACATCCCTGTCTCTGTAAGAAGGTCCAGTGCATACTTCCTCTGAGAAAGAACAATCCCCTCTGCGTCTCGAGCGATCTCTATCCCAAGAAAATAGCGAAAAAAACCAAGGTCCTTTATCTCAAATTCCCTGCCAAGCTTCCCCTTGAGTCGAACGATCTCCTGCTCATCATCTCCTGTGATAATCATGTCGTCCACATACACCGCAAGCATGGTGATGTGGCCTCCACTCCGTCTGAAGAATACAGTATGATCAGCATTGATCTGTTGATATTCCATCCCTATCATCGCCCTCATGAATCTGTCAAACCACATCCGAGGAGACTGCTTTAGTCCATAGAGAGACTTCTTCAACCTGCAGACCTTGTCCACTGTCTGGTTGGTACTGAATCCTGGTGGTATCTCCATGTATACCTCCTCCACCAGATCCCCAAGAAGAAATGCATTCTTTACATCCAATTGGTGTAGCTTCTATCCACCATTCGCTGCAAAAGAAATCAGGGTCCTGACAGTACTCATCTTTGCAACTGGTCAAAGGTCTCGTCATAGTCAATGTCGTACGTCTGACTGTATCCTTTTGCTACCAGTCGAGCTTTGTAGCGCTCAGCCTGTCCATCTGGGTTCTGCTTCACAGTAAAGACCCACTTGCATCCAACTGCACTCTTTCCCTCTGGCAGTCTCACCAGCTCCCAAGTGTGATTCTTTCCAAAAGCTCCTAACTCCTTGAGCATTGCCGCTTTCCACTTTGGATCATTCTTGGCAACCTGCTAATTGTTAGGTACAGTAATACTATCCAAAGATGCAATAAATGCTCCATGAGAAGAGGAGATATGGTCATAAGAAACAAACTGAGCAAGATCCCAAAACTCCCAACCATCTCTGTCCCGAGGATTTTTTTCATTGCTGCGAGTGGTCCTTCGTACTGATAATGGTGTGAGAGGAGTAAGGAGAATGATATCACCTGAAGGGGATGGTGGTGGTAGTGTAGGTGTCTCAGGAGTCGAGACAGACGCAGGCAAGGGACTTGACACTGGCACTGTAGGTACCGGTCCTGCAGTTTGCTTCCCTCTCCTACCGTAGGTAAGTAACTCCCCCTGAGCCGTAGGCCTAACACTTCTCATCTCCTCCCCCTGTTCCTCTTCACCTTCCTGCTCCTCCTCAACCATGCCAAACTCCTAAATCGGTCACCATCGAGCTCTCCTTCTCCTCCTTTCGTCGCATATTGGCAGTATTATGCGTGTGGTTTGAAGTTTCCTCCTGACGGTAGTATGGCTCATGCTCTCGGAAGTGGACATCCATACTTACAAACTTCTTTTCCACTGGACTCCAGCATACGTACCCCTTCTGAGTTGCCGAGTAGCCCACGAAGATGCACTTGACTACCCCTTCTGAGTTGCCGAGTAGCCCATGAAGATGCACTTGACTGCTCCAGGATCAAGCTTTCCAACTGACGGTCTGTTGTCTTCACAAAACATACGCACCCAAACACCTTAAGTGGGAGTATCTCACTATTATTGCCTTGCAATATTTCACATGGGAACTTCCATCCCAGGACCTTCGAAGGCATTCTATTGATTAGTTGAGCTGCTGTCAACACTGCATGCCCCTACAGACTCTGTGGGACATTCATGTTGATCATCATGCTTCTTGCGACCTCCAGAAGGTGTCTGTTCTTCCTTTCTGCTACGCCATTTTCTGCAGGTGTGTATGCACCGGTAGTCTGATGTTGTATCCCGTGTGCTGACAAGTATTCTGCAAGTGTTATGTTTGTATACTCCGTTCTATTGTCAGACCTTAGTACCTTCACAATTGCCCCATACTGAGTCTGGACATATTTGTGAAAATCCCGAAAACAAGTAGGTATATCACTCTTATTTTTCATCAAGTACAATCAGGTGACACGAGAAGCACAATCAATAAAGAAAACAAAGTACTTATAACCATTCAAAGTATTAGTGGAACATGGACCCCAAACATCAGAGTGCCTCAAAAACAAAAGAGCTCCTATGACCCGTACCAATATATGAACTCCTAGTATGTTTGCCTAACTCGCATGCATCACATACTAGTTTCTCTTTATTTGATTTTTCATAAATATCTGGATATAATTTACTTAAAGTGTCAAAGGAGGAATGTCCCAACCTTCTATGATGGAGTACCAACGTATCCTCGGCCCTCTGCAGTTCTCCTATATCAGCCTTCTCTGCCATAGACATTGTAGCGTCCCGCTTTCGATAGGCGACGGAACTTCATAATATGCTTGCGCCGAGTCAGATTGGCCGGGAACTTAGATGGCCATCTGACTCGATCGCTAAGCTTGGTAAACGATAACACCTTACGACATCGATCAAATCGATTTGGACGGAAGTTACGAGAATCGATCCAACTAATGGAACGACTTCTGTTGGAATAAGTCCTAGATGCAGTGGGCTGCGTCTCGGCGAGTGAACTCTCTATAAGAGTCCCTTCGACGGGACTGGACCGCTGTATGATTTTCTTGGAGCTTTTGCCGCTGGGTTTTGATGAAGTGCTTTCGCGTCGTTTTTATGGATGCAATTACAAATTTCGAAGCAAGGGAAAAAGAAAAAATTCTAACAAAGTATTGGTGCCATTGCAGGAGCTCGCGTAACTAAAGCTTGACGTTGCGAAGCGCTTCGACGATCGGCACGAAGCAAAGTAATTGGTGGGTGATTCGGCCCCTTCTTTTCTATTCGGTCCCGCAAATTAATTCCTTGCCTCGAATTCATTCAAATCGAACGATGCCAAGTTAATTGCATGCCAATCCACTAAGTTCAAGAACTCGGGAAAAACGTATCGATTTAGAGTAATTCACTCTGAAAATACAAGTCTATCACATAAACCAGAAAGTTTAAGGTTCTAGTAAAAAGATAGACTATTTTACGTGCTGCAAAATAATACGAAACGTCGATTATGGGTTATGATGCCTCGGACAATTTGGTGCCCACGGGATGCTAAATCGGGAGTACGGCTTGGGGAAAATGAATCGTTGCATAAGTTGGAAAAAATGATAATGTCGTTCAATACTGTCCGCGCTATACAAAACTGTTTGCATAAATAAAACTGTTCACGCATTGGCATGGTCATGGACAGCCTGTGCACAAGTTGATATTTTTCCTCGAATCGGTATCTGGGACATCGGAATCGAATCGACCTAGGGGGAATGAATAATCATGCTTCGGCACTGATGCATTGCGGGACCGTCAGTCAGGCTTGCAACCTAGACTGAGCGGGCCGAAATGCCGTTGAGATAGTCCCACGTGATGTGTAACATCAATGACCGCATATAAGATAGTAGCATGCTCACCTATTGTCTTATGCATGTGTAAATATTATCTCTTTTTTCATGCAGGGACGAGCACGGTCGTGGTAAAAAATATGATAAACTGCTATGTTTCACTGTATGCTTTATTACTCAAAGATGGCTATCGAATATGAACTGAATTCATTTAGTTCTAATAGAAAGACAACTCTAAAGCATGCCTACCCTAACAATCAGAGTCGGTTTAAACGAGTGGGTTCGTCTCGTCCACTTAGCAAGTGTGCTAATCCTATTCCCCCAATTTCCCCAGGTGCGGCGGACGCTCCCAACTAAACTGAAGCTGAAGTGCGGAGAGGCATTTTGAAACTCTTCCTATGCTGAAGTATTTTGAAGCCAATTCAATCGACGGCTTATGTATAAAGGGGCGAATGTATGGGACGGCAAGCGTTAGTTCAGGCAACTTGTCGAGTGTATTTCTTTCTGTTTTCAATCAATGTAGCCGCAACGGCATCCAATGTAATTACGACTTGCACTTCGTTGCAAGCTATGAATGAAAAACATTTCTATCTTCCTATACTGCATCTTATATTCTGATGTGATTTGTGAAGTTTCAACTTGGCGTATTAATATGAAAAGCAACGTAACGTTCTTGCCTTGTACGAGTGCAATTCCAGACTCGTACGGCATCACGCCTTAGCGAGGACGATCGAATCGACAAAGTAACACCGGGGACGAACGGTTTGTCGACTCGGGACGTGACAAATTGGTATCAGAGCACAATTATGTTTTCTCGGATTTTCGAAAGATGTTTCATTGTTGGAATGTCCGTTACGATGGCTCGATTGAATACTTGTCGACATGCTGCGTGAAATAAAAGTTCCATACAGGTAAGCCCGTAGATATTTTTGAAAAATACTAACGGGTTTACTCTGTTTTGTAGGAATGACTAAGAAAAGAAATAATCCCGGCACAACTACCCAAATCGTAGATAGTACGTCGAGCACAAAAAGTGCTGGCCCTAGCGAGACGACTATGGAGAAGATGCTACAGTTGATGGAACTGCAGCAGCAACAGCTTCAGATGCAATTCAAAATCCAATTTGATGTACAGCAGAAGCAGATGAACGCTCTGACTCAGATAGTGAGCAGAATGGCAGGCAATACCAAGACAACGGACGAAATACCCTAGGAGAAGCAAGGTGATCAAGAAGAAAACGAGGAAGAAGAAGCTCAACCGCAAATGATAAATTCTTCTTCCTTGTTCAAGGCAAAGGAGTTCCGTAAGATGAACCCACCAAAATTCAACGGTCGAGCAGAGCCTGATGTGATCGTGGGATGGCTCGTGGAGATGGAGGACCTGTTTAATCTGCCTAGCATTGAAGGGTCCCAGAGGGTAACTTATGCGGCGTTACAGCTGCAACTGAGGGTGTACGACTGGTGGACAGCTAAGAAGCAGGAAATCTACGAAGCCGATACAGACGCCACAATTTCCTGGAAAATATTCAAGGAAGCTTTCCTCAAACAGTACGTTCCTCGCGTCGTCCGTCAACAAAAAGAAGACGAGTTCATAACGCTGCGACAGGGAAATATGTCTGTCGACGATTATGATTCGAGCTTCTCAAAGCTGGCGAAGTTTGCCAGCGCCTTCCTGCCCAACAAAGAAGCCTGGTGTAAACGCTTCCAACAAGGCCTAAATGACGAACTGCGAAGGGACGTCATGAATCAAAGGTGCCGAACATACCGTGAATCCTATAATGCCGCTCTTGATAGTGAGCGTATCTTTGGCCGTATGTCGAGTATAGGCATCCGTAACCACTTCAACAAGCGTCCGAACGACGCCGGGGGATCGGGAATAACAAAACGTCCGAACAGATTCGATGACCGAGGTCATGGCAGTCAACACTGCACCAGGTGCGGTAGGCATGGGCACCGAACCGTCGATTGCGTCACGAAATCTTGCTACAAGTGTGGCGAGGTAGGCCATGTAGTTACATACTGCCCGCATAAAGTTCCGAATCAACCCAACCCACCAAGGAACGTTACGAATCCGCATAAAGTGCCGATACTGCAAGGCGCAAATGCGGTGCCCGTCAACTAGCAGAACCAACGCCACGGAGCTCAAGGCCGAGTTTATGCCTTAACTCGGGACGAGGCGTTTGCGTCCGATACTGTTGTAACAGGTATATTACTCTACAAAAATATACATGCTCGAGTACTATTCGATTCGGGTACGACGCATAGCTTTATATCTGCTGATTATGCGAAAAAAAAAACCATGTAATCACTAGATATAAATATTAGCGTTAGCACTCCAACTTTATTTGTAGGGATGGACACATTTGCATCGGAGGAAGATATATATCCTTGGATGCCGTCGTACTAGACATCAAAGAGTACGACATAATCCTGGACATGGATTGGATGGGCGCTTGTCGTGCAACGATCGAGTGCACGGAGAAGAGAGTG
The DNA here is from genome assembly GCA_029216955.1 of Iris pallida. Classification (NCBI taxonomy): domain Eukaryota; kingdom Viridiplantae; phylum Streptophyta; class Magnoliopsida; order Asparagales; family Iridaceae; genus Iris; species Iris pallida. The sequence goes on from JANAVB010010791.1 coordinate 5,299,951, forward strand.
GTGTTTCGTCTTCCTGGCGAGACAGAGTTCTCATATTCGTGCGGTACAGTCTCGAAGACGGCAATGATGGTATCGGCAATCTCGGCGAAGCGTATGCTGCGTTCCGGCTACGCGGGATACTTGGCACCAGTTCGAAACACGCGGAAGGATAATACAAACACAATGCAGACTGATGTTGTAGCAGATTTTTCCGACGTTTTTCCTGACGAGATGCCCGAAATGCCGTCGGATCGAGAAATTGAATTCAACATCGATACCTTTCCGGATACACGGCCGATATCAAAAGCGCCTTACCGAATGGCTCCAGCAGAACTGAAGGAGCTGAAGGTGCAATTACAAGAGTTGCTAGACCGCGGATTTATTCGCCCTAGCGTCTCTCCGTGGGGAGCTCCCGTATTGTTCGTGAAGAAGAAGGATGGGTCGATGCGGCTATGCATCGACTATCGTGAACTCAACAAGGCGACCGTGCGGAATAAGTATCCTTTGCCACGAATCGACGACTTGTTTGACCAACTGCAGGGCGCATCAGTATTTTCGAAAATCGATCTTCGTTCAGGCTATCATCAATTGAAGATCAAGTCCGATGACGTATCGAAGTCTGCCTTCCGTACTCGATATGGTCATTACGAATTCCTAGTCATGCCGTTCGGTTTGACGAATGCTCCAGCCGCTTTCATGGACCTAATGAACCGAGTCTTCCGACCTCAAATCGATAAATTTGTAGTCGTGTTCATCGACGATATCCTTATCTACTCAAAGAATCGAGAAGAGCATGCAGAGCACTTGAAGACGGTGTTGCAGACGCTGCGTGAAAACAAATTATATGCCAAGCAGAGTAAGTGCGAGTTCTGGATGAGTAGCGTGACATTTCTCGGACAAGTAATCTCTGCCGAAGGTGTCGCAGTGGACCCAAAGAAGATTGAAGCGGTGGTAGATTGGAAACGACCTGCCTCGGCTAGCGATATTCAGAGTTTCCTGGACTTAGCGGTCTACTACCGAAGATTCGTGCGAAACTTTTCAAAACTAGCGTCGCCTCTGACTCGTCTCACCCAGAAGGAAGTAGTATTTGAATGGAGTGACGACTGTGAATCCAGCTTTCAAGAGTTGAAGCAACGACTCGTCTCAGCTCCGATCCTTGTACTTCCAGACGGTCCAGAAGGCTTTCAGATATTCAGCGACGCATTGGAGACTGGCCTCGGGTGCGTACTCATGCAGCGAGATAAAGTCATCTCCTACGCTTCACGGCAGTTGAAGTAGCACGAGAAGAACTACCCGATGCACGACCTAGAATTGGCGGCGATCGTGTTTGCGTTGAAGCTCTGGCGGCACTACCTCTATGGTGTGGCGTGCAGAATCTACACAGATCATAAAAGCCTGAAATACTTGTTTACGCAACGAGAGCTCAACCTACGACAGCGACGTTGGCTCGAACTCATAAAAGATTACGAGCTAACGATCGAGTATACGCCGGGCAAGGAAAACGTGGTAGCCGATGCGCTTAGCAGAATGTTTATGGGAATACTAGCCATAAATAAGGAGATACGGCGAGACCTTGAAGCGATGGGTATCGAACTCGAAATTGAGTATCGACACCTGCACCTAGCTCAGCTGAAATTAGGATCGAGCCTGCTTAGCAAGATAAAGACCGCACAGAAGGACGACTCATTCCTGAAGAAGATGCGCGAGCTGATTCCAACAGGAAGGACGACTGACTTTGCAAAAGATGGAGACGGGACGATGCGACTAAAGGGAAGGCTCTACATTCCTGAAACTGCCGAACTCAGGAAAAAAATTCTGACGGAGGCACATTATGTGAAGTACTCGTTACATCCTGGAAGCACCAAGATGTACAAGAACTTGCGCACAAACTTCTGGTGGCACGGCATGAAGAAAGACGTGGCTACTTTCGTATTGCAGTGCATGGCGTGTCAGCAAGTAAAGACGGAACACCAAAGGCCAAGCGGAGAGCTGCAGAACATCGCCATTCCCGAGTGGAAGTGGGACAACATCTCGATGGATTTTATTGTGGGATTTCCGAAGACGTCGCGGGGGAATGATGCAATTTGGGTCATTCTTGATAGATTGACCAAGTCGGCTCACTTCATCGCAATTAAAGTAGGATTGAGCGTCGATCGGTTAGCACAAATCTACGTCGACGAGATTGTTCGACTGCATGGGGTACCGGCCTCAATAATTTTGGACAGAGACGGGCGATTCCTATCGCATTTCTGGACGAGCCTACAAACGGCGATGAGGACCAAACTGAACTTTAGTTATGCGTACCATCCTCAAACAGACGGTCAGACGGAGAGGGTAAATCAAATCCTAGAAGATATGTTGCGTCTGTGTGCGATCGACCTAAAGACTAGTTGGGATATGCATTTACCGCTTGCGGAGTTTGCGTATAACAACAGTTATCTGTCAAGCATTCAGATGGCTCCATATGAAGCGCTCTATGGGAGGAAGTGTCATTCGCCGATATGCTGGGATGAAGTCAGAGAGCGACAAGTGCTTGGACCGGAACTGGTGGAGCAGGCCGTCGAAAAGGTCCGCTTGATTCGAGATAGACTCCGTATCGCACAAAGTCGACAAAAGAGCTACGCAGATCTTCGTCGACGACCGCTAGAGTTCTTGGTCGGGGACCATGTGTTTCTGAAAGTAACGCCCATGCGCGGTGTGATGCGGTTCGGCGTTAAAGGCAAGTTGAGCCCGAGATTTGTAGGCCCCTTCGAGATCATCGAGCGAGTTGCAACGGTTGCTTATCGGATCGTACTACCTCCTGCCTTGGCTGATGTGCACGATGTCTTCCACGTTTCACAACTTCGAAAATACGTGCACGATCCAAGTCATGTGGTTAGCTTCGATCTGTTGGAACTACGTACTGACTTGTCGTACTCGGAGGAGCCTATTCAAATTTTGGACGGCAAGGAAAAGGTGCTACAAAATCGATCGATGTCCTTGGTACGCGTGCTTTGGCGGAACCATTCAGTCGAGGAGTCGACGTGGGAGATGGAGGCAGAGATGAAAGAGAAATATCCTGCGTTGTTTGTCTAAATTAAGGTCAGACCCTTGTTCTTAAGTTTCGGGACGAAACTTTTTCTTAGTGGTATATTATGTAGCATCCCGCTTTCGATAGGCGACGGAACTTCATAATATGCTTGTGCCGAGTCGGATCGGCCGGGAACTTAGATGGCTATCTGACTCGATCACTAAGCTTGGTAAACGATAACACCTTGCGACATCGATCAAATCGATTTGGACGGAAGTTACGAGAATCGATCCAACTAATGGAACGACTTCTGTTGGAATAAGTCCTAGATGCAGCGGGCTGCGTCTCAGCGAGTGAACTCTCTATAAGAGTTCCTTCGACGGAACCGGACCGCTGTATGGTTTTCTTGGAGCTTTTGCCGCTGGGTTTTGATGAAGTGCTTTCGCGTCATTTTTATGGATGCAATTACAAATTTCGAAGCAAGGAGAAAAGAAGGAATTCTAACAAAGTGTTGGTGCCATTGCAGGAGCTCGCGTAACTAAAGCTTGACGTTGCGAAGCGCTTCGACGATCGGCACGAAGCAAAGTAATTGGTGGGTGATTCGGCCCCTTCTTTTCTACTCTGTCCGGCAAACTAATTCCTTGCCTCGAATTCATTCAAATCGAACGATGCCAAGTTAATTGCATGCCAATCCACTAAGTTCAAGAACTCGGGAAAAACGTATCGATTTAGAGTAATTCACTCTGAAAATACAAGTCTATCACATAAACCAGAAAGTTTAAGGTTCTAGTAAAAAGACAGACTATTTCACGTGCTGTAAAATAATACGAAACGTCGATTATGGGTTATGATACCTCGGACAATTTGGTGTCCACGGGATGCTAAATCGGGAGTACGGCTTGGGAAAAAATGAATCGTTGCATAAGTTGGAAGAAATGATAATGTCGTTCAATACTGTCCGCGCTATACAAAATTGTTTGTATATATAAAACTGTTCACGGATTGGCATGGTCATGGACAGCTTGTGCACAAGTTGATATTTTTCCTCGAATCGGTATCCGGGACATCGGAATCGAATCGACCTAGGGGGAATGAATAATCGTGCTTCGGCACTGATGCATTACGGGACCGTCAGTCAGGCTTGCAACCTAGACTGAGCGGGCCGAAATGCCGTTGAGATAGTCCCACGTGATGTGTAATATCAATGACCGCATATAAGATAGTAGCATGCTCACCTATTGTCTTATGCAGGTGTAAATATTATCTCTGTTTTCATGCAGGGACGAGCACGACCGTGGTAAGAAATATGATAAACTTCTACGTTTCACTGTATGCTTTATTACTCAAAGATGGCTATCGAATATGAACTGAATTCATTTAGTTCTAATAGAAAGACAACTCGAAAGCATGCCTACCCTAACAATCAGAGTCGGTTTAGACGAGTGGGTTTGTCTCGTCCACTTAGCAAGTGTGCTAATCCCATTCCCCCAATTTCCCCAGGTGCGACGGGCGCTCCCAACTAAACTGAAGCTGAAGTACGGAGAGGCATTTTGAAACTCTTCCTATGCTGAAGTATTTTGAAACTAATTCAATCGACGGCTTATGTATAAAGGGAGAATGTATGGGACAACAAGCGTTAGTTCAGGCAACTTGTCGAGTGTATTTCTTTCTGTTTTCAATCAATGTAGCCGCAACGGCATCCAATGTAATTATGACTTGCACTTCGTTGCAAGCTATGAATAAAAAGCATTTCTATCTTCCTATACTGCGTCTTATATTCTGATGTGATTTGTGAAGTTTCAACTTGGCATATTAATATGAAAAGCAACGTAACGTTCTTGCCTTGTACGAGTGCAATTCCAGATTCGTACGACATCACGCCTTAGCAAGGACGATCGAATCGGCAAAGTAACACCGGGGACGAACGGTTTGTCGACTCGGGGCGTGACAGACATTAGTGTTGAGTCCAGTCCTTTTCGATCCAGGTACCACAGTCCCTTATGCTAAGTGCCAGTCCCAAGTCTTCGTTCCGTCTCTTTCTTCTGGAAGATCACCTTAGGGATATCAAAAGAAATGCATTTAAGTTGAAGGATTATAGAACTAATGGACAAGAGACTGACTGGAAAGGATGGAGCATGTAAAATATTGAATAATTTTACAGAACCTGTACAATTAACAGTACCCTTACCGAGCACTGGCTGGAAAGTGACATCAGTTGTCGGGATGCTGTCTGCTGATGCTAGGTGAGTGTCAGACGAGAACTCACTAGCATTCCCCGTCACATGTCGAGATGTCCCAGAGTCGATAATCCAGTCTGACGATTTAAGGGAAGTAATATATGCAAGAGCAAGTGAGTCGTCAGTACCTTCTGATAGATGTGCATATATGGCGGCGTTGCCTCCAGCAAAGAATGAGGTGGACGCCTCCTCTGTTGCGCTCCTCCTGTCTCCATCATTTGACGTTCGCTTCTTCCTCCTGAGCATCTCCAGCATGTCCACCAGTGCCTGATCCTCCTCGGTAAAGGTGCCACCAACTCCTCCATCTCTTGCTACCAGTATGTTCGCCCGATAACCTCGTCGACCGCCTCGTCGACCCCTACGACTACGGCCATGTCCTCTAAAATGTCCTTGTCTACCGAATTGTCCCCGTCTACCACCTGAATATCCCTCCTTAGGTGTTTGGTGCAAGCATACTGATGGCGGTCCATCTTCCCACAGTTGTAGCACTACCGGTTGTGCTGCCAGGCCTCTCCCTCAAGCCCTGTGTTGCCCGAGCTGGTGGCCGTCAGTGCTGACTTTGCTTCAGGAGGACAACCTGTTCCCGCTTGCAGTCTGATGCGTCTCCTCCTGGATCATGGCTGAGATAGGCGAGAAGGGGCGAGAAGTAGGGCCGTCCTCTGAGCGAATGCTGCAGTCATCCCTTTGAGAAATTTCATCGTCTTCTCCTGTAGACATACCTCTCTCTTTTTACACTTCGGGTCCCTGCAGCTTGCCCGATCTGAGGTATAATCGTAATCCAGCCACAGATGCTCTAACTCCGTGGCATACTCCTGCACCGTCTTCTCGTCCTGTACGGTGTCGTCGATCTCCCCTTCATCTGGAAGACCCGTAATGTTCCCCACACCATCATAGGTCCGCCTCAACTTCTCCCACACATGCTTCACCATCTCAATGCCGTCTACTGTGGCGGCAATAGACTGGACTAAGGAGTTGAGAAGCTAGATGTATATCACCATGAGTGGACTTCCACTCGTCGGGTCCTGCCGAACCCTCGTCCAGCTCTGTCTTCTCGTCCGACAGAAACTCCTCTAGATTCTTTCCTGCGAGAGTTCGCCTCACCCGCCGTCACCAACTCAGATAGGTAGCTAGTCCATCATGCTTCAGATCGATTGAGGGAAGCTCCAACCTCGTCGACGTTCGTGTCGTGCTCTCACCAGCCGACATCTTCTTCAGCTTCATCAACGTTGCAGCCTCCGCAGGATCCAGCTTCTTGATGATCTCCTCCATCGATCCTCCTCTTGGATGATCACGTCACACCCGTCACACGACTCACGCTCGTCCTTGTCGTCCGCTTTTAGATCCGAACATGTTTTCATCATATCTAGGCCTTCGGTGTCAACTTTCGGAATGATCCGAACAGCGGTAATACGAGTGTTGTCGCATGCATCAATGTCGACAACAGCCGTGCACGTCGTAGGGGAGGGGGTAGCAGCAGCCGCGGGGCACATGGAGGCCGCGGGGGCTCTGGCTGCGCGCACGTGGGCTCTGGCCGTGTGTGGGAAAAAGGGGGGGTAGCGGCTAGGGTTAGGGTTTGGTAGGAATAGCAGAGGGGTGGGTCAGTTGGTGGCGGCTAGGGTTAGGGTTTGTGGAAACTTGGCTTTGATACCATGTTGTAATTGATTGATAATTTTATTGATAGTCCTCTTGGCTTTATATAGCCTTACATTCAATATTACAATGATGAAATATCCTGTGGCATATTCTGGCATACCAATATGTCCGCAGGATATTCCAATATCCTTTATGCTAATACAATCTATTAAATATGACATACTAAATATTCCAACAATAACCTTGACTACAGCAGCTATACTCTCTCTATTTTTCTTTTTCTCTTGTTCTTTTCTTTCAGACTTAAAGAAGTGAAGAGAGAGAGAGAGAGAGAGAGAGAGAGAGAGAGAGAGAGAGAGAGAGTAATTACTAGAATAAAGCAAGCATTATAGTGACAACCTAATGCAATAGCAACAATTAAGGTGTAACGACAACATTGTAGGACAAATAGTGTGATGAGGCGAGATCATCACCACCAATAGATAGTAGTCTAAGACTCTGCATTGACTGGTTAAGCAAGTCCAAATAGAATTTATTTATTTATTTTTTGAGTGTGTTGTGACTAGTTCACAGTATCGGTAATCGAACTCGGTATCAGACCCTTCCTATGAGTATCCGGATCGGCGGTATAGGCAGGATCGACATTTTCACATCGGAGTATCGGATTTTTTTTTAACATCGAAAAGCAAATAACTATTAAAAAAATTAGAAAAAATATTTTAGACATTTATTTGCTTTTACATCGAAAAGCAAATAAGTATTTTTTTTGTTTCATAGCAGTTTTAAAATTGAATGAAATAATAGTCACTCTTGTTGATTGGTTTACCTCCGATAGATAAGTTTTTTTTCACTTACATGCTTTTACAACCTTATTATGCTTTTACTTCTTTGTTGATTGGTCTTTTTGTCCATTTTTTTCCGAATTGGCTGAGAAAGAGACCCCCATTGTCGGTATCGGATTGGGACATGCCAAACTGTATTGATATTTGTTGTATCAGATCGGTATCGACCGATATTGCAAACTATAGACAATTGTACATGTTTCACAACATGTTCAACTTAAGGGGAGGGTTCAGAAATTAGCTATTGCACTAGATAGCATGAAGCAATAGATCATCTCATGATAAGGACGACCCTAAAGAGCAAGAAATATAGCAATTTGATATGCCTACATACCACAAAATTGAACAAGCAATACTGAAAATATCTGATACAGAGTAGCTGCAGAAAAGCAGAGAAGATTGGATGGAACTCACCTTGTAAAGTGAAAACAGTAGATAAAATGATATAAAGCACAAACATGAGAAATGCACCCAAAGCCTGCGGAAAATACAGAAACAAGTTTCCAATTTAGCAACCAAAAAAAGCATGCATGTTTCATATAAAGCCACAATTAGAAGGCAATCCATTGTCTGTAAGACAAGAGATGGCAGTTATTTCAAACAAAACACAATATAATATTTCTTGATTGATATAAAATTGCTTAAATGCTACGAGCCCGAGTCTAAACTTCCACCGTGAAGGCACGAAGCAAGTCTAATATATTCACCCTCTTCACATTAGATTCGTGAAGACGATAGGCTTTGCTCTACACCGATTTCCTAATCCTGGCTAACATGAAAATAACTTAGTCGCCTAGTGATAGAGTAGAAGCTCGCCGCCCTTCAATTGGGACGTAACACATAACCAACTTAAAATCAAAACACAAGCGAACATGCAACAAATCTGGAGTGGATTTTCCGATTTTAAAGAATTGGCATTCATCCAAAGATGGACGACGCCTATCCACTCTATAATGAGGCAACCTAAGTCTTCCGACAATGTGATTTGCTACAACCACTAATGATCTCAACACAGTCTTTGGACCTGATTCCCATCCGCCAGTGTGTCTATGACATGTTGTCACCTCCATCTGTCATTAGTTTCTTCCCATTTTCGAACTCTGGCAACATTCACAGGCCGCCACATCACCAACATTGCTCGATCAGTAGTTGCAAAGTACATATATAGACGACTAAGATGGATTCAACATATTTTTACCTCTCAATTCAGGCCCATGTCATCCACCTTACATTCGCTATCAACTTGGAATCCTTAGGCTCTTCAATTCATATATAGACAAACTCTTTGGCCGTCGTCACCACCATAAGAATTTTCATAAAAAACATACTGTGTTTTTTTCTTGAACACCAGTCTACATGGGTCAGCTAAGTACCTCAAGCCTCCACTTGTGACTCTTCTTCCACGACACCCATGGTAGAACAAATATATAAGTGTCCTCGAGTTGACTTCTCGACTCGTTGGAACTTACATCAGATCGTCAATGATTTATCAGAGGTAGGTGGATTTTCTCATTACCCTACCAAATCTCAAAAGATCCACAAGTAAAAGTGATGAACTTTTTGTTCTTCACTCTCTCGAACCCAAAGGGCTCATCAATAAGGAAAATGATCTGTTGTTCATATTCTCTTTCTTCACTTATACTCCTTTATCCTTTACCTTGCTCCCACACTTGGAGGAGCCTTCTTGCTATCACACCATCACTAGGTAAGTGATGAGGACATCTAGATACACATCCGTCATCCTTGACGTGTATACACGAGACGCAGAAGACGTGGTATAGTGAACCACACCATCAACTAGATTTGGCTTTGATATAGGAATTATATTTTGTTTTGTTTTATTTGGATAAGCTTTAGGCTTGTTAGTAGCTATCAATTAGTTTGATTTTACTTTATTTTAGTCCCACAAGGGGAGTAGTAGTTTTCTTTTCGGTTGCTCCTCCTATATAAAGGGACATGTCTATTGTAGAAAAAACAATTATTAAATATATATTAAAATATTAAATGCATAATTTTTGCTTTAACAATTATTGGTGTGTTTGTTGTGATTGAGGTGTGAAGCCCAATTCAATCTAGGTACGGAGGTTGAACCCTGCCCTAGTTCAATAAAATTTATTTTCTCTTTCAAAAAGAAACAAATCTAACAAACATCATTTGTTCCGAAAGTGTTGTCGACCTCGCTATCCTTACCTTCAGTTAGCTTCATACTAGCAAGAAGAATCTTCCTCGCATCAGACATATCATACCATTTGAAGTAGTTGTCAATTCCTCTAATCCAAAGCCAAATTGGTCTAACATTGAGTTGTTGAGGCAAAATCGAAGGCAAGAGTACATCCAAACTTAGCACGCAATAAAGAGAGAATTACAAAAGAAGTATTTGACATCCTCTTTTTACCCTCGAATGTTAAATACACAGGACAATAAGTCTGCAAAAGAGTACGTTGCTAAGTTTGATGAATTCTTAATGAGATGCAGCATACCTTTGAATCAAATTTTTTTGCTCTACAAATAGGGACCCTAGAAGAAGTTTACCGTTTAGTTTAAGATTTAGAGGAAGTCATGTCATAGCTTTAAGAGTCACGATTTTAGGAGTCATACTAACAAACCCTATTCGAATCAATATTAAGATAAGTTAGTCGAGTCGGTACCCAAGTAAATCGTATCCCAAGTCTAATCACATTATTTCATAGCCTAAAGTAGAGTACAAAGACAAGGGCAAGGGTGTAGAACATGATTACTAGGTGGGACCTAGATGTGGGTCACATTATTCTTGGACGACCTTGGTTGTTTGACAAGGACATGTTTATCTACGGTCGCTCAAATATATGTGTATTTAAACATGAGGGTAAAAAAAACACTTCTTCCCTCGCAATCAAAGACGAAACAAGTAGAGAAGAAACCTATCGCAACCAAGTAGACTAGGAAAATTCACTTGATCACTGCCAAAGAGTGAGATTGTGAAATGGCCAAGGGGACTCCCATATTTGCCATTATTGTTCAATAAATCCCTAAGGCATCCAACATTTCGATCCCTCTTGAGTCCCTTCGTATGATCCAGAAATTTGTCAATGTCTTTCCTTTCCTGAGGACCTCCCAGATTCTTTACCCATGATGCGTGACATACAATACGTAATTGATTTAGTCTTTCCAAAAAACGATTTGAAGAGTGGCTACCACCAAATTTGTAACCACCCTGGAGATGAATAGAGAACAGCTTTTAAGACGAATGATGGTATATATGAATGGATGGTTATGCAGTTTGGGTTAACTAATGCTCCTAGTACATTTATGGGAGTAATAACAGAAGTACTCCGACCTTCTATAGGAAAAATTTAGTCGTATACTTTGATGACTTTGATGACATCTTAATCTAAAGTCGATATAAGAAGCAACATTTGGACCACCTGCGTCAAGTCTGTGTCGTGTTAAGGAAAGAGCAATTGTATGCCCCAAGATATGTATTTTCCTCGCCAATAAGGTTATCTTTTTAGGATTTGTGATCTCTTCTGAGGAAGTCTCTGTCGATCCTGAGAAGATTCGTGCTATCGAAGAATGGCCCGAGCCCCTCAACATTAGGGATGTGAGCAATATCCAATTGTCTTAAAAAAGGTGAATTTTAATGGTCAAAATACGTCGCCAAAGCATTCAAGAAAATTAAACACACAATGGCGGAAGCTCCAGTCATGCGTTTTTTCAATTTCTTTCAAGTCTTTGAAATAGCTTGTGATGCTTCTGGCATTTGGTATAGGTGGGGTCCTATCTCAGAAAGGACACCCGGTTGCCTACTTTAGTAAAAAGTTGAATGATATTAGGAAACGATATTCCACCTATGATAAGGAGTTCTATGTGGTAATTATGTCTCTACGCCATTGGCAACATTATTTGATTCCGCAAGAATTTGTTATCTACTCGGACCATGAGACCTTTCGATACATCAACTCCCAAAATAAACTAAATGCGAGGCATGGTAGATGGGTTGAGTTCCTTTAGGACTATAACTACACCTTCAATCATAAGGCAAGAGTTGTGAACAAAGCCGTTGATGCGCTCAGTCGTCGTATGACACTTATTGTCGAAATGACCGCATAGGTAATTGGCTTTGAAAGATTATAGCCAAGTACGAGTCGCGTCTTGATTTTGGTGAGATTTTTACTTTGTTAAACAGTGGCATAACTCTTGATATAGATGGTTTCTTCCTACAGGACGGTTAACTATTTCGACTTCGCAAGCTGTGCTTTTCCTATACCTCTTTGAGAGACTTTCTCGTTTGGGAATTATACGTTGGCGGTCTCGCAGGTCATTTTGGATAAGACAAGACTATTGAGGTTGTTGAGTATCGATTTTAGTAGCAATGTTTGAAACGAGACGTTAAACTTATTGGTCAGTGTCACACTTGCTGGTTAGCTAAACAACGAAAACAAATATTATCCTCTACACATCTCTGCCAGAGCCAAACTGTCTTTGTCAGGATGTTAGCATGGATTTTGTGCTAGGTCTCCCGAAGACACTTCGGAAGCACTATTCAATTTTCGTTGTGGTTGATCGATTTCAAAAATAGTCTATTGTATACCATATTCTAAGACTTCTGATGCATCAAGAGTCGCAAAACTTTATTCTGATGGAGTCGTTAGACTATATGGCATGCCTAAAACCATTTTGTGTAATAGGGATGTAAAATTCACTAGCTATTTTTGCAAATTTTTATGGCACGTGATTAACGATAAGCTTCAATTCTCTACTACTTTCATCCTCAAGCTGATGATCAGACCGAGGTCAATAGGTCAATAGACATGAGTCCGGGTGATTAACAATAAACTTCAATTCTCTACTACTAATTTTTATGGCACATGATTAACAACAAGCTTCAGTTGTCTATCGTTGAGTTTGCATACAATAAGTCGCTCAATAGGTCAATAGACATGAGTCCAGGTGAGATAGTATATGGGTACAAGCCCAAGGTTCTAAACGGCGGTTGGCGGGTACACGGCGGAGAGGGTCCTCCTACCGCTTAGGCGCTTGATAAATTTTGACATATTTACTATTTTACCAACTTTTTTTCATAATATACATATTTTAAGGGTATTTTATGCATGGCTAAGTTGTAGAACAAAGATTTATGAAGTTTCAGTCATATAAAAGTGAAATATCGGTCCATAATGCTTGTAAAATTATTTTGCCAAAACATGTAGTCAGGTATTGCTCCGCCTAAGCACCCGCCTACGCCGCCTCTACACCGCCTCACCTCCTCCTACACTGCTAAACCTCTTTTGGCCGCCTACTCCACTGCTTACAGAAAAGCAGCGTGGAGAGCGACCGCCTAGCGCCTAGTGTAGTGTCCCGTCACTACATCATGCCCTGTTTTCGTCCACAGGATGCGCGAGAAAGGAACACTGTCGCTATCGATTCGGTCGGGACCGATAGGTCGGAATCGGCCGAATCGGTCGAACGGAAACGATTGAATTAAGGTCATTTTCTCGTTATGGAAAGGCTTCTTCGGAATCAATTCCCACATTCAGTGGGTTGTGCCTCAAGGATTGGCTCTGCGGCTGAGTCGGGAGAGACCTCCCATTGCTCTGGTTTTCATGCCGTACTTGATTTGGTTTTGGCTTTGGTTTTCGTGAATGCGTTTTCGTGAATGTTTTCGATGGATTTTCATGGATTACGTTTTCAAACTTCGCATTCGTATCAAAACTTCTTGAATAACACAGTGTTCTAATTAGTTGCTTATGCGATTGCAGGTGATCGCGTAGACGACATTTGCGCAGCCAACCAGTCTCTCGCCTGAAGCAAAGTTTAAGGTGAGTGACCGACCTTCTTCGTCTCGACCCTCTGTTTCAAAATCAAATATAAAACACAAATGAAATGCTTGTCAACATAGTGTAGAATCAAAGAAATCATGGTACGATTCTTCACGACAGTCTTGCTATAGAACTGTTGTACGCGAAAACTGATGTATGCTTTCTTATGTCCCATTTACTTAGCCTATGCAAATAGACGAATGAATCGATTAACATTTATCGCAACGGTACGGCTAAAGTGAATAAATTGACCAAGTTCAAAAGAAAGGCTAAGTTTCGCACATAAAAGAGAAATGATAAGGTTCTAGAAAAAAGAGTATTTTTCAAGACTCTGCAAAATGGTCATTGGACAACTTGTCGACAAGGTGTAGTTTCCATGAACGGTTGCCTAGGCCAAGAAACTGATTCGGCTCGGGAGGAACGAGTATAGCAAGCGCCAGCCTTACATCGGCGTAGGTTATTCGGGAACTTTCGCACAGGGCTCGCTACCCGCGACGAAAGGGTCGCCGTCTAACCCAGCTATAGTCCGTGATGGCTTGACATTGCCAGTGACCTTCACACCCTTTCACTGCTTGACTAATGCACGTGACATAGGATGAATATGATAGCTGCTCAATGTATATAATTTCATATGCTTGCCTCAAACATGTTAACATGCAAATCAAACAGGATGGTTAGAAAGATCACAAATATAGATAACATGTTTTATAAAATTGCTTGAACCAAATGCAGAGCTCGGATTTAATTAGCCACTCGCCAGTACATGTGATCGTACTGATCCTCGCTCTTTGCGGGTGCCAGGAATCAGGAAGAACGCGCCAACTAGCTAGGCGACGTTCGTGCTTTTGAATCTTCGACCGTACTGTCGAAGACCTTGCAGCTAAATTTTGAAGACTCCCTACCAGTCAAAGAAACATGTCTCGGCATCCCCCCAATCCAGGTGGTTGGAATACTTTTGTTGTACAGGAGGGATGTTTGTATGGAACAGTTATCTAATCGGCACTCCTTTTGTAATCGAGTCATGTTGTAAAGCCCGTGCGGCACGATTGTAATGGAGTCTGTAAATGATGTCTATTATCAATAAAATGAAAAGTTTCTTTGTCTCAATGTGTTCTTCAATTTGTCTGTGCTCACTCTCTTAGATGCTGTGTTTCGGATTACCTTATGACTATGCCTTATGCGATCGCAAATTAGGTTCGCACTGGCATTACGCTCTGGGGACGACTATCGATTCTACGGAATCGACGCGTGACATAATGATATCAGAGCACGGCTTTATGCCCTTGGCCTCTAGTGTCGAGTTCTAGTCTCAAACCGTTGACCTCGTGTCGATGAGATGAGTTGTTCCATACGCTGAACCCAGGACATTTTCTGAAACTAACGAGAGTTGTCTTTCTTTTCCCTGCAGTTGCGGAACCTCGGACGGAGGACTAGACGAGTGCTTCCAGCGGCTCGAGTAGTTCCAGATCCGAGCATTCCGTCAACCCAACGGGGATGACGCCTACCGTAGCCGGATCCTCCGGCGACCCGATGCAACGGATGCTGCAGATGCTCGAAATACAGCAACACCAAAATGAGCTCAATCGTCAGCAGGCGAAGGCTCGTCAGATCCAGTTCGAGAATCGGTTCGAGGCTCAATTCAAGCTACAAGCAGCAGCTGAATACACTCCAACAAATAGTACAATCGGTCACAGCCAACAATAATTCAACGATGACGCCTGCCGTGACCGAGCCTGCGGTTCGATCTAATGAAGCTGAATCAGAGGTACCCGTACTCTCACCTGCGGCACTGAGAAGTCCTAAGTTCTATGTTTCAAAATTCGCAAAAAGCTGTCGTACTTCCTTCAACGGCACAGAAGATCCCTCTGTGGCGATTGACTGGTTGGAGGAGCTGGAAGACAAATTTGAACTTCCGGATGTCGAAGACTCAAGGAAAGTCGCGTGTGCTCAACTCCTACTTCGAATGAACGCGCACGATTGGTGGGCCGTACAGAAGCGGACAATTCAACGTTAAGACGAGACGGCGGCAATCTTGTGGGCCACATTCAGAAAAGCGTTCGAGACTGAATATCTTTCTGAAGCCGTGCGGTAGGAAAAAGAAAACAAATTTATGCAGTTGAGGCAAGGGAATATGACAGTACGACAGTACGCGGCCGAATTCAACAAACTAGCCAAATTTGCTGGAGCATATCTACCTACAACTGCAAGTCGAGCTCGACGATTCGAAGTGGACCTGGGTTCCTCTATTCGTGCCCATGTTTCGGTGCCTGAATACAAAACCATGGACGAGGCACTCAACCATGCCCTCCGTCTCGAGTCCGAGTATCCTCCTGCTACTACTGGCGTTGTTTACTTTAAAAATAGACGCCATAGTAATGCGGAAGGCAACAATGCGCACAAGCGTCAAAATCGTGGCAACGGAGGCGGCAACCAGACAAATGATCGAATAGTCTACAATTTCTGCCACAAGAAGGGACACGTGGCCAACGAGTGCCGATTGAAGAGTGGAGCATGCTTCGGGTGCGGCCGAACGGACCATATTGCACGCAACTGTCCGGAGAAGCCGAACCAACTCCCCCAACAACATCAACAGAACTGAGGCCAGCACCTCGGGCTCCACAGACCGCACAACAGAATGGCCAAGACCGTTGCCCCAATGCCCAAGGCCGCGTCTATGCCATGACTCGAGAAGAATGCGTTCGCATCTGACACAGTCGTGACAGGTATACTGCATTTCAATAATAAATCTGCTCGTGTATTGTTTGATTTAGGTGCCACGTATAGTTTTATATCGGCGAACTTCACCGTCGAGCACAAATTTTTCCTGATGCCGCTAGGTCTCGATCTTACTGTTAATGTACCATCGGGCATGCCACTACTTGCAAATTTAGTCTACGGAGACGAAATCATCTGTATAGGTGGTCAAAAGGTCAGTCTTGATGTGATAGTTCTAGATATTAAGGACTACGATATCATTTTGGGGATGGATTGGCTCGGTCCGTGCAATGCAACCATCGATTGTGCTAAAAAGAGGGTCACATTTCGTATACCTGGAGTGCTTGAATTCTACTATTCGTGTGGTGAGGCGTCGCCGACCTGTATGGTGATCTCCGCAATATCTGCTCGACGGATGCTGCATTCCAGGTACGAAGGCTATCTAGTGTCCATTCGAGACATGCGACAAGATGGTGCAAACGTGGGTCAGAGCGACGTTGTGGCAGAATTTTCAAATGTGTTCCCGGACGAACTGCCCGACATGCCACCTGATCGAGAGATTAAGTTCACTATTAACACATTCCAGGACGAACTGCCCGACATGTCTCCTATATCATTTGTATCACATATACACGATCTACACAAGAAAATCAGCAAATGAATTAATCTAAGTAACGCTAATTATAAAACTCGAGCTGATCTAAGCAGACAATATAAGGATTTGATGTAGGAGACTATGTGATGGTCCAGATACGTCCGGAGCGGTTCCCTTCAGAAACATTAAAGTCGTCGGATGCTCGTGGTTTACATCTTTTTAAAATTGTGAGAAAAATTAATGCTAATGCTTATGTTCTAGATCTTCTAGATTATTTTGGCATCAATCCTACTTTTAATATCGGAGATCTATTAAGCTTGTAAAGGTCTAAATTTTAGACCTGAAATATCACTTGTTGATGAGTCTGACCCTGAGCCTACTTTTGAGAGACCCTCTCCTTACCTCCACTTTCAAATATCACACCTATAGCAGATGAAATTAATAATATTTTAGATGATGAGATCATATCTACTAGAGATGGTGGAACCTGACGATATTTGGTACGTTGGAAAGGAAGGTCTGATTCTGATGATACTTGGCTTGATTGAGATGAACTCCAGTACATAGATCCATATCTTGGAGTAATAAAGAGCAACAAAGACATACACTCGACAGGGTCGAGTTCTTTCCCACCTAAAGAGAATGATGAGGACATCGAAACGCATACCCGTACCCTTGACGTATGTACACGAAACGAAGACATGGTATAGTGAACACTACCACCAACCAAATTTTCCTTGATATGGGAATTCTATTTTGTTTTGTTTTATTTGGATAAGCTCTAGGCTTATTAGTAGCTATCATTTAGTTAGATTTTACTCTTTTTTTAATCTCACATCAAGAGTAGTAGTTTTATTTTCAGTTGCTCCTCCTATATAAAGGAGACAGGTCTATTGTAGAAAAAAAATAATTATTAAATATCGAAATATTAAATGCATGATTTTTATCTTAGCAATTATTGTGCGTTTGTTGTGATTGAGGTATGTCCAACCTAGGTGCGAAGGGTGAACCATGTCTTAGTTCAATAAATTTTATTTTATCTTCCAAAAAGAAAAGAAAAATTCAACCACCATTATTTGTTCGAAGCCGTTGACGACTTCGCTACCCTCATCTTCGTGGGAACTTGAGCCGCCACTTGCCATCATCGTTGTCGAACATCTCCTTTGTAATTAACATCAACCGACGGTCTAGTTTCTACCAAGAGCCAGGTAATTAACTAGGTTTTTCTTTTTCAATTTATTAAATATTGTTAGGTATCTTTAGTATCTAAAAATCTCTACTATATTATTAATTATGTTGTCCACAAGTATTGAGAGGAGTAATTATGCTTCAAATGACAACTAACTATCTATATGTTAATCGTAGGATTCAGGGCTGGTCCTGAATTAATGGGGGCCCTAGGCAAATTTTTAAAATGGGGCTCATATATAATATAAAAAAATTGAACTAAAAAATGATACAGCCAAGGCTAGAACCTAGGACCTCTTGTGTACAAGTATAACAAACTACCACTACACCAGAAATGTTTTGTGATAAAGAAGGATCATATTATATCTCAGTTCTATTTTCAATATAAGATTACTAATATATATACATTTAAATTAATTTTTTTGGGCCCCCAAATTTCATGGGGTCCTGGGCGGTCGCCCTGGCCGCCCTGGGCCAGGGCCGGCCCTGGTAGGATTGTGCAAAAAATGGAATATTTTTATTTCAACATTTTTCTGAAAAGAGACTTGAATTACATTTATGCTAATTTCATCATATCATAATAATTTTCTAGATCATCTTTTATAAAATCAACTGCTAAAATTAATCATGTTTTTTGGTGAGAGTATTTTGTACAATTTGAATGTAACACATATCACATCAGTAAGACATCGAGAATGAAGCCAGCACAAAGCCTCCTTTAGTGACCATTTTTGCCTCTAAGATCAAATGCTACGACACCATGTATAAGTTCATGTCGTTGCAGATGTAAGAAAGGAAAGAAGTTGTTTCTAGCCACGGATTTTGAAGAAAACGGAGACCACTCTTATTTAAAACAATTGAGAATACAAGTGAAATTCATAAGTATCCTTACCACCCTAAAATAAACTCAACTATATCTCCATGCAATATGCTAGCAGGAAACTGTGTGTACCAACTATTATACAGCAAACCTGGACACAACCTGGAATAGACTCGGGAGTTCTGGGTCTTATATTAGTATAGTTGTTTTTCGAAATTCCTTTTTATTTCTTACACCTTGATTATTAGAGTTTAACTATCCTCCAGAGTGGAGAACTTGTGAAAGATCAGACAGTTCATAAGCCAATTATGGTGTTAAATTTTGACCCTTTTATAATAAATAAAATAAAATAATAACTCTCTATACAAGGAGCAAGCAATGGCAACTACTTCTAATATCCTATAGTTACTTTATGATCTATGGCCTCCATGCAACGAAACCAACACCCTCACTTTTCAACTGATAATAATCCTTGGCATTCTGAATGGTAGCATTGCAACAAATAAAGCACGAAGAGACTAGTTTACACCAACCAAAGGATTTGCACTAGACATACTATCGGCCGATAAAGATACGTATTGGCTGTATCGTATGTTTGGCATATCCGGTCAATACCCCTACCGCTGACACCGGACGATTTTGAAATTGTGGCTCCCTTTGCCGATTATATTAGCAAGGAAAAATTTAAGAAAAAGATAGAAAGTATGAAAAAAGCAATGTAGACAAAATGATCTGATCATTCCGAAGATCAATATGCTATAGGATGTCCATATAATTCATTGACACAAGGAAAAAATTAAAAGAAAAAGAAGGAAAAAGCAATGTAGAGAAAATGATCTAATAATGCTGAAGATCAACATATGCTATAGAGCGTCCATATAATTGATCGACACAATGTAACCATTACCATTTGTCGAAGTTGTGTACTATAAATTCACAATCTCGATATATTGTAATATTATACGATTCAAAACTGTACATTT
The DNA here is from genome assembly GCA_029216955.1 of Iris pallida. NCBI lineage: Eukaryota > Viridiplantae > Streptophyta > Magnoliopsida > Asparagales > Iridaceae > Iris > Iris pallida. The sequence continues at coordinate 5,319,711 of JANAVB010010791.1, forward strand.
TGGGGGTAGTTTCTCTAAAAGAAAGTAAAATGGACAATAATATCTAATAAGTAAACAAAAGGTTATGCCTAAATCTATCAAATATTTTTCTAGCTTTTTAAATAACTTCTCATTATTTTCTTGTTCTCCGAAACCAATAACGAGTTCTTCGAAACCAAGAACGCCAAAACTCCGATCCAAAACCATGGATACTCATAAGAAGGGTCAGAAACTGATTTCGATACAGTGAACCTTGACATAAACCTCGAAGTATTGGTCCAACAATGAGAATATGGTGTCTTATAATGCATGGACAGCTTGTAATAGTAATTACCCAAAATAAGGATGGCATAGAACATGTAATCTAAAGTTCAATACACAAATAAATACCTGTCTGACCCTTTTCTGACATTAGAAATTGTAAAAGAATCCATGGAATATGAGACTGCAGCCCGAGATGGGTCTTGCTGAGATGTGTAATTCACAGGTACAAGAATCAGCAAACCAATTACAGAGCAGACAGTAAAAAATTTGATGCTGCACCAAAAATCGTAGGCTTAGAATAAGAATGAAAAATAATTTCAGACTATACAAGAAACCTGGTTCCAAGCTAATAAGAAGAGAAAACAATTGACTGCCAGTAAAAACAGGAGGAAGTTTAGAACAACCAAGGAATGAGATCAAGTGAGAAGTAAGTTTTCTGAGGAAACAAAATGGATAAGTTGGAGAAGCACATATGAATTACAGTTAATAATTAATCTAATTTACACAACTTATTTTCATATCACTTTCTTAATAGTGATTATCCAAGTGACTTTGACTTATTCTAAAGGTGATAAAGCACTAGGTCAATGAGATATGCCCATACAAAATTTAAGTACCTCAATTCGACTCTGTATACCTCCTCCATTGTCATAAACTTCCCGAGTTATTTTGATTTAACTGTAAGTGTTGTAACTTATGTTGTTAGTATCATACGATACACAATATGTGTATCGTAAATGTATCTTATGATATGATATACTATCATTTTGTTATGTATCGATTGATCGGATAGATACATATAGGCAGATAGTATCAATTTAAGTCATGTAATGTGTATTTAAGAATCTGAATTCTCGAACTACATAAACATGTAAAGATGAAACAAATAAAAAAATTATGAGAAAACTATATTAAAACATGTTCCTATATATATTTAGAAGTAGAGACTAGAGACATAAATTCCTGGAGTTACTGTATCATACGATACACGATATATATATATACAAGCAAATCAATACACAATACTTGTCGCAAGTTGACAACCTAGGTTGTAACCAATAAACATTTGCACACGCAACATGCTTATTATTCAATCTGAAAAAGGTTGTTTCTGGACTAGAATCAATTCAAACCTCTCAATAGAGGAAAATCACAGGCCCAAATCTTCTAAGAATTTGATATTGAAACGAATCAGTCTCTAATGGAATGATGAAGAAGTACCTCAGAAGCCTCACAAACAATAACTCATAAGGCCTCTCTCTCCCCTTTATATTTGAGTTTCAAACCTCACCTCACCTTTAACCAGTATTGACCGCCACCATTTCTGGCAACTCTTATCAAGTAGATCCAAAGGAACTCTACAAAGGTGTCCTTTCTCTCTTAATCCCTTGATCTCTCTTCTTTTTTTTGTTCTAGACGTAGGGTCGGGGTGACCAATGTAGGGAGGGGATGACCAACGTAAGGAGGGGACGGTTGGCAACTATAGTTGCCCCCCCCCCCCCCCCCTCTCCCTTGTATCGGGACGCCTACAACAGTAGCGATTGACGTGGTGTTACGCCGCCGTGACATGACTCACAAAGTCGAGACTTTACCCTTTCTAGGTACCTCATGTAGTCACACCACGGCAATCGCTGCTGTTGACGAAAATGACAACAAAGGTGGTCCCAGACACGGGGTTGGTGTGAGGAGGGTTTAATTTTTGAGGGGCTTCTTTGATAGCTCGGAGTCGGAGATAAAGGATTGGGATAGAGTTTCCTTGTCAAATTAGGGTAAATTAGAGTAATACTCGGTGAAAAAAGGACTGTTGATTGGACTAGGAGTCAGGGGGGCTTGTGGAAATCCTCTTTTGGTAGTGCGCGAGAGATACGGGCAGCACCCCAATTACTTCACCTGGCAACAAGTGCACTAAGAGCAAGGTCTCAACTGGAGCAAGGAGCAGGGATTATAGCAAACTCTATGTTGGCATAGACATTGGCAACTTCGAGTGTGGGTGTCGCCAAAACGAGATTGCCATTGGACTTTGGAGTCGTTGTCACTACCTACAGTGGTTGTTATCAGGGTTTGGGATCTTCGTCATAATAATCATTGCAGACCTGCTTCTGCCTTGACGTTAGCACTGACGTAGGTTGGAGATATTCTGATAATAAGCTTTTGAGAGTCTGTATATGTGGTTGAGAAAGACGGGAAGAGAGTTCTAATGGAGGTTATCAATATGGGGACCGAAAGTCCAAGAGTAGTGAAAAGGCAAGGGATTGATTCACTTTTCACAGATGTTCTCGTGGAGACTAATTCATGTGGTCGGGGTCTGATGAACAGAGTAGGTGTTATTCCCGAAATAGATCTTAGATGGAAGAACGTATGTAAACAGAGTGATTCTGCAAACAAATTTGCTCACACACTCTGTATATGAGGAACTTCAGAGAAATCAGAGCAAAAGAATTTGCTTCTCTAAAGATCCTGTAGCTACTTCTCGGATGATGGAGGAAGATGAAGATGCAACTCTGCTGGGGTGATGAAGATCACCGTTGCTCAAAGCAAGATTCGCCCTACTGCGATATGCTCCAAGGAACCAGCAACTTCGAACGAAGGAACTTCTTTAACGCTCGCTGTCACCGCCTGACTGAACGCACAGAACTCCTCGGACTCCAATGGCAGCGGCCTCTCAACTCTCTTCGTTTCATAATTTCTGAGTAAGTCGTCAAGGAAGGCACTAATAGAGTACTTATAGAGTTGGGCAGAAACCCTAACTCTAATCCTGGCCATACACTGACTGCAAAAAGATAGGAACGAATCTTGGAAAGATTTAACTGAATCAAATTCAAATCCCACAAAAATCGGATCTGAAATTTGACTCGATCTTTCCATAACCGTTCGAACCTTCCAACCAGCGCCTAACAGGAGCAGAGGCACGCAAACGCATAGCAGCGCGCGCAGCAGAGCAGCAGCTCGTGCACGCACTCGGCAGCACATGCACGCGTACGCACTGAGGTGCAGCACGCAAGGAGCGCAAGCGCACGCGGCCACGCAGAGCCTGTCCGCGCCTGCTCTCGCGCCTACACCCGCACTTGCACCCGCACCTGTCCATGCACCGAGCCCATGGACCTAGCGCATGCGACTCGCGCATAAGACGAGCGCAACAACAGCATACAAAGCGCCATGCGTCGATGTTGACGTGCTAAGTGCAAAGTACGCCAACAAAGCGCCACTTTGTGCCCTTGAGCCCAAGCCCGAGTTCGAGTTCGAGTCCGAGTCCGAGTCCGAGTCGCTAAGCCCCTTCGTGGAGTTAGCCTTCTTCCTACTAGAAAAATACCCCCCTATGGCACCTATGTGCCTCTCCACACCTCATGTGAACATCTCAACACAAGCAAAGCTTTATATAGAGTTACTCACCATTTGGTATGAGCAATGTGGGACTATTTTTCTAGTCTCCAATGCAAAATACCAACAATCCTCCACATATATCTATATATATGGGTTGAGCGTTCCCCACAGTGACTGTCCATCATGCATTAGGATAGATGTCGCTACGACTTGAATCTTTTTGCATGGATTAAATAACAGCATAATACAAGAATGGACTAGGCGTTGAATTTTGCACAATGACTCCAATTCTTTCCACTCACATAATAACATCAAATATGCTTCTGGCTGCACATTAAAGGCCTTGTGCCATCCTGGTTTCGGTATATATATCTTGGGTGACTACAAGATTTTCCTCGAGAGACGACCTACATCTCTATCCATACACTCTAGGTGAGTTCTTTTAAAGAGTCTTGGCATGAAGCCTTTTGCTTCCTTGTTGTGCTACGCCACTATGACATGACCCAAAGTCGAGGCAATGCCTCATGTGGTATCATACTACTGTAGCATGAGGTCCAGCCTCTTTGTAGTGCTAAACTATTCAGCATGAAGCCTTTTGCTTCCTTGCGGTGTTACGCCGCCGTGACATGACTCACAAAGTCAAGACTTTACCCTTTCTAGGTACCTCATGTAGTCACACCACTGTAACATGAGGCCCAGCCTCTTTGTAGTGCTGCCTACCACTCTTCATTCTACAGCATGAGGCTCACTTGCCTATGTGTGGTGCTACGCCGCTGTGACTTAGCCCGAAGCCAATGCTTTACCCTCACTAGGTACCTCATGTGGTGTCACCCCACTGTAGCATGGAGTACTACGCTTCTTTGTAGTTTTGTGCTACCCGTGCTTCCTGTAAAGCATATCAGACATCCCAAATGTTCGAAAACTCATTAAGGCTTTCAAGCCATCCTCTTACAGGACTTTGTTCCATACAAAGAACAACCAGTAGACAAAGTGGTTCTGGGTCCATAATCCCATATTCCCAAAGGATTATCTACTGTCAACAGTGGTTCTGGGTCCGCAACCCCGTAATTCCCAAGGATTACCTATTGTTCTTGATATTCTTCCAATCAATGATCCTTCTTTGAACTAAAAGCTAGATGTCTAGTAGATTTTTCTTTGAACTAATAGCATAAAACTTTATAGTAGAATTACAAAGACACAATACCACAGTGTCTTTAAGCTCAATTTACATGCTGTCTTCAACCAGCTGTTGCTTGAGACATTTGGTTAACGGATCTGTCAAATTCTCTTGGCTCCGAAAATCAACCACGGCAATGACTCCTCTTTTAATAAGATTATTTATCGTCCTGAGCCTTAGACGCATAGTTCGTTTATTGCCATTGAAGAGGTCATTCGATACCACCATTGTAGTCGCCTGGTTGTCGCAGTATATCGGTATAGCCGTTATCTGCGTACCAACTATTAGAAGATCATACATGAGCTCCCGAAGCCATTCTGCTTCATCCGCTGCAGATTATTGCATAGAACTCAGATTCCATAAAAGAGAGTGAGAGCATAGTTTGTTTCTTCGACTTCCACGATATAGCATCTCTACTCTACTTTTGAGCACCAGCTTGCATTACTGAAGCCTTCCACTACTGTTGGATCTTCGCAGTAGTGCAGTGCATACTTCTGAGTCCTCTTGAGGTATCTCATTATCCTTTTCACAGCTTTTCAGTGCTCCACATCTGGATTGCTCGTGAACTGACTCAACATCCCCATGACAAAAGCTATATCAGGCCTTATGGCAGTAGTCGCATACATCAAACTTCCGATGACGGTTGAATACTCCAGCTGTCTGATGCTTTCCCTTTGATTTGGCTTCAGTTCCTTGTCACGCCTCTATGGCGTATCGATCCCTGAAAAATCCTGATACCCATAGCGTATGAACATCTTCTCAATGTAATGAGACTGTGACAATGTCACTCCAGTTTTCGTTTGGATGATCATTATCCCTAGGATAACAGCAGCTTCTGCTAAGTCCTTCATGCTGAACTTAGACAAGAGAAACTTCTTTATCTCAGTGACACTTACTAGATCTGTACCCAAGATCAGCATGTTGTCCACGTACAGACAAATGATAACTCTTATCCCATCAGCGAACTTTGTATACACACACTTGTTCGTCTCACTGACCCTGTAGCCGTTTGATCTTATGACTTTATCAAACTTCTTATGCCACATCTTGAGAGCTTGCTTGAGACCATATAATGATTTTACCAACTGCAGACTTTGTCTTCAAAACCATTGACGACAAATCCTTCTGGCTGTTGCATGTAAATCTCTTCGATCAACTCACCATTCAGGAATGCGGTTTTAACATTCATCTGATGAATAACCAGCTTGTGAATTGCACTCAGAGAAATCAATATCCTGATGGTCGTCATCTGCGCTACTGGAGCATATGTGTCAAAATAATCGATCCCCTACTTCTGAAAAAATTCCTTGGCTACCAGACTAGCCTTGAACTTGTCAATAGTTTCATCGGCTTTCATCTTCTTCTTGAAGATCCATTTACATCCGATTGGTTTTGCTCCTTCAGGAAGATCGATCAACACCTACGTATTTCGGAGGTTATCGAGTCATACTCATCATTAATAGCCTCCTTCCAGAAGACAACGTCTCTGGTCTTCATCACCTTATCATAGGTAAGCGGATCTGCTTCCACATGATAGGTGATGAAATCATCTTCGAAGTCCTTCCATCTCCTCACTCGCTTAGATATAGGTTCTGCGAGTTCTTGTTCAATCGTTGTTTCTGCAACAACTTCTTCTTGGACTACATCTTTCTTAGGAGATTGAGCCTCCTATGCACCCATACTATTTTTCGGAATGTTCGCGAGAACAACGTTCTTGTGCCTTGCAAATTTATCTTCAAAGAATTCTGCATAACGAGATTCAATGATATATGATTTGACTCAATATCAAGGAACCTCTGAGCACCACTCTTCTCAGCATAACCCAGAAATATTGTCTTCGTAGTCCTCGTACCCAGCTTTTGAATCTTTAAATCTGGAAGCTTCACATACGCCAGACACACCCACATTCGAATGACATTCAAGTTGGGTCTAACATTGAAACAGAGTTCATGAAGAGTGACTTCCGAAGTTGCATGGGGTACTCTATTCAAAATAAAAGTAGCCGTAAGCACAGCTTCACCCCAGAGACAATTCAGAAGACCCGCAGTCAACAGCATTGAGTTCATCATCTCTGTTAACATTCTGTTCTTCCTTTCTGCAATACCGTTTGATTGAGGTGAGTACGGAGCAGTCGTCTCGTTGACAATTCCATGTTCTCTGCAGAACAATGCGAATTCATGAGACATATAATCTCCACATCGTTCACTTCTGGGTCTCTTGAGTTGTCCGGTTTGACGCTCAGCTTCAGCCTTGGAGTTCTTAAATTTCTCAAACACTTCATCTTTAGACTTGAGCAGATAAATAAACGTGTAATTTGAGAAATCGTCGATGAAAGTAATGAAATACTTCATCCCGGCCTTTCTGTTTTGGTTTTTCCTTGCAGTCCTTCCTCCAGTGGCCTTTCTTGCCATAGTTGAAACAAGTTCCAGGATCTTTAGACTTGGGTTTGAACTGAGCCGACTTCACTTCAGGTGGTGAACGTTATTTTTTCTGATGGTAAGGAGCCTTCTGCTTCCCTTTAGAGTTACCTCCTTGTACCATATTGGCCTTGGCCATCTGCTTGGACAAAGTATCCACTTTGAGTTGAGCCCTCAACTCGTCTTTAACATGTATCCAGTACAAGAAGCACTCAAGATCCACCTCCATCTTCTTGCAGTGCATGTCCGCAATAAAGTTGCTCTACCCAGGTGGGAGCTTGGCGACAACACTCCCGACGACGAAGGCATCGACCAAGGGCATGCCGTCATCCGCAAGTTTCTGACATAACTTGAGGAACTCCTTGACTTAGCATGGTCTTGTCGTCCTCAAATCGCATCCTCCAGACCTTTTCGGTCACGTGGATCTTGTATCTGTTTTCATCTGCCTTGTAGAGATTCTCTACAGACTCCCAAACGTCCTTTGGATTAACCGTCATGCTGCATTACTCCGCCAGAGAGTCCTCCATAGAGTTCAAGATAAGCAACTTGCAGAAGTTATCTCTCCTCCACTTAGACTGCAAAGCAGTGGCCTCAGCAACGCTCCGAGCATTTTCATCCTCCGGAATCAAAGGCTCAGGATCTGTCAATACGTAGTCTACGTTCACGAGTTGAAGACTAACCTTTCTCTTCCAGACGTTGTAATGCTCCCCGTCAAACTTCTCAAGTTTGTTAAAACTTGTGTCGAGAAGGTTTGCATTGTTGTTCTCCATCGGATCTGGATCTTGCTTTGAGAATGTTATTCTCGAAACATATCTTAGATGGAAGAACGTATGTAAAAAGAGTGATTCTATAAACGAATTTGCTCACACACTCTGTATATGAAGAACTTCATAGAAATCAGAGCAAAAGAATTTGCTTCTCTAACGATCATGTAGCTTCTTCTCGGATGATAGAGGAAGATGAAGATGCAACTCTCGTAGGGTGCTGAAGATCACCATTGCTCAAAGCAAGATTCGCCCTACTGCGATCTGCTCTCAGGAACCAGCAAGTTCGGACGAAGGAACTTCTTGAACGCTCGCTATCACCTACTGACTGTACTCACAGAACTCCTTGGACTCCAATGGCAGCGGCCTCTCAACTCTTTTTGTTTCTTAATTTTTGAGTAAGTCGTCAAGGAAGGCACGAAGAGAGTATTTATAGAGTTGGGCGTAAACCATAATTCTAATTCTGGCCGTACACTGACTGCGAAGAGATAGGAACGAATCATGGAAATATTTAACTGAATCAAATTAAAATCCCACAAAAATCGGATCTGAAATTTGACTCGATCTTTGTATAACCGCCCGAACCTTCCAACTAGCGCCTAACAGCAGCACCGGCACGCGGACGCACTGAGGCGTAGCACGCAAGAGCGCGAGCACACGCAGCGATGCAGAGCTGTGCCTAGCCCGCGCGTGCTCCCGCGCCTGTTCGTGCCTGCACGTGCATGCTCGCGCTCCTGCACTTGCACCTGCACCTGCGCCTGCCCATGAGCCGAGCCCATGCAACTCGTGCATATGACAAGCGCATGAGTGCAATAACTGCCTGTACCCGTGTCTGTTCACGCCTACACCCGCGTCTGCCCATGCGCCTAGCAAATGCAACTTACGCATGAAACGAGTGTACGAGCGCAACAACTGTGCACAAAGCGCCAGTTGACGCGCTAAGTGCAAAGTGCGCCAACAAAGCGCAACTTTGCGCCCTTGAGCTCGAGTCTGAGTCGCTAAGTGTCACATCCCAATTCGGTAGAATTCGATAATCGTCTCCCTGACGTGATGTCATACAAGCCTAAATTGCGCCCGCACAAGACAATTTTATAAGGTTATCTGAAACACAACATTCAATCCAGTACGCAGAGAAATTGAATATATTGATATAGAAGGAACTTGTCTTTCATTGATAATAAACTTGTTTACAGACTTGATTACAAAAGGGGCCATGCGGGCTTACAAACTGACTCGGATGAGATAGTCATTCCATACATTTACATCCATTTATAGAAAGCAACAAAATCACTATTGGACCTGGGATCGGTGATAGTTGATGCGACATGGCGCAGTATTGATCGGAGTCTTCAAAATGTTGCAGAATTTGCCTTCGCACTAGCAAGGCTTTCAAAATGGACGAGCGTCGCCTTCAGTTCCTTGGCACGCTTTCCTGGTTCGGAGCACCTGTGGAGAGCGAGGGTCAGTACATTACACGTGTACTGGTAGGTGGCAAATTATGTCCGTGCTCTCATTTGGTTCAAGAAATTAAGTGAACAAGCATACATATATTTGGTGAACTTTCTAGCCATCCTAATCAATTCATAAAAGCAATTGAAAGGCACAATAGCATACGACGATGATTCTTACCCACGACAGAGCGTGTCGTTGCAGTATAAAGCTTACCATGCTCTTTCATGTCATATTGATAATGAAGAATACAATAGAGTGCAATTGTGAAGGTCACTGGCATGACAAGACATCCTGGACATATAGCTTGGTAAGACGGAGGTCCTTCAGCGCAGGTAGCGAGCCCCGTTGAAAGCCACTGCCTACCGTGGCATGCATCCAGCATAGCTATCCATGTTTCTTCCTAGGCCGGATCGGTCCCATGGCCCCGGGATACTGCCCGAAGAAACAATCTCCCTTGTGCACAAGTTGTCCATGACCGTGCTAAGTTAACAAGTTATTCAAGGCACGTTTCATGGTATCGTTGCGACATTCATTTAATCGATTCAATCTTTGCTTAGCACAGTTCTATATAGCACGGTATTAAGCAAGCACGTAACAGTTATATGATAAGCAGTTCTATAGCCCGTAGACGTGAGATGTCGTACAACAGTTTATTGGAATAAGCCTTTTTGTTGTCGCATTTACATCTAGCATAGCATACTTTGGTATCGGCAATTTATTGGAGAAAAGATAGTCGAGGGGAGAAGGGTCAGCCACTCACCTTGATTTGTTTGATTGAGACGAGAGACCTATTGGCTGAGCTAAACAGCGCCTACGCGATCACCTGAAATCGCATAAGCTACTGATTAGAACACTGTATCATTCAATGAGTTCGATACGAATGCGAAGTTCGAAAATGCAAGCCATAAAAACCATCGAAAACATTCACGAAAACGCATTCAGAAAACAAAATCCAAAGAAACAATTACGGCATGAAAAGTAGAGCAACGGAAGGTCTCTTCCGACTCACCCGCAGAGTCTATCCTCGAGGTGCAACCCACTGAATATAGGACTTGATTCCGAAGAAACCATTCCACAATGAGGAAAGGATATTAATTGATCAATCGGTCCCGTTCAATCGATTCAATCGATCCCGACCAATCGGTTCCGACTAAATTGATAGCGACAGTGTTCCTTTCTCGTACCCCATGGACGAGAAACAGGACACGATATAGGGATGGGACACTACACCATAACCAACTAAGAAAAAGTTTCGTCCTCGAAACTTAATGATAGAACCTACCTCTAAGAAAACAATGAAGGGAATTTCTCCATCTCTGATTTGAGTTCCTATATCGATTCCTCGACCGAATGGTTTCTCCAGAGTACGCGGACGAGAGGGATCGAGCCATTTCGAAGGAATTTATCCTTGTGCTCCAAGATTTGTACGGGTTCTTCTACGTACGATAAGTCTGCCTTCAGATCTAGCTGTCCTAAATCTACCACATAGCTCGGATCGTGCACAAATTTTCGTAGTTGCGAAACATGAAAAATATCGTGCACATCTGACAATTCTGGCGGCAATGCGATTTAATAAGCTACTGGGACGACTCGCTTCAGTATCTTGAAGGGACCGACAAATCTTGGACTCAGCTTCTCCTTTGCTCCAAATCTGGTGACTCCTCGCATGGGCGATACCTTCAGAAACACATGGTCGCCTTCCAGAAACTCAAGTGGTCTTCAGTGGATGTCGGCGTAGCTCTTCTGCCGACTCTGTACAATCTTCAGTCTTTTCCGAATGAGCTTAACCTTATGCACGGTCTGCTCCACCAGCTCCAGGCCAAAGATCTGTCGCTTCTCGACTTTGTCCCAGCAAATGGGCGATCTGCACTTCTGTCCGTACAAGGCTTCGTACGGTGACATCTGAATGCTGGATTGATAGTTGTTATTGTATGCAAATTCAGACAGAGGTAAATGGACATGCCAACTTGACTTGAAGTCAATTGCGCAGAGCCATAGCATGTCTTCGAGAATCTGATTCACGTGCTCCGTTTAGCCATCGGTTTGGGGTGGTAAGCCGAGCTAAAGTTCAATTTCGTATCCAGAGCCGACTGAAGGCTATTCCAAAAGCGCGATAGAAACCGTACATCCCGATCAGAGATGATGGATACTGGAACTCCGTGCAACCGCACTATCTTGTCAAGATAAATCTGAGTCGGACGATCGACGCTCCAAGTAACTTTGATGGCAATGAAATGCGTTGACTTGGTTAGTCGGTCGACGATGACCAAGATGGCATCATTTTCCCGTGGCGTCTTCGGTAGACCAACAAAAAAAATCCATACACACGTGCTGCCACTTCCATTCCGGAATCAGTTGGTTTTGATATTTTCGGCAGTTTTCGTATCGATTTTGGTATCGGTGTCGGACGATATTGCAAACTATGAAGTACTTGTTGGGGTTAGTCCAATAATGACCTAGTCCCATAATTCCATTTTGGAATTAATCCCGTGTTCGTGTATTTCCTATTTGATTCTTCATTTATTGACATGTACACATATGGTGTGTTAGCTCAAGTGGTAACTGTGGAGGAGGGTTTTACTAGTGGGCTAGGTTCAAAACTCACAATCAACATTTTTATCACCGTTATGTGGAGGAATCCCTTCAGAGCTAGCGGCCAATCTCAGACTTGAGTACAGGGACGCAAAGTGGCGTTTTGATGGTGCATGTTTGCGTCGTATGCGGTTAGCTGCGGGTTGCTCGCGAGCGATTAGCTGCGGGTTGCTCGCGAGCGATTAGCTGAGCATTGGCCTCGCGGGCTGCTTCGCGTAGCTACCTATTTATATAACATATTGTATGGCAGGTCCGCTGTCCGCCTTGCAGGTGTTACATGGTAGCTCCGCTCATAGACTCGCGATAGGTTGTTCAATTCGTAAATGCTCTTATTTTGTTGCCACCATTTAAGGAGGTGGTTCAGTTTTGTAATTGACCAAGTAGTGGTTGCTCTCCTATATATAGAAAGCACCAGCTCTTGGTAGTTTCAGACCCCGAAAAGTCTTTCAAGAAGAGAAATCTCTCCATACTAACTTCTTTATGCATTAGCGTCAACCGTTTGTTCCGAGTGCAATTGGTTCAGTGCTTGAGTGCGCTTTGTCCGACGAAGGAGGTGATAAGGACCGTTCCAGAAGTTCGACTGTAAAGTCAGTACAATCGGAATTTGTTGGTTCCTAGGAATGAATCGACGGATCACGGTCGAATCTCGCTTTGAGTAACGGTGGTTCTAAACACCCTAGCACGCTAAATTCTAATTATTTTAGCAATCTCCATTAGCAGTTTTTACTCAATTGTTTCTATAGCAGTTCATACTGCTTGTTTGCAGATCATAATGCTTTTCTTAGTAACAAACTTTTTGTTGTCCTTGGGACTTGTACAATCCTCAACATCAATCTCAAAGCAAGATTCTTGTCATTCACGAAGTTTACGAGAATCTCAATTATTTATCATGTCAACTTGATAGAAGTCCATACAAGTCTCCTAAACACAAGCTTCACACAAGTTGGAGAAGTTCGACGATGAACAGTACAACTACTTGAAGAGACAAATCGGTCTCAACCTCCAACTCCTAAATGTGGTATACGTTCTGACAGAATCAGAACCTAAAAACCCAGAGATTGGCAATGTTCAAGCAATCGATGGCTTGATGCTGTGATCACCACACAACAATAGTGGAAGAGAGAGAACAATCTCTTCAAGTTGCTCATCCTCAACTTTTTGGAGGACAACTTAGCTGAATCCTACAGCAATAAGAAGAAGGCTAGAGACATATGGGAGTCTCTAGAGTAGTAGAAGGACGATGAAAACATGTCTAACATATATCTCGTCAACAAATTCATGGCAATGGAATTTTAAGACGAAAAGACTGTTGTCCCAGGTTGAGGAACTTATGAATCTTTAACGGAAACTGGAGAAAGAAGATATGCCTCTAGTTGACAAGTTCACGGTGGGAGTTGCTCTCTAAACTCCCTACAAATTGGGATTGCTTCACTACTGACATGTACCGCAAGAAGACTAAAGTGAAGCTGGAAGATCTAGCTTGGATTCTAAGTATCAATGAATTAACTGCTTCTAGTTACTCTCTTGAGTTATGACACCATAGGCTAGAACATGTCTACCATAAAAGAGAGAACAAAAGTCTAGCTTGGATTTTATCTCCAAATGTCGGGGTAAGGAGGTAGAGAAATGTGAAATATGTGCTTAAACAAAAAATGTAATAAAATTGTTTAAGCGGGTGAACCGAAGCATAGATCTTCTAGAGTTGGTAACTCCGACATATGTGACTTCAAACACTTCACCACGAAGGTTGTAATAATATCTCCTCACCTTCATCGATGACTACTCGATCGAAGTACATGTTCGTTTACCTTCTCAAGTCGAAAGATGAAACACTCGAGAAGTTCATAGACATAAAGGTAGAAACAGAATGATAAATGAGCCAACAACTCAAGAGACTCGGGAGTGATCGCGATGGAGAATATGGTTCACATGAATTCGTATTGTTCAGTAAATAACATAGGATTGTGAACGAGAATACTGCTCCTTAGTTCCCGCAATCAAAACATTGTTCTGTAAAGAACATGGGATAATGAACGAGAATATTGTCCTTACTTCCCACAAACAAAGGAGTTGTTGAAAGGAAGAACCATAAAGTGACAGAAATAATAAACTATATTTTGTTAACGACGGGACTTCCTAACTTCTTCTAGGGATAAGCTGCTCTGATAGCTACTTTTATACTCAACAGTGTCATTCGTACAATCAAAAGTAACCATTCATGAACTCTGGTTCAAGGTATGATCCAACTTGAATGTTATTCGAGTGTAAGGGTGTCTAGCATATCTTAAGTTTTTGAATATCAAGATTCGGAAGTTGGGAACAAGGACCACTAAGACGATATTCTGGGACTACGCTAAGAAGAGTGACGCTCAAAGATCCCTTGATCTTGAAACCTAGCATATCATCGAGTATTGAGATGCTAATTCTTCAAGGATTAGTTTGCCAAAAACAAAAGTGCGACTCTTGTAGAATTATCGGAGAATATAGCAAATGACAAGGAAGACAGTGCTCCTAATCCAACTAAAAATTCCAAAGGGACTGATAACTCGGAGAAAATGATTTCACTAGAGAATGCCATCGCGAAAGCAGAACTCGTTGAGCCACTAGCAAATGAATAAAGAAGCTGAAAGAATTCGAAGATAACTTTGTCACCTATCACATAAAGGCAGATCTACTTACATTTGATAAGGCGATGAAGATTAGAGATGTTGTTTTCTAGAAGGAAGCAATCAATGATAAGATCGACTTCATAACATCCAATAACTCACTCGGGTATTGGTCAATCTATCTGAAAGAGAAAAACCCATTAGATGAAAATAGATCTTCCAAGGAAAAAAATTGGAGCCGATGGAACTGTGTACAATTTCAAGGCCAGGATAGTGGTAAAAGGGATTTCTCAAAAACAAGGATAGGCTACTTTGATATGTATGCTCCAATCTCTGATAAGAGAGGTGTGATCGTTTCTCTCTATAGATATTATGCTAATCCTTTGCACATATTTATATAGTGTCTTGGGGATCAAGAAGTTCTACTCCAAATTCGGGATAGAACATTTGGGAGATATTAACGTTATCCTTGGGATAAAAATCATTTATACGAAAGTTGGGATTGCTCTGTCATAAGTCCATTATATCGGGAGCACACGGAATGGATATCAGGATCTTCAAGGGATCGATACTCCATATAGGTGTGACAAAAAAGGTGAAGTTATACTCAGAAAAAACTGTCAAACAGATGGACTATTCAAGCATCATTGGAAATCTCATGTATGCAATGAGCCATACTAGATCTGACATAGCTTTCATTGTAGGGATCTTGAGTCGATTCGCTAGCAATCTGGGTGCAGAACACCGAAAAATTGTGAAGAAAGTAATGAGATATCTGAAGAAGACTCGGAAGTTTGATTTGTTCTATAATGGCTATCCGACTATGATGGAAGGTGCAGTAATGCAAGTTGGAGATCAGAAAAGAGGAGCAAAAGGTTCACAGATCGTTTATCTTCTTTATGAGCGGAGCTGCTAGATCTTCCATTAGTGGTTTTTACTGCTCATTATTTCCATAGCATTTCACACGGCTTGTTAACGGATCATTTTGCTTTCTTTAGTAACCACTTTCTGGTTTAGTCCTTCATACTTGTACGATCACCAACAATAATACATCCTATTAAATCCTGCCACTGCACCATTCATGATTGTTATGAGGGTCAAGGGAGGTTCTACTCGACGGCTGGAAAGGGCTCCAGCCCACCCTAAAAAATAATTTATAGCCCACCCAAAAAAAACTTTTTTCTCATATGCTTTTTTTCTCATATAAGTCAGCTTATATCTCAGCCCACCCCAAGCTCGTCCCAGTCCACCCAACTCGAATTTCTGGTTTGGCCCTTGATGAGTTGGCGATTATATGTTCATATTACCCAACGTGCCCATGCACTTGGACTCTCCAATATATGTGTTGGAAACTAGATTCACGCGACGCCAAGTATGTTTTTTGCAATGTTCTAAACGGCGGTAGGCGGGGTGCGCAGCGGAGAGAGTCCGCCTAGGCATCGTCTAGGCGCTGCCTAGGTGGTTGATACATTTTGGACTTTTTTTTTTTACTATTTTACCACTGTTTTTGTGTAATATGCAAATTTTAAGGGTGTTCCATGCATAACTAAGTTGTAGAACGAAGATTTATGAAGTTTTAGTTTTGTAAAAGTGAACCATAGGCCTATAATACTTGAAAAATCTTTTGGCTAAAACATGTTGTTAGGTATTGTTCCGCCTAGGAGTCCGTCTATGCTGCCTCACCTCTGCCTTGACGGAGGGTATTTACTTGAAAATATTTAATAGTTGAGGGTAGTGTGGTATGATATTAAAATTTATGGTATTAAATTAACAAACTTGAATAGTTGAGGGTATCAACTTGAAATTAAGCCATTTAATAACAAAACAGTTGATGATGATGGGAAAGGGGGTTATACGCAGGTAACATACCCAAACTTGAAGAGGCGGAGGACGACGAGGGCGTCGAGGCCGCAGTTGTGGAGGATCTCGTCCTCCGTGGTGCGGAAGGCACGGTAGATCCAGTAGAAGGAGGGGCGGAGTCTGGCGAGGGAGAAGGCCCGGTCGAGGGGGAGGCCGTCGTCGCGGGCAGCGATGCGGCGGGAGAGGTAGACGGGGGCGTTGCAGGGCTGCTTCTTGAGGACGGAGAAGAGGGACAGAACCACCAGCGCCAGCCCGATGTTCATCCCCGCCGACGCCAACAGGCTCTCCGCATTCATATTATATTGTGTATATATATATATATACACTTAGCTGTCGGTCGATCGATCGATCGTAGGTGATAAGGAAGAACGAACGCTATGGAGGAGGAGAAAGAAGAAGAAGGAGCGATGGAGAAAGAAAGTGTCAGTAGGGTGGGAGCGGAGTTCGGCTCTCGAACGGTTTCGGACACCTGCGGTGACACGTGGCATGCTGCATGCAAAGAGGGAGGGGGGAGGCGAGAATTTGTTCGTGTGTGTGACCTCAGGGCTGTTTGTATCCAGTTTTTGTATTTCTACTATAATCCATTTCCTATTCCTTCTTCACAAGAAAATAACGAGGAAAAAAAAAAAAAGAAATTCAACATTTTTATACTCATTCTTAGTTAGGTTAAAAATATATAGTCAAAAAAATAATTTTAGTTATTTATATTTACTTTCCCAATTGCCAATCAAAATAGAATTAACTCCATCTTAAAATTTAAAATTTTATTAGTAACACCCCTCATCTAGTGTTAAATAATGGAGTATAACTACAAATTATACTTGCTGATTATATAAAATTGTGGATATTACTAATTAGATTAAAAATGGGGATAACTCTATTTCGATTAGCAATTGGGAGAATAAATACAAATAACTCATTAATTTTTGTTCATTCTCATGTTTGGTTCACACAGGTATACAAATCATAATTTGTTTAGTCTCCATAAATACCCTTTCATTAATTTTATGATGCAACTATTACCTAAATTCACACGTTTGGGATAATAGTTGGAATTTTGAAAGTAAAGACGTCCAATAAAATAAAACAACATTCCTAGGAAAGCCAAATTATTCCCAAGGGGGGTTTGAGAATAGCTTTTCCACATCAATGGAAATATGAAGACCCTCATATTCTCCCTCATTCTCAATTCTAGACACCCAAACATAGATAAGGATTTCAAAACTTATTTCCAAGTCTCCAAAACTTGAATCAAACACATGCTCATGAGTTATGGAAAGGAAGCACTTATTCAGTGGGCCGGGCTCACTACATGACAATAATGAATCTCAATTTTATATCCAAAAATGCTTCTCGGACCAAGGGGATCGAGCTGTTTTTCACCAAGAGTGTAATGACATACCACTTTTTTCTCTTTCGATGTTACTATTTTCTGGTGTATCATGGCATTATTCATGAAAGCAAATCTATTGTCCCCAAAACGGAGTCTTAATTATGTTCCTCTCCATGCTCGCAACATTTGGTATCAATAATTATTTAGTTCTTTAAATAAATAAAAAATATGTCTTACATGCAGGTCCGAACTTGATATGAGGTCCATGAGGCGGCTGCCTCAGGCCTAAAATTTTAAAGGGCATCAAAATTTTAATATAGTATTTAATGTACACTACAAGAAAAAGACCCTATAATAACGTTGATAAGAGTTTATTACAACGGTTCGTTTATAAACGTTACAGAATTTTTGCAACATCACATAATATGACGGGTACGAAGAATTTTTGGCCTGTTATAACGATTTATAGCATTAAGCGTTATATATTGTTCACACATATGTAACGCTATTACACGCAAACGTTATAAGAAGTGATAAAAATTTTGGAAAGTCCGCTCGAACGCCCGCTCGAACCCGACCCCAAATCAAAACCCTCGGTCCCTTCTTTTCCTCTCTCTCTCTCTCTCTCTCTCTCCCATTTTTCTTCTCCTCTACTCCTCTCCTCTTTCCCTCCTCATTTTCTTCACTTCCAGTGACTCTTCCTCTCTCCCACCACTACCAAAATATGTCAAATTAGCGACGAAATTAGCGACGCCAGTTAAAAACGTCGCTATGTTTCGTGTCTTTAGCGACGTATCTAAATGACATCGCTGAACGTCACTATCAGCGACGTTTAGCGACTGTAATTATAGTTTGAAAAGAACAAGTCACTATGTAGTCTCAAAACGTCGCTGATGTATTTTATTCAGCGACGTTTGGTGACATTTAATCATTTCCATCGCAATCCTATTACTGAACAGCGACGTCTAGCGACGTCTCACTTAGACGTCGCTAAAAACTTTCATTTAGGGTTCCGGGAACCCGATCGATTTTATTTTATTTTCCAAATTTTCATTCTCCCGCCGAGCGCTCGTTTCTCTCCCCCGCCCCCTCTTGTCTCCGGCGACTGCTCCCCCCCGACGAGCTCCTCACTCTCGTCTCCGGCGAGGCCTCCCCCCGACGACCCCTCCCTCCGGCGTTGCCTCCCCCCGACGACCGCTCCCTCTCGATTCTCTCCCCCTCCCTCCGGCGTTGCCTCCCTCCCTCTCGTCTCTGATGAGGCCTCCCCCCGACGACCCCTCCCTCCGGCGTTGCCTCCCCCCGACGATCGCTCCCTCTCGTTTCTCTCTCCCTCCCTCCAACGTTGCCTCCCTCCCTCTCGTCTCCGGCGACCGCTCCCCCCTGGTGACCTCGTCGTCGCTCCTCCACCGTCGACCCCCTCGTCCCCTCCTCCGCTCCGGCGACCCCTACCCGACCCCGTCCAAGTATACACACACACACACTTTTGCACCACTGTTAAATCTGAGATCACAATCTCTGTTTCAGTCCACTTGGACATATGAACTCAGTCCCCTCTTCCTATACACATATAACATTTGTATGTAATGAATGATATATGTGTAATGTCATGCATGTTGGTAAGCACATATGAATGCAATATGCATATATGTATGCAAATGGGAATACATGGTTATATGCAAGTTATAAATGCGATGTTTGGATAACATATGAAATGTAATGTATAGGTAAGCATTAATGTAGGTAATGATATGTAATCATGTAATGCATATGTATAAAGAATAGAATGGGTGAATGTATTATGCATGTTTAGATAACATATGTGATAGACATATATGTATGCATAAATGCCATGAACTAATAATCAAGTGTAATGCATATATGTTAAGAAATGAATGCATGAATGAATGTAGAAATGCAAGCATCTATGTAAATATTCCTATGATTGAATGAATGCAAGTTCAAATATATGAATGTAATGTAAGCATGTATATATGCAATATGTGTTCTCTATGACTTGTGATGGTGTGTGTTTGATAGCCTAGGCTTGGTTAGGCCTAGTGAGACTTGACTGGACTAGGATTGACCAAGTTGACTAGTGTAATTGACCAAGGTTTGACTTTGACCTATGTGACCTAGAAATTATGTAGATTGCATTGTATCTTTCAATTCTATGATAGTTCTCTCATTTATTTGTCAATTACTGTATTTCAGTTCTAGTTAGTTTTATATGATTCTCTGATAGTTCTCTCATTCATTTTCAACCGCTACCCCCTGTGAATATTCGATTTTACCAGATGGCACCCATGACCCGAGCAGCGGTACGTCGTTTGAGGGAAACACAGATTGCTGAGGTGGCTCGTCCTACTGTTAAGGAGGAAGTGGCACCGGTAGCTAGTGAGACCGGGAGTTCCATTCATTCAGCACCTGCAGTAGAATGGCGCTTTCCTGCCGTCGATCCCACTTATCAGAAAATGTTGCGTGATGGTATCATTGAGCATATGCGTGAGCTGCGTGGTCGTCATTAGTGTAGTTTTATGGATATATTTTTTGTTGGACTATTAGTACTTATTACCAGCTGTACTTGTTTTATGGAGATGAGTTTATGGACTTAATTATGGACTTATTACCAGTTGTACTTATTTTATGGAGATTAATTATGGACTTATTACCACTTATTTTATGGAGATTAATTAGGCTAAGTCTTCTGTGTGGTCAATTCTGATACACTATGGTTATATGGTCATGTCATGTGATACACTATTACCACTTGTTGTATCATGGTTACTTGGGATTCTATTTCAATGATTTTTCTCCAACCTCTTATAAAAAAGGTGGCTGTCGAGGTATAATTGTACTTGTAGAAGTACATGACGCCAACTGTCCAACATCGACCCTTTCGATCTATAAGAGTTACTTCACTCAGTTTGTCAAGACAAGTAAACTTTTTAAATGTTGACGGTATATATACCGTCAATATTTGGTTTTGCCTTGTAGAAGTGTATGACGCCAACTGTCTAACATTGGCCTTTGGCCTGTGCTTGAGCAGTATGGACTTCCAGGTTAGGGTGTTAGTTTAGATTATGATATTAGTTTATGTTAGAAGGAATATGAGAGTTAGTAGATGTTAAAGTAGGATATTAATTTATTAGTTAGGATTGATAGTTTGAGTTAGGATACTGCTCAAGCACAGGCCAAAGGGTCGATATTGGATATTAATTTAAAAAGTTTTACTTGTCTTGACAAACTGAGTGAAGTAACTCTTATAGACCCAAAGGGTCGATATTGGACAGTTGGTGTCGTGTACTCCTACAAGTACAATTATACCTCGCCAGATACCTTTTTACAAGAGATTGGGAAGAAATTGGGATGAGTATCAGAATCGGTATCGGTATCGAACTAATTCTGTTTAGTTTGTCTTACGATACAGATTTTTACATCCAATCTGTAATAGATCGTTACTTCATTGATCGTACATGGATGTACCAGCGGATCTACCTCCTCGACCGTATGTAGTTAGTATCGACCGTATCGGATTAGTATCGGTCTATCAGATACGACACTTTGACACAAGACAGTTGTTTTAGTTCCAACACAGTTATTTTTGTTTCTTCCTTCAAATTCTTTGTTTGTAATATATGGAATATGCATGTATAAACTGACTTCTATCTAAATTGTGCACCCATATCTAAATTGCCTTAATATTCATTCACTGACTACAATGTGCATGTATCTATCTTACAGAATTATCCTCAATTGGATATGGATATGAATTACTACTTACGGAATCGTTCGTGGATATACAACCGTCATCCTGATGACATGTGTGGTACGCATGATGAATTCATAGAGGGTGTACAGCAGTTCCTGCAGTTTGCCAAGACGTTCCCTCAGTACATGGACGGTACCAAAATTAAGTATCCGTGTGTGAGATGTCGCAACTTGAAATATCATCCAGAAGTGGAAGTCACGTATCATTTATACTCGAAGGATTTCACGCCGAATTACTATCAATGGAGTGCGCACGAAAAACTTGTGTCTTTAGCATCGGAGTATGAGCCTTATGTGGATGTCCACAACAACGCTGCTTATGACGATGGATTGGTGAACATGATTTTTGACGCGGCGGAGCCTAGTTTCGATCCGGACGATCATGATGCACCTGAGGAGGCACCGAACACCGATGTTGCACAGTTCATAGAGTTGCTGGAGAATGCAAGGACTCCATTATATCCTGGTTGTGAGGATCATTCACCATTGGAGGTGGTTACAAGATTGTTGAGCATCAAGTCCGATTTTAACATGTCGTAAGATTGCTACAACCGTCTTATGGAGTTGCTTATAGAATTATTGCCTGAGGGTGCTAAGTTGCCTAAAGACTTCTACCGGTCTAAGAGGATGGTGAGATCGCTCTGGATGGAATACGAAAAAATCGATGTATGTCGCAACGGGTGCATGTTGTACTACAAAGACGATAAGAATGAAAACGCTTGCAGATTTTGTGGTGCCGATCGCTACAAGGGCAGTGGTAGAGGAAAGTCTGTCGGTACCAGGAAGCCTATCGATTCGATGCACTACTTGCCGTTGACGTCGCGGTTGCAGCGGTTGTTTATGGTGAAGGAAACTACAGAAAACATGAGTTGGCATAAGCGGAAACAGACCGAAGGAGTGTTGGATCACCCATCTGATGGAGAAGCATGGAAGCACTTTGATCGAGAGTATCCAGATTTTGCTTCTGATTCGTGTAATATCAGATTGGATCACCCATCGGACAGTAGCTCTGCCCGCCACTATGCTACATGGCATATCTCCTAGGACGAGTAGTTTCAGGCCTGAGACTGCCCCCGAGAGCAGCGTTCCTCCTGCTGATACGACGATGGAGGCAGATGAGCAGATGGAGGAGGCTGTGCCGACGGCCGACCAGTATCAGGCAGATGATGCCTGCGCACCTCCGGAGGAGACGAGGACGGAGATCTGGGCCGACGGTACAAAGTAAGTATTTTGGTTTATCATTTTTTTTCTGTGTTTATCATAAATTAACTTTTCTCATGAATATAATATGTCTGTATAGATATCGTCCCCCGTCGGTACAGAGACGTCTAGGCCAGATCCTGAGGTAAAATTATGGTGGTCCTTAGATAAACTACTCGGATGCTCTGGACGATAGGAAGGCCTACTAGTTTGCGCGCTTCAAGGTAAAAATAGATTTGCTTTTAACATGAATCATTTGATTTATGCATATTATATATTACTGAAAAATATTTGGTTTGCGTACTCTTCTAGGATATGTTTTTCTATCCACCGTACCGGGCCGAGCTGATCGAGGGGATGTTTCCTGCTATCGCTGCTAAGCTGATCCGCGATGCTATCAATGATCAGAAGGCTCGTGATCGTGCCGGAAAGCCGATCCAAGCTTGGATCACCCCTGATCAGTGGGGTGCGATGAAGGCTCTATTCAACGAGCCAAGGTACAAGAAAAAGTTCGAGAAGGCCAAGGCGGCTAGGCAGCATGCCTCGAAGTGGTGCGATGGGTCGATTTCGATGACGGAACATTTCCGTCGTCTGGTATATATTTTTCTTTCAGAAATATTATTTTAATGCAAATTCGATAAAATATTACTAAGATAATATATTTAATTACAGGTAAGAAGGTCGGTAACGCCGCCATGGTGACCGTCTTCCTAGCTACCCATCGGAAGGGCGAAGGCCTTATTGATGAGAGGGCCAAGCTTGCCTATGTAAGTATTACAATACTATTTGTTAATTATAATACTTCGTGTTAATTTTAATATAACTTAGTAAATATGCGTGCAAATAAATATTCATGTAGTTAGTAATAATAAGTACATTAATTAGAGATTAGAAATCATAGAGTACTATCCATACTTTCTAGGCCGAGTATCAGAGGCTTCAGGACCGGGCGACTGCTAGTGCACCTACTGCGGGAGAGGCCGGTACTTCCTCGTAGCCCACTCAAGCTCCGTCGGCGGACGAGCTGTGGATGACCGCCGCTGGTGGCCTCCGTAGGGGTACGTACTACGGTACGGGATCCTATGGCGCCCTAGTTGCGAGCCAGTCCTCTAGGGCATCCCCCGCTAGTGTGCATGGTCCACATCCGTCCCAGGAGTCTGCCCGAGTCCACCAGATGATAGAGTCTCTCCAAGATGAGCTGCTACAACAGATTCAGGACCAGTCTCAGCACCAGTCGGCGAGCCTGCGCTTATAGCACGATTGGATTCGCTCGACCGCAGCATTATGGAGCTCTGGAATGTGATTGAGCGGACAGAACGGAGCGTCACCGATCTTAGAGCGTCGACGGAGCACAGCGTATTGGATCTGCAGGTATCACAAATGACCATGGGCAAGAGGCTGAGATTGGTACAGGATTCGGTGGCTGATAGCAGTGATAGAATGTTATCTACCATGGATTCATACCACCAGCGACTTGCAGCGTTGGAGCGTTATCGTCCTCCGGGTGCGCCTTCATCGTCGTCGACTCCGTCGGCGCCACTGCCTTCTTCATCGACACCGACTCCACCGACGTCACTACCTCCTTCATCGGTGTCGATTTCACAGGAGGACTATGAGCTTTTATTAGCCCTCCGTCGCGACGCGCCCCCTCCTGCTCCAGATCTCCAGTAGTCCTAGTTAGGACTGTTTATATTGAGTGTTTGAGTATTTGTATTTGTTTGTGACACTTATTTATTTGTGACACTTATTTGTTGGTTGCATAGATACATTGGTTATTGCTTGTGTAGACCCATGACAATTTGGATATTGGTTTATATATGTTGTGTGGACTTTGGTTATTTTATGTTGTTATTCGTTTCATTTGGATGTTAATTTACCGGTGTTGAGTGTTCCACCGAAGGGGTCGGCGAATCCAGGGATAAAATGTGCTTGTGTATTGTGTTTCAGATTAAACTGCAGGGAGAAAATGATTCTGTGGAGAAAACTGCATACTGCAATTTATTTTATTTATTTTTTTTCAAATTTAGCGACGTCTAACGACGTTTACCGACTCTTTTCGACGACACGTTGCGTCGGTAGACGTCGCTAAACTGGCATATATTGCCAGTTTACCGACGTATAGCGATGTCAGTTTCGTCGGTTTGAGTCGGTAACCGTCGGTAGACGTCGCTAAATTTCCCAGGATTTTACCTCATTTTCCCAGAATATACCGACGTATAGCGACATCAAAAATGTCGGTAATATATACCGACGCATAGCGACATCACAAACGTCGGTAATTTTCTCAGGGAATACCGACGTATAGCGACATCATAAACGTCGCTATTTCATCGACGAAACGACGGTAAACATCGGTATATTACCGACGTATATTTGAGTCGGTAAACGTCGGTGTTGGCGATGATCAGTGACGTCTTTCCAAACAGCGACTAAGGTTTCCGCGACAAGAGAAATACGTCGCTAAAATGGTTTAGCGACGTCTTTAGGCGTCGCTAAAATGACTTATTCTGGTAGTGCACTCTCTCAACAACATTAGAGAGAGAAAATTAGGGTTAGGGTTGTTGGTGTTTTTTTGTCTTTAGACTAGTAAAGATAGTCCCACATTAAAAACACCAAATGGTGAGTATCTCAATATAAAGCAATGCTTGTGTTGAGGTGTGCACATGAGATGTAGTGGAGCACAAGTGTGTGCCATATGGGAGTATTTTTCTAGAAAGAAAAATGATTAATTCCAACAAGGACGTAAGTTGATTTTTGTTGTGCGGGCTCGGACTCGACACGGACTCCAGGTTGTCTCGTACATGCACGAAAGTGTTCGGGGGGAAGGCGTGGGCTAGCACTCGACTATGTTGATTGTGGGATGATGTAAAACATCAAACTCTATTTTAGAGTATTGGTGTTTTAGTCCCACACTAGTTATGAGAGATAGTGAGGTCTCACTCCACTCTATAAATAGAGCCCCCTTGCCTCCTTTCCAACATGCACCAAAGAAAAGAGTTAAGGGAGTCCGTAAAGTTCAGAAAGCCCGTTCAAGTCACAAATATTGACTGACGAGCATTCCAGAAGTTCTCTTAAACTTGCTGGTTCCTGGAAGCGGATCGTATAGAGACGAATCTTGCTTTGAGCAACGGTATTTTTACACCCCAACAGATTTAATCCTCCTCCTCTTCTTCTTTTGTTTCTCTGTAACTCGTTCTTCAGGTTTTAAGGCACCTACTGAGTAGGGAGGCCTAACTTTATTCTTGAGATCTATCTCATTTGTGGCACCTACTGTGTAGGCTTGCTAAACTCCTCATTTGTGGCACCTACTGTGTAAGCTTGCTAAACTCCTCATTTGTGGCACCTACTGTGTAGGCTTGCTAAACTCCTCATTTGTGGCACCTACTGTGTAGGCTTGCTGAGCTCCTGTTTTCCATCTATATCCACGTCTCGGGACTAACAATCTTAAAGCAAGATTAGTACGATGGAAAACATTAATGCTTCACTCCTCCAAACTGGCTACTGCAAGTTGGAAAAGTTTGATGGAGAGCATTATCAAGTCTGGAAGAGGAAGGTCTTTCTTACCATTCAATTCCGAGACGTTGATCACGTGCTCTTTGAAGAGGAAGCTACTGTTCCAGATACTGGGTCTGTTGTCGCTATAATTGCGGCTACTAAACTTCAGGCCAAATGAAGAAGGAAGAATAGCATTTGTAGGCTTCTGATCCTAAATGCTATGGAGGATTCCCTGGCAGAATCCTACTCAAAGAAGGATAGTGCAAGAGAAATATGGGAGTCTGTGGAAAAGTTGTACGAGGAAGACAAAAACAGGAGCAAGATATTTTTCGTCGAAAAAATATCACAAGTGGCTCTTTGAAGACGTGAAGGCGATGTAAACCCCCTAAAATTTCGAGGACGAAATTCTTTTAAGTTGGGTAGGATGTAAACCCCCTAAAATTTTACTACAATTTTTTTTTTTGGTGTTAATTTTGTTTTTCGTATTTATACGTCGCGTACGAGTTCGCATTTTTCGTAGTTGCTCGACGAGTACGAATATGTGCGAGGTACATATTTTATAAAAATATTTTATTATGGAATTCAAAATTCATATGGTAAATATTTTATTTATTTACTTATATTATCTTTATTATTCAATTTGCAAACTGTATTGATTTAATAAAAAAAGAGCTATTTACTTTTATTATACAAATAAAATTGATAATTTCAAAAATGATGTTCTACATAAATAATCTTTTACATGACTTTAAATTCATGAAAATAATTGTATTTTTGAAATTTATTTAATATTAATATTTTATTATTTGAAAAAGTATTTTAAAATAGTGTTTTGGTTTAAATTTAACTGATTGTGATAATTCACATTTGAAAAGATTTTATTGACTTATTTTAAATAGCTTTAAAATTAAAAATAGGTTTTATCTAGATTTGCTTGAGATTTGATAAATTAATTTTAAATTGATTTAAATCAATATGTGATTATCTACGGGGTTTTAAACTAATCCAAATCCTTATCCTAATGGGATTCCCACCTCCTATAAAAGGAGAGGTACTTGCCCTCTTTTCCAATAAATTGCCACAACCCAAAACTTGTGCATCGTGTCCGTGGTCGTGCCTCTACCCATCCACTATATTTTCTCCATTACAGTTACAAATTTGTTCCGTCCGACAACCCCGGACTCGACGTCTTCCCGTGTCTCGCAGGACACGTACCCGTTACAACACCACCTCAACCACCGTCAATACCCTATCCTAATCCCCGTCAGTCACCGCCATCGCCTCCACCACTTGCAGCCTGTCCCCGGCCAACTCTATGTCAGACCACGACGCCACCAGCACCCCGCTACTGCCAACACCATCGTCATCGCCATTACCACCGTCCTCCATCCCGTACACAGCCAGACCCTTCCCTACCACCGAAACACCACCACAGCCTTCTAATACATCACCAAAATCTACACCACCGCCACCATCGCCGGCGCCCAACATCGACGACTTCTGAAAACCTCACATCAGAGAAGAAGAACAAAAACTAAAGCCTCACCTCTCCATCGTGCTCCCATGCCCAGGCTTCGCCGACGCCGATGCCAGCGAATGTTGCGCCTCTCGCGAGCGCCGTCGACAGATCGGAGCAAACGACCCCCGCCGCACCCGGAGAACGCTGGAGGCGCTTCCACCTTGCCGAGCGGCTTCTCCGCCGTCGACCGTGGCGAGCACGCGACCGCTGCCGCCTCTCTCGGCCGACGTCCTGACCGTGCCCGGCAGCCCGGCCGGAAAACCCCATCGCCACCGCCGTCTCTCCGCCCTCCGCATGCAGATGTCCCGTCCGCCCGGCCGCCTCCTCCTCCCAGCCGAACCACCCAGGCCAGCGCTGAACTTCTCGCCCACCCGCACGAAAGCCCTAGGCCCTCCGCCTCGTCGCGTGTGAAGAAAATTGTCGGCCGCCTCTGTGAGTTTTGTCCCTCTCCGCCAGATCTCCACCACCCCCGTTGAGCGGAGCGCCACACCACACCGATGCACCATCCGGCGCCTCCGCTCCTCCACTATGGCAGCGCAAAGCGTACCCCGACCGAAAAACCCTCTCGCCGCCACCTTCGTCGCCGTGTCCGCGCACTCCGGAGTTATGTCCAGCGCCACCCGCAGCCGCTGTGGGCTGTGCGCTGCCCGGAGCCGACCGCCGAAGTCGAGCGCCGGCAACATCAAGCCGGTGAGCCTCTTCTCTCCCGCTTCTTTCTCTCTCTCTCTCTCTCTCTCTCTGTGTGTGTGTTGGAAATTAGGATGAGAACAGTAGTTTTTGATGTTATATTATTATTAATATTATTATAATCATTATTATTATCAATGTATGCTGAAGTAGATATTCTAGGATTATTATTATTATTATAATCAGTTTATTACTATCACTATTATTAATATTTTATTTTCGGGTTTATACTATTATTTTCTAAAAATATAAATATTATGACTAAAGCCTACATCTATATTTTAAATTTTGGTTATATCCCTATTATATTTTTTAATAAGTTTTAGTCCTAAATCGTTTTTCTAGATAATATTTTTCCAAAATATTATAACTAAATAGTAGTTTCAAATTTATACAAAAATTTCCCAATACTTGATTTATCAAAATTATTTTCGAGTAATATAGAATACTTTCTAAAAAAAATGTACAATTATCTTCTCGATTATCACCATGGATTCTGACTGATCACACGTTCATATTTTTCCCGCGACTTCAGACATCTACACATCGAACATGGCTATTGGGCTATTCGCGACATGTCAGGACCCCTCACAAACCCCAGAAAAGATACCTTGCCATAATTACTGCTTACATTTAGTTGTATCTTATTATTCTGCTATTATTTTCTGTACTTTTATTTCCAGTTATTTATTTTTCTCCTTGTTTGTGGACCTAGAGTTAAGTGACTACCGTCAATAGAGTGCATGTCATTAACTTTGTCACGAAGGTAACACGAGTTATGTGTGAGCTGTGAGTAACATGTAGAGATCACTTGCGTGTTGGCTGATCCCCCGTGCGCATGCGTAGGAATAACTGTCAATAGATGCATGTTAGAAGACTTGACAGTTATTAAGTATAAAACAGTGTTGTGAAAGTGACACGTGTTGGTGTGTCTTGGTTATGATGCATGTATAGTATCATTGGGGGGGAGGGGACAGCTACTAGCGTAGGGGCTATATTTACTTTTTGCACATTTGTGGGCCGATAGTGACTCTTATGAGCACTACCTTCTGCCCCGGGGCCGATAGCGACTCTGATGAGCGCTACTTACTGCCCATGGCCGATAGTGACTCGGATGAGCACTACCTACTGCCACTCTTTATTTACTCTGCTGATCCTACAGCCCCTGCGTAGAACGTTGTCCTCAAATTGCATATCACATAGATGGTTAGGGACCCAGTTGTGTTGTAGTTTATAGTATTTACATTTGCAGTTATAAATGGCATGTTCTTTCTGTATCTTGTTACGTCCCTCTGAGGACTTGGTGATTTCTCCAGGTATGTTTCGTGATTCTTGCAGGTGCTCAAGCTAAGGCCATGTCTTCTTCCTTCCTTCGTGATGATTGCTCATGGACTCATCATTTGCTTCGTTCGACCAAATCGGTTATTTGTATATTTATTTCTTATTTAAACTTGTTGGTAGTAGATATGTCTCCGCCCAACGTTTGTAAAAATGACTATTTGATTATATCATTAAAACTTCATATTTGTGGATGAGATTTAGTTTGAGCATGGCTTTCTACATTTTACAGCTTATGTATACATACGAGCCTTTTATTTACTCGTATGTATACAGCTGGCATGATACGTATCTAATCCCAAGTATTTTGGGACTGGGGCGTTACAAGAGACTCCAAGGGAAAGCAGTCGGCTTCTCACCACAAGAAATACTTCACTAATCTGAAAGTGAAGGGACCGTCTTTCAAACAGAAGAAGCCCAAGTCCAATGTGACTTGTTTTAACTGTGGCTAGAAGGGACACTATAAGAGTGAATGTAGATCCAAGCCCAAGCAGTCACAGCAATGTGAGCCTAATAAGGTTTCATTGATTACTGACGGTATTACTATAATTGCTCAGGTCACTTCGGTGGGGGCTGACTCTGACTGGTGGGTAGACACTGGTGCCACCTGCCATGTCTGTTCAAGCAAGAAATGGTTCACCACATACCAGCAAACCTCTGAGAAGGTGATGGTGGCGAACCAGGCACAAGCTGAAGTTCAAGGGATCGGGATGGTGGAGCTGAAGCTGACATCCGGGAAAACTCTGACGCTTCAAGGTGTGAAGCATGTTCCCGTGATTGCCAAGAACCTGATCTCTGGAGGCCTGTTCTGCAACGCAGGCCTGAGGATGGATATCAAAGCTGGCCAGATGGTGATGTCCCTGAAAGAAATGTACTTCGGAAAAGCTTTCTATACCGAAGGAATGTTTAAACTCCAGCTTGTAACCCAGTCAGAGAACATTAATGCAATTTCCAATTCTGCTTATACTCTTGAGTTGTGGCATAATAGATTAGGACATGTCCATTATAAAAGGATAAACAAAATATCTAGTCTAGGACTTATCTACAAATGTGGGGGAAATGTGGAGAAATGTGAAGTGTGTGCTCAGACTAAGATCACAAGAAAACCCTTTCATCGGGTCAATCGAAGCACAGATCTTCTGGAGTTGGTGCACTCCGATATCTATGACTTCAAACAATTCTCCACGAAGGCCGGGATGAAGTATTTCATAACCTTCATCGATGACTTCTCAAAGTACGCGTTCGTCTACTTGATAAAAATAAAAACGAAGCATTCGAGAAGTTCAAGGAGTTCAGGGCTGAAGCTGAAAGGCAAACTGGACAACAACTCAAGAGGTTGAGGAGTGATCGAGGTAGAGAATATCGATCTCATAATTTTACATCATTCTACAAAGAACATGGAATCATCAACGAGACTACTGCTCCGTATTCTCCTCAGTCCAACGGAGTAGCAGAAAGGAAGAACAGAACGTTGACAGAGATGATGAACTCAATATTGTTAACTGCGGGTCTTCCAAAGTGCTTTTGGGGAGAAGCTGCATTAACGGCCACATTCATTCTGAACATAGTGCCGTATGCAACTTCTGATATTACTCCTCATGAACTCTGGTTCAAAATCAGACCCAACTTGTATATCATTCGAGTGTGGGGGTATCTGGCATACGTAAAACTTCCGGATCTGAAGATTTAGAAACTCGGAACAAGGACTACAAAGACGATCTTCTTGGGGTATGCCGAGAAGAGTGACGCTCGAAGATTCCTTGACTTGGAGTCTAACCATGTCATCGAATCTCGTGACGCGAAGTACTTTGAAGACAAGTATGCAAGGCATAAAAATATTGTTCTTGCGGACATTTCGAAGAATAATAATGGTGGAAAGGAAGCTGAGGTTTCCAACGATGTCGTAGTCCAAGAAGAAATTGTTGTTGATGAAACAATATTTGAACCAGAACTCGAAGAGCCGTCAGCCAAGCGAGTGAGGAGACCAAAGGACTTCGGAGATGACTTTGTCACATATCATGTAGAAGCAGATCTGCTTACCTATGATGAGGCGATGAAGACCAGAGATGCTATCTTCTGGAAGGAGGCAGTGAATGACGAGTATGACTCTATCACCTCCAATAACACATGGGTGTTAGTAGATCTACTTGAAGGAGCAAAACCCATTGGATGTAAATGGATCTTCAAGAAGAAGATGAAGGCAGATGGAACTATTGACAAGTTCAAGGCCAGGCTGGCAGTCAAAGGGTTTTCTCAGAAACAGGGGATAGACTACTTTGACACATACGCTCCAGTAGCGTGGATGACCACCATCAGAATATTAATTGCTCTAGCAGCAATACATAAGTTGGTGATACATCAGATGGATGTAAAGACAGCATTCCTGAATGGCGAACTGACCGAAGAGATATACATGCAACAGCCAGATGGATCTGTCGTCAAAGGTCTTGAAGACAAAGTCTGCAAGTTGGTAAAATTATTGTACGGTTTGAAGAAAGCTCCCAAGATGTGGCATGAAAAGTTTGACAAAGTTATTAGATCAAACGGCTACAGAGTTAGCGAGACGGACAAGTATGTTTACACGAAGTTCACTGATGGAAGAGGAGTCATCGTTTGTTTGTACGTGGACGACATGCTAATCCTAGGAACGGATATAGGTAATGTCACGGAGACAAAGAAGTTCCTCTCAACCAAATTCAGTATGAAGGACTTGGGGGATACATATGTCATCTTGGGCATAAAGAACATCCGGACAGACACTGGAGTGGCGCTGTCACAATCTCATTACATTGAGAAGATGCTCATACGCTACGGGTATCAGAATCTTCCAGGGATCGATACGCCATACAGGTGTGATCAGAAGCTGAAGCCAAATTCGAAGGAAAGTGTCAGACAACTGGAGTATTTTAGCGTTATCGGAAGTTTGATGTACGCAACTACTGCCACAAGGCCTGACATAGCTTTCGTCGTAGGAATGCTGAGTCGGTTCACAAGTAACCCAGGCATTGAGCACTGGAAAGCTGTGAAGCGGGTGATGAGATATCTCAAGAAGACTCAGACATATGCACTGTACTACAGCGGGTATCCGACAGTAGTGGAAGGCTTCAGTGATGCTAGTTGGTGTTCAGAGGTGGAGAGCGAGAGATCCACAGGTGGATACATCTTTTCAGAGGGGCTGGCCCAGAGAGGCCCGGAGATGTCCGGAGGGAGGACGGGGGACGGGGGAACGAGGTGCCAGCGGCCACCGGGTGGACCGGGCTAGACGGCGATCAGGGGAGAGGGATGGGGGCGACGGTCGGCAAGACCGCCGGGCGGAGGGAGCTGGAGGCTCGACCTCCGTGAGGCCAAAGGCCTACCGCCTGCACGATGGAGGGCCTCCAACGTACGGCTGGTGGAAACTCCGGAGCGCGTAGCGGGGGGCGGACGTCGAGGGCTGCGACGCCGCAGACGAGAGAGAGAAATACGGGAAGGGGGGGACGCCCCCGCGGGAGGAGGAGCGGCTAGGGAAGCAGCAAGAGGAGGCGACGCCGGGATGGGTGGCGTCGGCCACGAAAGCGGCACAGCTAGAGGAGGCGGCGCCGGGAAGGGTGGCGCGCCAGGCGGATAGCGGCTCAGACCTGGCAGAGGGACGAGGGAGGGCGGTGGAATGGCGGATGGGGGGGCAACCGACAGAGGAGGAGGGCCAGGCGCCCGACGTCTCGCACGGTTGCGCCGCCTAGGACGTCTGCGCCGAGAAGGTTGGTGGAGGGGGAGAAAGGGATGGGGAAGACTGCACGGCTGGAAACCGCCCAGCCAGGTGGACCCCGGCCAGCCGCGGAGGCGGAAGGGTGGAAAAATGGGGTGGGGGGGATGGCTGCCGATGGGGAAAAAGAACCCCGACGTCACGGCCAGGCCAAGGGGGCCGAACGGCCATCAGAGCCACCCGGCCACAACGGGGCTTGGGGGAGCGACGGCGAGCAGAGGGGGAACATCCAACGGGCGGAGTCCTCGCTGCGGCCCCTTCCCCTTTCCCTTTCCCATTATATATATATATTTCCATTATATATATATATATATATATATATATATATATATATATATATATATACACATGTTTGTATACATATACATATACATGTTTGTATACATATATATATGTATACAAACATGTATATGTATATATATATTTTTTTTAACATGTATATGTATATATATGTATATATACATATTTTTTTTTTATATATATGTATATATACATATGTATGTATACATATATATATATGTATATATATGTATATATACATATGTATATATACATATATATATATGTTTGTATACATATATATATGTATACAAACATGTATATGTATATGTATACAAACATGTATATATATATATATATATATATATATATATATATATATATATATATATATATATATATATAACACAAAGGAAGAAGAAAGCATGTGTGTGTGTACTGCTGTTGTGTTGTGAGGGGCTGCTGGTATGGGTTGAAACTGAGAACAACTTAACAAACATTATATATATATATATATATATATATATATATATATATATATATATATATATATATATATATATACACACACTATATATATACAAATATCTATTTAAGGAATATAAAGACGGTATATATATATAAAGAGAAGGAGAAAGGGGTGTGTGTGTTTGTGTGTGCTGTGTGTGTGTTTGGGTGCTGTCGAGGCTGCCCCAACAATGCCAAACACAACAGAAACCACAAACTATATCCAAATATATAACCTATATATATATATATATATATATATATATATATATATATATATATATATATATATATATATATAGAGATATATATATATATATATATATATATATATATATATATATATATATATATTTTTTTTTTTTTATAGATATATCTATATATATATATATATATATATATATATATATATATACAAAAATATATAACATATAGATTTATATATATATATATATATATATATATATATATATATATATATATATATATATAAATATATATATATTTTATATATATATATATATATTTTATATATATATATATATATATATATATATATATATATATATATATATATATATATATACACAAAAAAATATATATATATATATATATATACATAAAAATATATAACATATAGATTTATATATATATATATATATAACATATAGATTTATATGATTGAATGCAATCATTAGTCTAAACACAAAATAACATTCAGAATCTAAACTAAATCTAACTCCAAACTCAGAAATCTGAGTTAAATCTCAGAAATTCAATCTCAACCTAAAAATCAACTCAAAAACAAACCCAACCGAATTCAAAACCCAACTCAATACCCAATTTCCAAAATACACAACTAAAACTCGTAAAACTCGACAAACATGAAGTTATACGCGTGTGTGTCATGCTCGTGTACTCACAGGGTCGAGCCCGTGTCCATATCGTGTCCAATCAGTGCGTATTGCACGGACATGTACGCGCGTGCATAGACACGTGCTCGTAGGCACGTGCCGCGCTCAATAGAACGCCAGACGCAACATGAGGAGCCTCATGCTCGTGCACGTAGCTAGGCGGGGTCTAGGTCTTGGTGTACACCATCCTGACACGTGTCTTTGAGGTGTCTATGCGTCGCACGAGACGCGTATCGGGAAGGGCTGTGCGCGCGTGCACGGTGTCAGTCGAATCAGTGCAGATGCGATAACCTCGTGCACACTCAACAAAATTTCGTAAAATTTCACGAGCACGTGGATAGAGGTTTCCCCCATGTGTCCACAAAATGTCACACCAATCCGTGTCGTATCCATCGAGTTATGACACTCAGACTGCAGGACAGTGCACGGGCTGTACGCACGCGCGTGGGGCCTCGTGGGCGCGTGTCGACCTCCGTAGGTCACGACATGAGCCACATCGTGCCACGTGGTCGAGTCTAGAGCTGTGTCCATGCTCCTGGTTCGTGTCCTCGTCGTGTCGTGTTCGCGAACGAAGGCCGTGTCAGCAGTATTTTTTTGCGCACGTGCACAGTTCAGCCGACGAGTGCGGCCTCGATTTATCTGCGTACACTCCACGAAATGTCGTGAAATTTTAGGAGCACGTGGGCAGAAATTGCCCCCACGTGTTCATTAATTTTCACGTAAAACTGTGTCCTGTACGTCGAGTTATGACACTCGAGCAGCAAGGCACGCACGGGGATCCCGTACATGCGTGTCCGTGTCCGATTTGGACACTAAAAATGTGTCAAATCGAGATCCCTTTTCACGAAAGTTGTTTCATATATAAACAGCAACAAATTCATGAAAACAGAATCAAAAAATAAAAACTTTCGATTCTAAGAGGCATTTCGTCGAACACGTGTTCCAATACACCGACACGCGCCCGATACGCCTATCAAACGGATACGAAATCCTACCAAACTACATGTACAGGTCTGGTGTACCTAGATGGATGAATCTATAAAGAAAAATCAAAATTTACAGGTGTTTAAAGGGATTTACCTATTGAGAGTCAATATCTCAATAAAACGAGCCTCCAAACGTGTCGACGCCGATTTCCTCCTGTCCAAAGCCTCTGATTCCTTTTTATCAAGTCTCCAGCAAGTTCCTCTCCACCCAAGGATCGTAACACACTTCGTTTGGATTGATTTGGATGAGAATTGAGGAAAGTGGGCTATTTTGAAGAAAGGGGAAAAATTAAGGTTTATAAAGAGGCTTGGTGGCTACATGCTAAGTTATATAAGAGTGGGAGGGCTGTTGTTGGCCGGCCAAGCTGCCATCTAAGGTTAGGGTTAGGGTTAGGGTTTAGGTACGGGCCAACCTCACTTAAGTTATTTTATGCCTTTTAGCAAAAAGTCAAATAACTTAAAACCCTAAAAATCAATTCAAGAAGTTTCCTAATTAGGACTAAAATCTTAAAATTCAAATCTAACTTGGTAATTAGGTTTCTAATGTCATGGTTAGTCTCTAATCATTGTTAGCTAAGGTTAAACCGACTGCTAACACAACACCAATTAAAATATTATAAATTAATCCAAAAATAAAAAAAAAATCACATAATTACCAAAATATCCTTATTTTAGAAAAATAGTGGTTACAAATCTACCCTCCTTAAAATAATTTCGTCCTTGAAATTAAGGTTGGTAGTACTCCTTCTAGGTCAATCTCCCAACAATCAAAGTCTTAAGAAAATTTATTTAAATCATGCAATTTAAAATAATAGCATACAGGATCATGGCAAACAGTAGCAGTTGAGGGTCTTATCTAGGTATACTAGTCATACTAGATCAAAATAGTCATAGGGTATCAAAACATACAAGCAATCTGGGGTGTCAAACTGGAAAAGATAAAGAAATAACAAATCATCAAGGCTGTAAGGCAGTCTACCATCCTATATAAAAACTGGTAATTATAAAAAAAACTAGGAATTAACTATAAAGGGTTACTATTCCAAAGATGATCAAAATCGAAAGTTTAAAGCACGACTGTCAATAGCATTGAAATTCAATCATGATATATATAAAAGAAAATTTAGTCTCGACACGATCTAAGTTGATCAATCTCTGGGTAAATCAAGATTTGGGCAAGATGGGGAACAAGGTCATCGAAGTCTGAGCACGAACACCCAAGGATGGAGATCCAGGTCACAATTAAATTTAATTCAATTGAGTACGACCCAGAATATTAATATGATAAGAAAAGATGACCAAAGTCGATTGGTCGTGATCAAGGGAGTTAGGATTCAATGATATTGAAAACTTCTAAAGGATAAATCAAAGATATGGAATAAGTCAATTTCCTCCTTTTGATAGGAAAAACAAAAGACAAGGTTTCATAGGGAAGTCAAGTTAATCATCTCTCCCTGATACCATCAAGCTTATCTAATCATCATTTGCCAATCATATCTTTATCTCATAAGTCCAAATATGAAAATCAACCTTTATATGACCACCACCAAGAATTTATACCCTTTCGTCATGAAGATTGGACCTTGTCATGATCATCATAGGATCAATTCCTAAATTCCAAAACATTACTCATTGTAGAAGCATAAAAAAGAACAGGAAAGTCCATGCGGCTCAAAACAGAGGGAGTCTCATGCAGTTCAAGAATCTATTAGAACTTCATGCGGCTCAAAAATCCTTTAGAGCTTCATGCGGCTCAAAAGTCCCTTAGAGCTTTATGCGGCTCAAAAATCCTTTAGAGCTTCATGCGGCTCAAAAGTCTCTTAGAGCTTCATGCGGCTCAAAAATCCTTTAGAGCTTCATGCGGCTCAAAAGTCCCTTAAAGCTTCATGCGGCTCAAAAGTCTCCGATAGCTCCATGCAGCTCGGAAAAAGCCACGTGGCCCTATGCGGTTCAAAAATAGGCCTCTATAGCTGGCCATAACTACTCTGTGCAGCTGGCTCATTAAATGCTCTGACGCAATACGGTAGCTCTGACACAAAGGATTGACAGCTCTGACATAAAGGTAAAATGATGACTCTGACATAATGACGTGCTCCTAGAGAAACGAGAAAATTTTTTATAGCTGGCACGATCCACCAATTCCAAAGCCCTTTATGCAGATCGCTTCAAGGACTTCCATGCGGATCTGACATGAGGCTACCCTCATGCGGCTCAGTTGTGGGGGCCACCCTTATATGGTTCAGTTGGGGGGCCACCCTTATGTGGCTCGGTTGTGAGGCCATCCTCATACGGCTCGGTTGTGAGGTCATCCTCATGCGACTCAGTTGTGAGGCCATCCTCATACGGCTCAGTTGTGAGGCCATCCTCATACGGCTCGGTTGTGAGGCCACCCTCATACGGCTCAATTACCAGACCACACTCATGCGGCTTTGCCAGGATGTCCCGTTCATACGGCTCGTAGCATAATGGCAGTTGGGACACGTGGCAGAAGATTGACTGAGACTTATCTATGCGGATTTATTGCAACCAACAAATCATAACAATACAGATTTATTGCAACCGATACAACGGCCCAGATTGATTCCCAACAAAACAGATCAAGGTTAATCTTAACTAATCCCCAACCGCCCACTTTTTAAGGTGCAGTTACTGCACACCCCATTCATCACAAAGTCCTATAAATAGCAAGGTGCTATTCCCTTAAAACACACACAGAGAAAGACACACAAAGCCCGAGCATAGAGACTAGCAACCCCCCCACACACAGAGCATTTCTTCGCCAGAGCAGAAGCTACGTCCGATCGTCCAAGGAGTAAGACAGAGCTGATAGCACTCTCCCGAGCGTCTACCGTCACCCTCCATAAAAACTAAACAATTGTACTTAGATTGCTTTTCCTAGGTTTTATTCCTAGGCTCTCTTTGTACGAGCGAGTTTGTATTGTGAATCAAAGTTCAGTCCTCCCATAAAACTGTTCTGTTCTTTGATAATCAATGGCAAACACGATGGCGACTCTGCTGGGGACTAACTTCTCCACTGCTGAGAAGTTGGTGACGCAATCGGACGCAACCAAGCTTGGCTCTACGCAACAGATGCTGGTTGTTCGCTTCGACCAGCAAGCGTTTGAAGAAATACTCAACGACGGGAGCGTTGTCCCGGTCCAGAAGCAAGCCCGCACAAAGAAAGCCCGCAGGGAGTGGAGGCCTAAATCATTCGTTCCTTCATAAGCTCTGGAAGAGGCATTCTCTGCTGCCCAAGACGGCGGAGAAGACTCCCATGCAGCCCTACTTCAGGCCGCAGAGGACCCTGCTGTTCTCAAGTCTGGCAGAGGAAAGCACTACGATGCTGGACTTGAGGAAGCAAATGGGGACTCTATGTGGTCTAGAAAGAAGCCGTATAAGGGTGCCAGCCGCATGAAGAAGGCTCATGCGGCCAACAATTCCAGCCGCATGAAGGCTCATGCGACCACTAAATCCAGCCGCATGAATGTTCCTGCGGCAGCCAAATCTAGCCGCATGAATGCTGATGCGGCCACAAATGCCAGCCGCATGAATGCCCATGCGGCAGCCAAATCCAGCCACATGAATTCTTATGTAGCCACAAATGCTAGCTGCATGAATGCTGATGCGGCCACAAATGCCAGCCGCATGAATGCTCATACGGCCACCAATCTCAGCCGCAGACCATATGCTCCATGCGGCTCGGGTTTAGTCTTCGATCGCCTCTCATGCGGTCCTGACCTCAGATGCTCTTATAAGGATGTGCCAGACTCTGTGCGGCACAATTTGGACTCTTCCTACTATGCGCCCTTGGGTGCTAGAGGAAAGAAGTCTAGGGCAGCGCGGGCTCGTCGAGCTCAGTCAGCTGTCCCAACCTCTGACCATCAGAGAGCTCCGCTTACTGTTAGGCGGGCCTCTGATGGAAAGTTGTACAGAACCAACCGTGTCCAGCCCCCGGCGGCAAACGGACAGAGTGGTTCCCAAGAGTCTCCCAATCAGAGAGCAAACATGGTGTCAATATACTCGTATGCTCGGGACTCCTAGGCCCACAAAACGAGTGATTTACGTGATATGATTCTTCACAAGCGCAAGAAAAGAGAAAAAAGCTTGGTGTGCAGAGAGTCCTTTCATGGACATCACTGCACTTAAGTCATTGTCAACTGCTGCTGCAGCAAGGCGGCAGTATAAGAGGACCGAAAATCCGTCTTCCAACGACTGCAGCAGCCAGGACCGGTCCTGCAACAAAGCTCAGGAGACAAGGTGCTTCATGTCGCCTCCTATAATTCTGCTCAGAAGATCCCTACCGGCAAGGCGGGAAAGAAGATAAATGTTTCCAACCCGACGATCTCAACTAGTGCGGCCAGGAAACTTGCATCCAGGCGGTTGTCCACAACCACCGCAGGAGGAGTTTATCAGGGCACCCGCACTAAGACGAAATCTTCAACACTTGGAGATTCGTCAACTGCACCTCAGGGGGTAGCCGAAGCTGGGGGTAATACCCCTCGAAACATCCATGACAATCCGATATTCCAAGAAGATCAACCAGGGGAGACAGTTCCTCCAATAGATGCAACGGACCCAGATGTCCATGGGTCCCAAGATGAAGCAACCTCCGATACAGGGGGTAACACTTCCTTCGAGTTTGAATCGGAGGAGAATATCCCCACGTACGCCGATGACGTCTCTTTGCGAGGGTATGATTCGGAGAGTACGTCTTCTACCGTGCCTTCCACCGTCCCTCGTGTAAGAACGACATTCATGACTGGGAATGATCAACACGGTCCCAGTGATCGACAGCGCTTCGACACTCTTGAGGCCATACTTTACACCTTAGTGAAGTTGGTGGAAGAAATCAAGGAGGCCCTACCAACTCTTCAAGGAAGGACGCCTGATCAGATAAGTTTGGGTCCCGCAGTCAATGCGGACTCGAACACAACTGCACCAATCCCAGGTGATAATTTGCCTAGAATGATGGCTCCCAGTGCTGTAGACGAGGCTAGGGAGGCAAGAAGAGAAGTCCAGGAGCTCCGTGCGATATTCCACGCACAAGAATACTCTCAGGACTTGAAGATACGACAACCGTATCCTGCTGCATGGAGGGATGTCCCTTTTCCTCTGTGGTACAAGCCGTTCAACATCAACCCCTACAACGGGAAGACCTCTGCAAGCCGGTACACAACTTACTTCGAGGTCACAACAGACCACCTGCCATACGACGATGCAATCCTCACGCGATTGTTCATCGGGGCATTGGAGGGGGTAGCATTTGATTGGTACCGCAATCTGCCGAACAACTGCATCTATTCCTTCGCCGGCTTCAAAAACATGTTCCTTGAAAGGTTCTACGAGGTAGGACAAGATGTGACAATGTCCACCCTCATGGAGGTTGTTCAAGGTGAGAAGGAGCTGACAAGGAACTACATTGAGCGGCTTCGCCAAACCGCGATAAAATTGCCCTCTAGCAATCCAGATTCTTCCTTGATTGAAATCTGCCAAAAGAGGCTGCTTCCCACAATCAGCCTCTGGATGGACGAAAGTTAGTTCAAGGACTGGAAGACTTTCATCATCAACACCACTAGCGCAGAAGACAAGTTGAAAAAAGCTCGTCAACTGGGATTGCACATCTCGAAAGGAGAGGACAAGGGCAAACGCCCTAATGCCAACAACAACTGTCACGACCCGCACCTGTTTTTCGGATGCGAGCTCGTGAGCAAGCCAGCTACGTATCGAGCGGACTCCAGCCCGACTCGAGTACGTATAAGCTGTCAAGGTCATGGTATCATGTGTAATCTAAACTATATCTCAATCCACAAAATCATATAAAGCAAGAATGAACAAGTATGGGTCATGGTCTGCAGCCCATTAGCATATTGTTCGATTAGACTCCAAGAATAATATGAGTCTATACAACTAAGCTGATAAGCAGAATATATCATAAAAGCACGAGAAAGATAGTAAATCAATATCACTAACAAAATACCTGAATCATGCGGATATAGTCAACTACCACATGCTCAGCTAACTAACTCCGTGCAATCAGCTACCTGAAGAGATCATCAGGTCCTCAGAGGACTAGCAAGATACATAAAACATGCCTACTAATATGACAGTAAATAACATGTATGTAGGATAAGAACGGTGCAAGAAAGATCTCTAAAATGTGGAAATGTAATACTAGACTTGGCTACCAATTAATCGATTAACCTCTATAGCTTGTAGTACAATGCAAGATACTCCCAATCTATAGTAGGTTTTGACTGTAATATAATGCAAGATAATCCCAGTCAAGATTAGCCAATTCTAGTATCGATCTCCTCTCCTAAAGGATACAAAGTCAAATAGACTCCTATAAATCGTAGTACAATGCAAGATACTTCCAATTTATAGTGTCACAAGTCAAGTCAATCAATCAATCAATATATGCTATAGGTCATAGTACAATGTAAGATACTCCCAATCTATGGTATGTCTCAAGTCAAGTCAATCAAGTGATATCAAGGTAGAAGAATCGGCTATAGGTCGTAGTGCAATGTAAGATACTCCCAATCTATAGTATATCTCAACTATAGTACAATGCAAGATACTCCCAGTTAAGATTAGTCAAGTCAAGAACAGATACAAAAACTGACAACTCAATCGCAAAGCAAGGTAATCATGATAAGACCAATAATCTAGCAATATCAAATACCCTATACGTGCACGTAATCTAGAACAAGTAAGACAATCAAGGACGAATCAATCACAATATGGAATCATGTGACAATATGAAAAGTAATACAATAAAGGGAGAGAAACCATGTAAATACTGTATATGTTCGGCAAGGTATACTTGCTTGGAGGTTGCACGGAGAACCAACAATGTATTGCCAATCAACAAGTCAGAAAGTCCAAGTCATCACAACTGTCTCCGAAAGCTAAAATAAACATTACCAACATTTTTAGAGTAGTCAAATTAGCTAGGATTGTCTGTCCTTAAGTCCAATTCTGGACACAGGGGCAAAACGGTAATTTTGGGCAAAAACGATGTCCGCCGTTGGACTCGCTTTGCACCGAAAAGCGTGCCAGAGTCTATGGTCTCTAAAGTCGTTAAACTACATGTCTACAGGTCCAGTTTTCTGATACGAACCCAACCGTATGTCCAAAGTTGGATTCCGGCGGGCCGTGCACAAAATCATCCGTTGAGTCGAACCGTGGGGCCCGCAAAATGGCGATTTTATCAACTGTCTAAGAATCGGACCAAACTTGGCATGCAGGACCAGAAAAATGACATGGTCCTGTTGGCGCAAGTTTCGTCTCGATCTGACGAGCGTGCACGAAGTAATTAAGAAACTTGCACAGAGACCGATACGGTAAATTTCGACGGATACGCATCAAATTCGTCGCGCACACGCAACCAATTTGAATTTCGTCAAAGCCCACACGACCACGAAGCCGTTACGCACCTTTCGATGCCTTCGGTTCGCGACCACGTCGCCCGGATTGGCGGGACGCACGTCGTATCGGACAAATTTTCTAGTTTTTAAAACAGATTTTCGGTGAACTTCGGGATTCGATTTTTCGACGCGTAGTCGATGATTTCCAAATCGACAAAAAGGGTCATGAAGTCCTATATGTTGTCTATAACTGCCTTTAAGTAGTTTTCTAAAATTCTTAACATAAAGATCATAAAATGCCTTGAAAGTAGGGTTTTCAGGACAGTCTAAACATCCAGAAATTGAGTTTTTTCTCGATTTGGAACTCAATTTCTATCGCACATGGTGCGATTCAAAATAAACTAATTAAAGGGATTAAAAGATGGTAGGTTTGCCTACATACCTCAAAAGATGGTTTGACGAACGGTCGATTGTGCATCGAGGAATCATGTCACGAAGTTGAGCACAAAGGCTGGTGCTGCTGCAGTTGCATGCTGCCCTGTTTCACGTGCAGGCGGTGCTGCTGCCGTCCGGCGCTTGGTGCGACGACGCAGGCCGCGTGGAAGCCGCCCAGGGTGGCTGGGGTCGGCACGTTTAGGGTTTGGTGAAGAGTTTCTACCGATCTCTTGCTCTGTTCTCTCGGTGTATATATATTACGTGTGGAGTTATCAACAGAGTAGTCGGGCTCGGGATGGGGTTTGCTCGGGCTTGGGGATGGGGCTTGGGATGGCTGGACCTGGCCGGGTGCTGGGTTAGTTTAGGATGGGCTTGGCTGCTTAACAATGTGTATTGACTGTAAGGGGGCTCGGCCTGGCTTGGTTTGGGAAGTAGTAGCCTGGCCCAAGCTCTGCTGGGCTCGGGCTGGCCTGTTGGGTTATATGTTTTCCTTTATTTATTATTTATTCTATCACTCTTTATTTATTATTTATTCTATCACTCTATATATATATATATATATATATATATATATATATATATATATATATATATATATATATATATATATATATATATAAAATATATATATATATATATATCTATATACACTCATACGTATATATATGTGTATATATATATACATACACATATATGCCTACATAAAATCTATTTATATATATATATACACATACACACATATAATATATATTTATGTATATGTACACATACACACACATATAATATATATTTATGTATATGTACACATACACACATATATAGTATATATATTTATATATACATGCACATACATTTATATATATATATATTTATTTATTTATTTACTCTATATAT
This sequence comes from Iris pallida, assembly GCA_029216955.1. NCBI lineage: Eukaryota > Viridiplantae > Streptophyta > Magnoliopsida > Asparagales > Iridaceae > Iris > Iris pallida. The sequence goes on from JANAVB010010791.1 coordinate 5,364,610, forward strand.
ATATATATATATATATATATATATATATATATATATACTTTAAATTCCTAATTACCCTTCTATATCTATTTGCTAGAAGATATGGAAACGACTAGTAATAATTATATATATGTATATTTACAATTAATAGCAAAATCATAATAACAGAAATAAAAATACTTAATATGCAATATTAAATATTCTACTATAGAAATTGTCGCTAGGCTATAAAATGGACTGCCAATTCGTATATACACGCATCTACCTACCTACATGGACGTCTTTGGTCTCACTATATGCCTGCTTGGGCTTGAGCTTAGTTCGGATCCAGTTCGGACTAAATTTGTACAACCGGGTCTCCTAAAATCATAATCTTAATTAATGAACAATTAATTAATCTATAGAGGTTGAGTCGCAACTTAGCCTGGTTTTTCTAGTTAGGACTCACTTATGGCCGGGTCTCCCTTGGCATGGCTAATACACGAATCAAGGCACGCCTCCGCACTATCTGTGCCATGATTCCTAGTCGTCTGGTACTTCCAAACTCAACCATGGCTAAAGTCATCTACCGTAATAATTAACTAAAATAATTATTTATAAAAACAAATTTAAAATCACCATTTAAAATAATTAAATAATAAAAAATATTTTCAAAAAATTAAATTCTGGGAAGGGAAGCTACAAATCTACCCACCTTAAAAATAATTTCGTCCTCGAAATTCCAATTCCTAACTATTCCTTAAAAATCAAAGTCTACTATCACCTTAATCTCCTCAAATTTAATTTCTCCAAAAATAGTTTACAATCTTCTCTAGCCATTTTGTAATTCTGAATACTTGAGGACTTCTACCCACCTTTGGTCACACTACTCCTCAAAACACGGCCACTAAGGTCTTATGATCTTCTAACTAGTTGCTAACAATCCTACCAAAAATAACTAGGACACATGGCATCTATAATCCCTCATATCTATAAATAACCAATATTAAATAGTTAAGCAAAATATACTATAATTTAAGGATTTCTGATAGATTATAGACAGCACGATCGTTCGTCACCTCGAAATAAAAGGGACGAAAATCAATGGTACGGAAAGCAAGGAAGTATAATCGAGAGCAAATTTAAAATTTTCAAGGACGTAGAAAATTTTCTAGGAGAATTTTCAAAGCAGAGTGGATTGAGATTTCTAAGGTTTAGTCATTGTCGTAGGCTCGTACCAGTACAGTTACGTAACCGGTACGATATGCTCTGACCTGCATGGGCCACCACAAAAACTTGTCACGATCCACACCCGCTTTTCGGACGCAAGCTCGTGAGCAAGCCAGCTACGTATCGAGCGGACTCCAGCCCGACTCGAGTACGTATAAGCTGTCAAGGTTATGGTATCATGTCTAATCTAAACTATATCTCAATCCACAAAATCATATAAAGCAAGAATGAACAAGTATGGGTCATGGTCTGCAGCCCATTAGCATATTGTTCAATTAGACTCCAAGAATAATATGAGTCTATACAACTAAGCTGATAAGCAGAATATATCATAAAAGCACGAGAAAGATAGTAAATCAATATCACTAACAAAATACCTGAATCATGCGGATGAAGTCAACTACCACATGCTCAGCTAACTAACTCCGTGCAATCAGCTACCTGAAGAGATCATCAGGTCCTCAGAGGACTAGTAAGATACATAAACATGCCTACTAATATGACAGTAAATAACATGTATGTAGGATAAGAACGGTGCAAGAAAGATCTCTAAAATGTGGAAATGTAATACTAGACTTGGCTACCAATCAATCGATTAACCTCTATAGCTTGTAGTACAATGCAAGATACTCCCAATCTATAGTAGGTTTTGACTGTAATATAATGCAAGATAATTCCAGTCAAGATTAGCCAATTCTAGTATCGATCTCCTCTCCTAAAGGATACAAAGTCAAATAGACTCCTATAAATCGTAGTACAATGCAAGATACTCCCAATTTATAGTGTCACATGTCAAGTCAATCAATCAATCAATATATGCTATAGGTTGTAGTACAATGTAAGATGCTCCCAATCTATGGCATGTCTCAAGTCAAGTCAATCAAGTGATATCAAGGTAGAAGAATCGGCTATAAGTCGTAGTACAATGTAAGATACTCCCAATCTATAGTATATCTCAACTGTAGTATAATGCAAGATACTCCCAGTCAAGATTAGTCAAGTCAAGAATAGATACAGAAACTGACAACTCAATCGCAAAGTAAGGTAATCATGATAAGACCAATAATCTAGCAATGTCAAATATCCTATACATGCACGTAATCTAGAACAAGTAAGACAATCAAGGACGAATCAATCACAATATGGAATCATGTGACAATATGAAAAGGAATACAATAAAGGGAGAGAAACTATGTAAATACTGTATATGTTCGGCAAGGTATACTTATCTGGAGGTTGTACGGAGAACCAATAATGTATCGCCAATCAACAAGTCAGAAAGTCCAAGTCATCACAACTGTCTCCCAAAGCTGAAATAAACATTACCAACATTCTCAGAATAGTCAAATTAGCTGGGATTTTCTGTCCTTAAGTCCAATTCTGGACACAGGGACAAAACAATAATTTTGGGCAAAAACGGTATCTGCCGTTGGACTTGTTTTGCACCGAAAAGTGTGCCAGAGTCTATGGTCTCTAAAGTCATCAAACTACATGTCTACAGGTCCGATTTTCTGATACGAACCCAACTGTATGTCCAAAGTTGGATTTTGGCGGCCCGTGCACAAAATCACCAGTTGAGTCGGACCGTGGGGCCCGCAAAACGGTAATTTTATCAACTGTCTCAGAATCGGACCAAACTTGGCATGCAGGACCAAAAAAAGACACGGTCCTGTTGGCGCAAGTTTCATCTCGATCTGACGAGCGTGCACGAAGTAATTAAAAAACTTGCACAGAGGCCGATACGGTGAATTTCGACGGATACGCTTCAAATTCGTCGCGTACACGCAACCAATTTAAATTCCATCAAAGCCCACACGACCACGAAGCCGTTACGCACCTTTCGATGCCTTCGGTTTGCGACCACGTCGTCCAGATTGGCGGGACGCACGTCGTATCGGACAAATTTTCTAGTTTTTAAAACAGATTTTCGGTGAACTTCGGGATTCGATTTCTCGACGCGTAGTCGATGATTTCCAAATCCACAAAAAGGGTCATAAAGTCCTATATGTTGTCTATAACTGCCTTTAAGTAGTTTTCTAAAATTCCTAACATAAAGATCATAAAACGCCTTGAAAGTAGGGTTTCCAGGACAGTCTAAACATCCAGAAATTGGGTTTTTCCTCGATTTGGAACTCAATTTCTATTGCACATGGTGCGATTCAAAATAAACTAATTAAAGGGATTAAAAGATGGTAGGTTTGCCTACATACCTCAAAAGACGGTTTGGCGAACGGTCGATTGTGCATCGAGGAATCACGTCACGAAGTTGAGCACACAGGCTGGTGCTGCTGCGGTTGCACGCTGCCCTGTTTCACGTGCGGGCGGTGCTGCCACCGTTCGGCGCTTGGTGCGGCGGCGCGCGACCGCGTGGAAGCCGCCCAGGGTGGCTGGGGTCGGCGCGTTTAGGGTTTGGTGAAGAGTTTCTATCGATCTCTTGCTATGTTCTCTCGGTGTATATATATTACGTGTGGAGTTATCAACAGAGTAGTCGGGCTCGGGATGGGGTTTGCTCGGGCCTGGGGATGGGGCTTGGGATGGCTGGGCCGGGCCGGGTGCTGGGTTAGTTTAGGCTGGGCATGGCTGCTTAACAATGTGTATTGACTGTAAGGGGGCTCGGCATGGCTTGGTTTGGAATGTAGTAGCCTGGCCCAAGCTCTGCTGGGCTCGGGCTGGCCTGTTGGTTATATATTTTCCTTTATTTATTATATATATATATATATATATATATATATATATATATATATATATATATATATATATATATATATATATATACACTCATACGTATATATATGTGTATATATATATACATACACATATATGCCTACATAAAATCTATTTATATATATATATATATATATATATATATATATATATATATATATATATATATATATATACACACAAATACACAAACACACACATATAATATATATTTATGTATATGTACACATACACACACATATAATATATATTTATGTATATGTACACATACACACATATATAGTATATATATTTATATATACATGCACATACATTTATATATATATATATATATATATATATATATATATATATATATATATATATATATATATTTATTTACTCTCTCTTTCTCTCTATATATATATATTTTGATATATATATATATTTACTTTAAATTCCTAATTACCCTTCTATATCTATTTGCTAGAAGATATGGAAACGGCTAGTAATAATTATATATATGTATATTTACAATTAATAGCAAAATCATAATAACAGAAATAAAAATACTTAATATGCAATATTAAATATTCTACTATAGAAATTATCACTAGGCTATAAAATGGACTTCTAATTCGTATATACACACATCTACCTACCTACATGGACGTCTTTGGTCTCACTATATGCCTGCTTGGGCTTGAGCTTAGTTCGGGTCCAGTTCGAACTAAATTTGTACAATCGGGTCTCCTAAAATCATAATCTTAATTAATGAATAATTAATTAATCTATAGAGGTTGAGTCGCAACTTAGCCTGGTTTTTCTAGTTATGACTCACTTATGGCTGGGTCTCCCTTGGCATGGCTAATACACGAATCAAGGCACGCCTCCGCACTATCTGTGCCATGATTCCTAGTCGTCTGGTACTTCCAAACTCAACCATGGCTAAAGTCATCTACCGTAATAATTAACTAAAATAATTATTTATAAAAACAAATTTAAAATCATCATTTAAAACAATTAAATAAAAAAAAATATTTTCAAAAAATTAAATTTCGGAAAGGAAAGCTACAACAACAACAGTGGTAATTCCTCCAACAACCGAGACAACAAGGGCAAACAGGCTATGGGGGCCGACACAGCCCCGAAGCCCGAATCGAAGCCGGCAGAGAAGCAGTGGCCGCAGATGACTTACTCCTTTGAAGACAGCCATGTCAAGCCCATCCTTGACATGCTCATACAAGAAGATCGAATTCAGCTCCCTCCTCCAAGGCATGAACCTCGTCCTACAGAGATGGAGAGCCCCAAGTACTGCCACTACCATCGCTATGTCCATAATGCCACTCAAGACTGCTTCCAACTGAAGCGGTACATCCAAAACCTCATCGATTCCAAGGCCCTGGCCATTGATTTCGAGGAGGTGACGGTCGCTGCCAACATGGTGTCTGTCCAATTCGGCAGCTTCCCTCCGACAAAGACTCAAGATGGAGTAGTACCCGTCCTCCGGGCAAAGATGGAGGTCGCTAATCTTCTACCTCCCCGAGATCAGGCTGCTGGTCTAGTGCCTCTTACCACATCACGAGGGGAGGTCATGTGGGTCCATCCAGACCTGGTACCTGAAGTGACTCAGTCTGCACCACCCTCCACCGGCAAGATGAAGGGTGGGAAAGTCAAGTCCTGCCGCACAATCTCGACAGATGTCGAAGAAGCTATGGCTGTCGTCACCCGGTCTGGTGCACAATCCTAACCTACACCGGGTAACTCGGCTGAAGAACGCCAGCCGGCCGCTGCTGACGCTCCAGGACCTTCTCAGCCTCCACCGGCCGAGAAGCCAAAACTAAAGGAGACCCGCTTTGACAAGCCGCTCCGCAAAGACGTACCACATGGGCTGGAGAGGCCCTACAATTTTGACATTCTTGCGCAATTGGCCAACACACCGGCCAGATTATCATTATATGAGCTCCTGAGACTCTCCAAAGATGTTTGCGTCGCACTGAGCGAGGCACTCCAGAATGCCGACGCATATCTGGCTCAGGTCAATCTCACTGGGGAGAGCTCGTCTGCGGATCTCCAAGACAGTGCTTGCACAGGGGCCATACCCAACATTGAGTTTAATCCACAGGACATGCTTATCAAAACCAACCTGCACGATCGCCCTCTGTATTATACTGGATATGTCGGCGACGTCAAGGTGGATCGGATGCACATTGATCCCGGTTCTTCGATAAGCATTATCCCGAAGAGCTTGCTTCATCATCTGTGCATCCCTATGCATCGGCTGACTCCTACCAGCACCGCCATCAGTGGTTTCAATTCTGGGAGAAGCTATCCCATCGGGAAGATTCGTCTGAAGTGCTAAATTGGCGACCTTCAGTCGGAAGTAACCTGCTATGTTATCGACGCAGACACCTCCTACAATATTCTTCTGGGGCGTCCGTGGATACACGATTATATGATCGTGCCTTCTATATTGCACCAGTACTTCAAGTACGTCGACAAGCACGGCTTCGTGAGGACAGAATTTACCAACATCGATCCCTTCAAAGGGGTCGAATCCTACTATTCAGATTCCTGCTTGTATGAGACGTCAAAAAGGCACTTGATCAACGAAGATGTTCAAGAGCAGACAGAGGCCATTGTGGGGTCGGAGGAACCTTTGAGGATCCATCTCCAACCCCGCAAACTAGAAAAGACTACACCTCTGGCAGCCACTCTGCATAGAGAAGCAACTGGTCTCCCGGTGCTCACTGCACAAAAGGAGCAGATGATAATCCAACTGCCAAGGTCTGGCCAAGGGCCAAGACCCACGACGGAGCCACTGACAATCAGGCTGCCGAGAGCCAGCCAGCAACAAACAGAGGAGCTCAATCCCTCTGTCAAGCTAATAACGATTCGTCTTCCCAGAATGAGTCGACAGCCGAGCACTAAGCCGGGGACTGCTAGCGAGCCAACAACTCCCTGCCTCGCACCAAGCACTAAGCTGGGGGTCGCAATTGCACCAACGACTCCACGTTCAGTACCACCAGTGGAGCCCCTGATGATTAAGCTGCCTAGGTCATCCTTCCAGTCTTCATTGACACAGGGGGTGGCCTAAGAAGAGTTAGAGCTGGCCAAGTATGTGGCTGCTCACACTGATGTTCCGTCTGCAGATGATGTAATTCCACCGAAAAAGATACCTTACTTCATCAATAAAGGGTTATCTTTGAACTACCTCGAGCTTAATAAGCTTTGTATAATGTATGCTATGGAACACGGTATAGGGACCCACCTACACACACAGGTGACAAATGTCTACACCGCAAACCAACTTACTCCCGTGGAAGACGTTTGCTTCATATTTGTAACTCCACTTTTCAAATTTTTTTTAATTTTATCCTTGTAATTATTTTACTATTTTCTTTATCTAATGAAGTGATTTATTTCTTCATATTGATTTTCCTTTTCTTTTCTTTCTTTTCTCTTTGGGCCTTTACATGGCCAGCCCATAGGTTTTCATTTCACTAATTTGAATTATAAGGAGGGTGAGAGAAGAGACGCTCTTCTCATTTTCGTTTGTGAGCTGCTGCTTAATTCAAATTCTCTAACAGAATTTCTAACATGTCAGAGAGCGAGGAAATTCTTTTCCCGCTATTTTTCCCTTCTCTCTCATTCATGAATCATCGATCCCCCCTATAAATTTCCAATTCCATCCACACTCTAAATTCCAGAGAGCAGTCTTCTTCCCCAATTCTTGTTCTCCACACGAAACTTCTAAAACTTTAATTTCCTATACTTCGAAGAGGAGCAGATGATGATGATGGTGAGCTTCTCCTCAGACGACTAGACGACAACGACGGTGACCACGACGACTCGATCGCCACGAAGGATTTCCATTCCGTGATGTTTTCCATCGATTCCCTCAATTGCTTCATAAGTAAACATCATAGTTACTTTGTAGGAATTGTCCAAATTCCTAATCCATTTCATTTTGGTTAACTTCTGAATTCAGATCTATAACTCCTGGAAATTTTGATCGGTTTCATCGAACGAGAAATCATTCAGATTATCGAAATTGGTAAGCATTGTTTTCCTTGATTGATTTATGCTAGTAAGCTGTCATTCTTGAATCTCATGTCCTGTGTTCTTATGATGATAGATCGGATTGGGATTGAGTCGATCTATTCAACAATCAAAATCTGAAATTTAATTGGTAAGTCTAAATCTCCTTGGCTGATTTAATCTAAGTGATTGTGTGTATGCGTGTATGGACAGATCTTGATTTTGTTCCCTATTTTGAGGAGATTTTTCTAAATCAAATTGAGTTATATTATAACCTGAGGATTGAGCATGTGTGATTATTAATTTTAGATGGGATATTCTATTCTAGAATTGTAGTCGAGTAGAGGTCGGCTGTATCAGTAATTGCCACCCTCATGATACTCTACTTATTTGTGATATGCTACACTATTTTAGGTTAATAATGTAGCTGTCTAATGGTTAAGCTCAGTATTAGAAATCTGGAAACAATTTGATAGTCACCTAGGTTATAGATTGTCCCTCTTCATAGAATTTGCATACTGATTAAATAGACATCCTGAGATCACATCTTGAATCTCAGGCTCTTATTTATTTGACAGTGTTCAAATGTATAATTGCTTGGTTTTCCTAAAATGATATGATAGGCTAAACTGGATAACTGAACACCCTGTTCGAGACAGGGTATAAGTCCCTAACTTGAGATTATTTTGTTCAACCTATCTAAGGATTGACACTTGACCAATGTGGATAACCTGAGTAATGATAAATTTAGAAACTGATTTATGGGACTATACAGCAGTATTTTGGTTAAATGATCTGAATTATTGAGGCTTGGAATGAATGGTATCAGGTTTCCCTGAGCTGGACTTTATTGTCAATACTTGCAGTAGGCATGACCTATAGCATTCTTTTGAAGCTTTTGAATACTTCTTATTCAGGAACCTATCTGGGGGTTTGTTTAGCTATTGGAGAAGTTGTACTTAGCTGACCTTCATTTGAAAACAAGGATTCTTTAAGTTCCTGATAGGAATGTGAGAATGAAATTCTTAAAGTTGTGTTTGGTTCAGGAAATTGGACAGGGTTGCCATGACTCAGAATTGAGAGATTGAATTGTCTCTTGTTTGATGTAGAACTGGTAGATAGGTCTGCATCAACCACTTAAGGCCTGACTGAACATTGCTCAGATAAAACTGGTGATTAAACCTAATATATGTCCTGCTATTGAACTGTTTAAACTGAGAATAGGACAGTTATGAGTTTGATAATGTTGGCATGTTTTGATTGACATTATATCAGTCCTTCTAATTGATTATTCCTAAACCTGAGAAATCCTGTTATCTTATAGCACAGAGACTGTTATTTAACTTACTATTGGACTGAACTTGGACAGTAGGCTTTGTTGATTTAAATCATGGAAGGAATGGTGAATGGGACAGTAAGCAAGACTGTCCTGTTCAGGAATCATTTAGCTAAATTGAATGATGAAACATCACCTGGATTGGTTACTGAGCCTTCTTAGTAATATTGAAGACTGATTTATGAGCTTCCAGTTGAGATAAAATTGTTTCCATGTTTGGATAGACTGAATTGATACTAGGATGCCTGATTCTGGGACTGATTGTTAATCCCTGTTATAGACTGTTATGTCCTGCTATTGGACTGGGATAGGGGACTGAGTTTGAAATCATTTTGAGCTATATTAGACTCATTTGGACTAGTAATGGACTGTTTAGGAACTAATGCTGAACCAAGGTTTCAGCTTGTAGACTGAACCATTATTCAATCACCTAAGGGGTGATATTGATCACTTTAAGCCTGTGTTGTCAGTTGTAAATCCTGGAAGGATTGGACTGTTACTTTGAGTATTTTAGTTGACTGTATTTGGAAGCCTGGGTAAACTGGTAGGAACCAAATTGAGTTTGGATTGAGATGATAAATCTTACCAAGGCTGAGTAATATCAATTCCAGGAATTACAGACTGAACTGATTTCAGGGAACAAAGAGTTAGGATTTGCAGGAATTGTAAGGACTGAATTAAATGATTTGGCTGGTCGACCTTGAGTCATTCAGGAATCTTGCAGTAGAAGTATCAAGTTAGTTTCTAAGGGATAGGTTATTTTGTCTTGAGGCAGTGCATTAGAAGTAAGTTTCCTTTATTAGTTATTAGTTTGATGGTGGTTCCTATATATTACTCTAGCCATGTCAGGTATTCAATATGTGTGTTTCAGTATATGAATAATTGAGGATATTGGCAGATTATATATGTCCTGCTATTGAACTGTTAGCTAAGAAATTAAATTATAATAGGCATACTCTCTAGCAGTACAATGTGAATAGTTGAGAGTATGTGTGTCCTGATTTGGTTAGGTATCAGTCCACATTAAGACTGAATAGTTAGGCTCTGTTATGTATTGAACCTATATATTGGTGTGTAACAATAATAAGGAGGAGTATGGTTCAACTTTGAATCATTCTTGTGTAATAACAAGATTACACAACCTTGTTCAGGTTTAGTGAAACTTTGAGAGTTAGAATAAATAGGCTCTCTTAGAAGAGGGTACAATATAGCTGTTAACTAGGATTGTGTAGGGTTATATCAACTCTCTTGACAATGCATGGTTAGGATATTATAGAGTTGACTAGTGTTATAGATTGAGGAAGTAATTAACTAATGTTTTAGTCTAAAACTAGATTATATAAATAATCACATCTATAGGTAGATTGTATTTATCAAATGGAACCTAGGATTATTTTAGTGATCTTAGACTTAAATACCAACTTTATATTGTTGACTTATCAACTGTAATTATAAACAGGAGGATTCCCAGCTCTACTACCCTTTCTCGATCACCCGGAGACAGGCAAGTATACTCCTCGGATTTGTTCATTTCTCATGTCTTGCATGCTCATTCTTGAATCTCCTTGATTGACACGATGTATCACGATATTGTCTGGTTTCATGTTTCATGTATTACTTGCGTCTGGAAGGGGAAATACTATAAATATGTGATCAAACCCTGTTACAACTCATGTGAATAGCTTGGGTCCCGTACCGTGCACGCGGGACCAAAGCCGTACCATTTTATGATCATTGCATCTACCTAAGCCGATCACAATCTAGATGTATTTCAATATTTCACATGTCAGGATTTCAGGTTGTATTTCAGGATTCATGGTTGTATTTCATGTTCAGGTTATATTTCATGTTCAGGTTATACTTCATGTTCAGATTGTATTTCATGTTCAGGACTCTTACCATGTTTCATGTTTTACTTTCAGTATTTCCTGCTCAGTTTCATGTCTTGTCTTATTTCCTGTACTTTACATATATTCTTGTTTCTTGATTCATACCATGATGTACATGTTCATTCCTTGGATATACTTAGCTCCGCTCCTGACTAGGATATGTTACAGGTGAGTTGGAGGCTCTATGCGACACGTACTATGGCGATGGGCCAATTGATGCATGAGAGCTAGCTGGTGCTGCTCTTGACTTAGAGGCTGCAGAAGCCTAGAGCTTACCTTAGTTTTCCATATTATTTTCCTGTATTGAGACTAGTAGACTTTCTGTCATTTCTGGAATGTATAAATTCTGATATTGTACTTTTACTCTGGGATACATTTATAGATGCTGTATTTTCATATTTGTCTTGATATCTGGTTAGTTTCCCTAGATTGGTACAGCTTACTATGTTGTGTCTAACGACAAAGGCTGGGCGTGTCCGACTCGTGTCCGATTATTCAGGAGCGGATCATGACATAATTTTAGTGGTGGCCCATGCAGGTCTATCCTAATGGTACCTAGGTCTTGGCGTACTATTGGGGGACTTGATTACACTAGGGAAACTTGAACACAACATAGAAAAATCGGGGAATAAGGGTATATCAGGTATATCAGGTATTTTCATATTCTATAAACACTTGTTGTATTTACATCTAGGTTATTTTAACAGTTTTCTGTTTTTCAGATAGTTCAAAAGCACGCGACACCGGAACGGTTGATCCACCTATACTTGAGATTCTGAGCTTCCACTCCGCAGGTCGTCCCTACTATCCCCATGGGTAGTACGTAGTTGACGGAGATGTTTGAAAGTTCCTTGACACCCAGAGAGAGAGCAAGCCATCATTTTCCAAGCCAGACTTATGGATGCAGTTCTCGAGCCAGAAAAGACTTCTGCTTTCCAGACTCCTACACCTTTGGACTTCTCCGACACTGCGAGCACATATCTTGCATCGAGGAGCAGATCGAGAACCTGGAGTCGCAACTGAAGATCATTCAAGTCCCTGAGAACCCGACTCCTCTGAAGATTGAAGTCACCAACCGGGAGATCCAGCTCGTAGCACATACAATAAGATGGGAAGATAAAGTCCAGGAGCGACATAAAGACTTATGACGAAGACAACAACTATCCTGGACCCGCAAAGCGTCGCAACACTTAGTCTGCGCTTCTGTAAAGCCCCTAAATTTCTACTATTTTTTATTAAATTTGGTACTGATTAAAATTTGGTATTGTACGTCGCGTAGTCGTATTATACGTCGCGCGCGAAATTTTATTTTTCGTAATTGCTCGACAAGTGCGAATATGTGTGAGCGTACATATTTTTAGAAAAGAATTTTTTCCATTTTTTTAGTTTCAAAATAATATATAGTAATTACTTTATTTTTATATAGGGCGTAAGATATAATTTATGTATAAATTAATTCTCGAAATTATTTATTAATTATCTTAAATTATTTTAAAGGTATTTTTGAAGTAGTTCCTATTAATATTTAAATTGATTTTCGAAATTTATTAATATTAATATTTTATTATTCAAAAAGATATTTAAATATTTATTATTTTCGAAATTATTATTATTAGTATTTTTTGGAAAATGTATTTCAAAATTTTTATGGCATTTAAATCTTGATTTAAATTTATGGATTTATTTAAATAGTTAAATATTTGAAATTTGATTTATTCCATTTAATTTTAAAATAAAAATTTAATTAGATTTAAATTGAATTTGTATTGGATTGGATTTGATTGATTTTAAATTAAGTTGTGAATTATCTATTTTGGGTTTAAACTACTCATAATCCTATCCAAATGAGAATTTCCACATCCTATAAATAGGCAGGTACTCCTCCATATTATTTGTCTCCACAATTCATCTTCCACAAATTTTCTACAACCCAAGTTCGTGCATCGTGTCCATATCCGTGTCCTCCGCCCCTTCCACTAAAATTTTTCTAATACATATACAACATATCTCGCGTCCGATAATTCCGGACGTCCATCCATGTCGTGCCGGACATTTCCCGACACGACCCAACCCTAAACCTTAACCGCTGCCCGATTTTCTCTGTTCCTCCTGTCAACCCACGCCGCCATCTCCCTTCCCCCTTCCCGTCGATCGAAGCCAACTAATCCAGCCAACGCCAACAGAACCGCCACCCCTACACCAGCCAACAACACCATCACCTTCACCACCAGTCCCCAACCCCGACCACAGACGTGACCTAGCAACTCCACCATAGCCCAAACCCAAACCCAACGACGACACACTCCGTCGAACCCCGACACAGCCACACCCGCTACCACCAGCAGCCGAGCCACCCGACAATCGACCACCAACACCCTGGTCGTCGGCCCCAAACACCCTTCACATCCGGCCACACCGGCCGACCGCCCCTAACTACTGCCACGTCTCTTCCGTGGCTACAACCAGCCCATCGTCACCACCACCAAACTCATCCTAAAAAAAAAACAACAACAAGAGGAAAACCCTTACCCAAAGCCGCCGCGGCCGGCGCATCTCCGCCGCGCCAGCGCGAGCGCGCCGCCCGTACGCAGCCCCGCCGGCGACCCCGACTCCCTGAAACCCCCTCCGCCGACTCCCACCGCCTTCCGTCGAACCCCGGCCAGAAAACCCTGAACGCCGACGAGCCTCCATCTTCCCCCGCCGTTCCGCTCCTCTCTCCGACCCAGCCGCCTATCCCCCGCTCGCAGCTCGCTCCTTCCGCCGCCGGCGACGCCGATCCACCCTCCACCGCCGAGTCTCCAGCCCTTTCTCTCTCCGCTCTTTTTTTTTCCTCCCCGCCTCTCCTTCTCTCTCTCACCTCACTAATCTCCTCACTTCTTTGTTTAGAAGCACAACACAATTTTAATTTTTTTTATTATATTTTTTGTTAACTATTATTATATTTATCATCTCATTATTATTATTATTATTATTATTATTATTATTATTGTTATTTTCTTTCTCCTTGTTTTTGTTAGTACTATTATTAATATAATTTATTGTATAATAAAAGGATATATGTTCTCATATAGGAGGATTTGTATATTAGTATGTATAACTATATAAATATAGGACAAATACAGATTTCATTTATTGTTATTAATATTATTTACAATGGTAATTTGTTATTAGTTGTCATTCAGATTTTCATTGGTTCCACTAATACCAAAATTGTTATTTTGTTCTCAGTATATTACAATAATTCTAGATATATTGTCATATTATTTTGAGGTATCTTGTTTATGTCTTTTTGGCCTAAAATGATTTTCAACATATTTACCTAAAATACTTTGACCCATAAAAATTTAGTTTCAAAAATTATAAAATAATTTACTAGTATTTCTCAAATATTTTAAATAATATAGTTTCTATCTCAAAATCGTATTTTTACAAATTAGAGCTTTTGCAAAAAGAAGAAGAAGATATTTTTCTTGACTCTAAGTATTTTTTTCAATGAATATTTTGACCTATGAAAACTAGTTATTAAGTATTATAAATAATTTCCTAAAAATCATATATATTATTTTTTCTATCGATCAATCTCTTGTCCGTGACGAGCCCATTTTTTACTATTCCCTTCCAATCCTATACTACCTTATGTCTACCCTAATTAAATTGACCGTCCTGGCCCCGATGGAACTGTCCGTGCCACCATCAGAGGTCACCTTGCACAGTTGTATCACCGAAGCCATACATTGAGTATCGCAGCACACCAGGCGTCGCAACAGGCAAGTATAGCTTGCTAATTAACTGTAAAATTATTTATTTTCTGTATTATTTATTTTGTTTCATATTGTTAGTTTCTTTTGTTATAAACTGCGCGTCCAAGCCATACTTGGGTGCAAGCGACTTTATTAGTCGTTACTTTATTTTATGCATGTTGACTTAGTGTTAGCGGACTACCTTCTTGTTGGGGGATATCCTTATATCTTTCTTTGGCTGTGACACTCACACTACACGGTTTGAGACATGTTGCTAGGGGCACGACTTATTGACTAGCTATCTCTAAAGTTATGTGACGGTAGATGATCGTAACTACTATGACTAGGGTTTTAGAGACTCAAACAGTAACAAAACTGGACGAGCCATGGACATGACTTGAACAGTGTGGGAAATATTGGAGGAGGACAGTCGCTAGTGCGTATGAGAATCCAAACAGGTAAACCACAGTCTCCGGATAGAACTGTGGCGATATATTTGCAGATGCCCTCTGATGTTTTAGACGTTACGGACGGATACAGATGACTGGATGCCAGTTACGTACACATAGCCTAAAATTCTACACATATGCATGAAAGTTGTCCTCTAAATTGCACATTAGAAGGTTTGAATCTCCTTTGCATATTTATGTCTAGGATAGTCTTTTATATATTATTTTATTATTCTGACAGTTCATATTAGCTTGTTCTTCCTGTATCTTGCTACGTCCGTCTGAGGACCTAGTTTTTCCCCAGGTTTGTGTACATATCTTCTGCAGGTATTCTAGCCAAGGCCGTGGTCTTCTCCATTCCTTCGAAGACGATTGCGCTTGGTTCGTCTTGTCATTTTATGGATCGATTCTTGTACATTTCTTTCATTGAGATAGTTGGTAGTGGACTTTGTCTCCGCCCAATGATTGTATCATAAATATTCAAGTTGATTTTTCTATTATATATTTTTTTCATTGTGGATGAGATTTAGTTTGTCTTGGATTACTACGTTTTATAACTTATGTATACATACAAGGCCCATGTACTTCGTATGTATATAGCTGGCATGTCTACGTACTTAGTCCTACGTATATTGGGACTGGGGCATTACATATTTTTGTGGTGGCCCATGCAGGTCTAGAAAAAAATTGTTTGGTTACTTTACCGTACCAAGCAAGCCTGCGTATAGGATTAGAGTCTAGGATCTCATCCACATACTTGACCTCCTTCTCGCTTGACTCCTCAAGTTGCAACTTGTTTGATCCCTTCTATCGTGATTCGTGCCCTTCTTTCGTGCTTGATAAAGATTAATAAGGTAACCCATACTAGGTGGACATTACCCATTGTCCCATCACCCTACTAGTTTAACTCTTGTAAGTTGGGTAGATTGTCTTATGACCTAGCAATCACTTTGTCCTTGTGACCTATATTAGCAAGTTCACTTAGGTTCTAGAATTTAGAGAACCCTATCCCATCTAGTCAACCAAAGACTTGGACAAAAGAGACTATAGGACGACTGTATAGAGACCAACATAGGATATAACTTAGAGTCTTAAGGAGTTTGAACTAATTCTATTCTATTTCAATCTTAAATCTCTCGTGCTTATGTTTTTTTACCATCTTAATTAAATATTGCTACTATAGCCTAGTTTTGCAAGTTTAACCGTTATCAAACTTGTTCAAGACACATGCTATTGAGCGCGCGCTCACTAACATATTGTCTAGTCAGAACCGGTGCATGATGGTCTGATCAACCGAGTGTACTTTGGTTCGCTTTCATTTATCGTTATACGTGGGAGGAGATATAGTTAAGCTTGCTCTCTAGAATCTCATCCACGTCTGCCTTGGCAATTCTCTTTTGAATTTATTCAATCGTCTTTGAACCACGTGTTCGTATTCAATAAACATCTCCTTCGAACTCTTATTCATTTTGTCTTTCACTTAAATTGGAAAGACAGAACACTCGAACTTGATAGATAGACACCAAGTGTTCCCCTATGACCATAATAGTTATAGTGGCCATCAACCAAGCCACGTATTTACAACTTCGTCTCGAGTTATTCGCCCCATCCTTCGACTCTTGATCGTGATCTCTAATCATTTGAAATGACTAGAATTATTTTCTTAACCACCCCTAAACCTAGACGCGTAACTTCACTCTAAGGAACCATGTACCCTTGCTCTCTAATTACTTTACCTTCATTACCTAACCCTTAATTTCGTCTCTATCTTGCATTAGCTAGCGACCCTCATCCATTACCATATCCGTGCATCATTTTCTTATTTATCTAAATCATGATTCCCTAATGCATGTTTGTGTTAAATGTTGTTTTTTTGCCTCGTCCAACGATTTGATCGTACCCTTGTATCGTCTCACCCCTCTACTTATTCTTAATTTCGAGGACGAAATTCTTGTAAGTTGGGTAGGATGTAAAGCCCCTAAATTTCTACTATTTTTTTATTAAATTTGGTACTGATTTAAAATTTGGTATTGTACGTCGCGTAGTCGTATTATACGTTGCGCGCGAAATTTTATTTTTCGTAATTGCTCGACGAGTGCGAATATGTGTGAGCGTACATATTTTTAGAAAAATATTTTTTTCCATTTTTATATTTTCAAAATAATATATAGTAATTACTTTATTTTTATATAGGGCGTAAGATATAATTTATGTATAAATTAATTCTCGAAATTATTTATTAATTATCTTAAATTATTTCAAAGGTATTTTTGAAGTAGTTCCTATTAATATTTAAATTGATTTTTGAAATTTATTAATATTAATATATTATTATTCAAAAAGATATTTAAATATTTATTATTTTTGAAATTATTATTATTATTATTTTTTGGAAAATGTATTTCGAAATTTTTGTGGCGATTTAAATCTTGATTTGAATTTACGGATTTATTTAAATAGTTAAATATTTGAAATTTGATTTATTCTATTTGATTTTAAAATAAAAATTTAATTAGATTTAAATTGAATTTGTATTGGATTGGATTTGATTGATTTTAAATTAAGTTGTGAATTATCTATTTTGGGTTTAAACTACTCATAATCCTATCCAAATGAGAATTTCCACATCCTATAAATAGGCAGGCACTCCTCCATATTATTTGTCTCCACAATTCATCTTCCACAAATTTTCTACAACCCAAGTTCGTGCATCGTGTCCATGTTCGTTTCCTCCTCCCCTTTTACTAAAAATTTTCTAACACATATACAACATATCTCGCGTCCGACAATTCCGGACGTCCATCTATGTCGTGCCGGACATTTTCCGACACGACCCAACCCTAAATCCTAACCGCTGCCCAATTTTCTCCGTTCCTCATGTCAACCCACGCCGCCATCTCCCTTCCCCCTTTCCGTCGTTCGAAGCCAACTAATCCAGCCATCGCCAACAGAACCGCCAACCCTACACCAGCCAACAACACCATCACCTTCACCACCAGTCCCCAACCCCGACCACAGACGTGACCTAGCAACTCCACCACAGCCCAAACCCAAACCCGACGACGACACACTCCGTCGAACCCCGACACAGCCACACCCGCTACCACCAGCAGCCAAGCCACCCGACAACCGACCACCAACACCCTGGTCGTCGGCCCCAAACACCCTTCACATCTGGCCGCATCGGCCGACCGCCCCTAACCACTGCCACCGCCTCTTCCCTGGCCACAACCAACCCATCGTCACCACCACCAAACTCATCCTAAAAAAAAACAACAACAACAAGAGGAAAAACCCTTACCCAAAGCCGCCGCGGCCGGCGCATCTCCGCCGCGCCAGCACGAGCGTGCCGCCCGCACGCAGCCCCGCCGGGGACTCCGACTCCCCGAAACCCCCTCCGCTGACTCCCACCGCCTTCCGTCGAACCCCGGCCAGAAAACCCTGAACACCGACGTGCCTCCATCTTCCCCCGCCGTTCCGCTCCTCTCTCCGACCCAGCCGCCTATCCCCCGCTCGCAGCTCGCTCCTTCCGCCGCCAGCGACCCCGATCCACCCTCCACCGCCGAGTCTCCAGCCCTTTCTCCCTTCGCTCTCTTTTTTTTCCTTCCCGCCTGTCCTTCTCTCTCTCTCACCTCACTAATCTCCTCACTTCTTTGTTTAGAAGCACAGCACAATTTCAATGTTTTTTTATTATTATATTTTTTGTTAACTATTATTATATTTTTCATCTCATTATTATTATTATTATTATTGTTATTTTCTTTCTTTTTGTTTTTGTTAGTACTATTATTAATATAATTTATTGTATAATAAAAGGATATATGTTCTCATATAGGAGGATTTGTATATTAGTATGTATAACTATATAAATATAGGACAAATACAGATTTCATTTATTGTTATTAATATTATTTACAATGGTAATTTGTTATTAGTTATCATTCAGATTTTCATTGGTTCCACTAATACCAAAATTGTTATTTTGTTCTCAGTATATTACAATAATTCTAGATATATTGTCATATTATTTTGAGGTATCTTGTTTATGTCTTTTTGGCCTAAAATGATTTCCAACATATTTACCTAAAATACTTTGACCCATAAAAATTTAGTTTCAAGAATTATAAAATAATTTACTAGTATTTCTCAAATATTTTAAATAATATAGTTTCTATCTCGAAATCGTTTTTTTTACAACTTAGAGCTTTTGCAAAAAGAAGAAGAGATTTTTCTTGACTCTAAGTATTTTTTTTAATGAATATTTTGACCTATGAAAACTAGTTATTAAGTATTATAAATAATTTCCTAAAAATCATATATATTATTTTTTTCTATCGATCAATCTCATGTCCGTAACGAGCCCATTTCTTCCTATTCCCTTCCAATCCTATACTACCTTATGTCCACACTAATTAAATTGACCATCCTGGACCCGATGGAACTGTCTGTGCCACCATCAGAGGTCACCTTGCACAGTTGTATTACCGAAGCCATACATTGAGTATCGCAGCACACCAGGCGTCGCAACAGGCAAGTATACCTTGCTAATTAACTGTCAAATTATTTATTTTCTGCATTATTTATTTTGTTTCATATTGTTAGTTTTCTTTGTTATAAACTGCGCGTCCAAGCCATACTTGGGTGCAAGCGACTTTATTAGTCATTACTTTATTTTATGCATGTTGACTTAGTGTTAGCGGACTACCTTCTTGTTGGGGGATATCCTTATATCTTCCTTTGGCTGTGACACTCACACTACACGGTTTGAGACATGTTGCTAGGGACACGACTTATTGACTAGCTATCTCTAAAGTCGTGTGACGGTAGATGATCGTAACTACTATGACTAGGGTTTTAGAGACTCAAGCAGTTACAAAACTGGACGAGCCATGGACATGACTTGAACAGTGTGGGAAATATTGGGGGAGGACAGTCGCTAGTGCGTATGGAAATCCAAACAGGTAAACCACAGTCTCCGGATGGAACTGTGGCGATATATTTGCAGATGCTCTCTGACGTTTTGGACGTTACGGACGGATACAGATGACTGGATGCCAGTTACGTACACATAGCCTAAAATCCCACCCATGCGCATGAAAGTTGTCCTCTAAATTACAAATTAGGCTGTTAGAATCTCCTTTGCATATTTATGTCTAGGATAGTCTTTTATATATTATTTTATTATTCTGACAGTTCATATTAGCTTGTTCTTCCTGTAACTTGCTACGTCCGTCTGAGGACCTGGTTTTTCTCCAGGTGTGTGTACATGTCTTCTGCAGGTATTCTAGCCAAGGCCGTGGTCTTTTCCATTCCTTCGAAGACGATTGCGTTTAGTTCGTCTTGTCATTTTATGGATCGATTCTTGTACATTTCTTTCATTGAGATAGTTGGTAGTGGACTTTGTCTCCGCCCAACGATTGTATCATAAATATTCAAGTTGATTTTTCTATTATATATTCTTTTCATTGTGGATGAGATTTAGTTTGTCTTAGATTACTACGTTTTACAACTTATGTATACATACAAGGCCCATGTACTTCGTATGTATACAGCTAACATGTCTACGTACTTAGTCCTACGTATATTGGGACTGGGGCGTTACAGCTTCTTCGGTCACACCACCAGTCGCATCATCCGGAGCAGATCTCAACAGCCAGCACGCCAGTAGACGTATATTCCTATCAGAGGCTCTGCGCTTCAGCCCAGCGGAAGACCCAGACTTAGATTCAGATGACGACCACCTACAATTTTTGCCGTCGCCAGGACATCACCATAAAGAGTGCTGCCAGAGACGAAGGCTACGCCTGCACTACGGATCGCCTTCCCATCAAGTCAAGGATTTCCCGGAGATCGTTGATCACACTGCCCAAGGACAAGCACGGAGAGCATCAGGACTGCAATAAGGGGACCCGCCTCTCCAGATTCTGCCATCACATGGAGCACTGTCGCAGGGACCAGCCTACGTCAGGGTAGTTGAGGAAGATTGAAGAGACTCCAGTTCCGGAGGAACACTGAAGATAGAATGAAGATAGAAGATTTTTTTTGCTTGGTTGGTAAAACCATGTATCTTGATTAGCAATCCAGTCTTTCCTCAAATTTCTTTTAGCATCTAGACAATTTCTTGAAACTTCTTGTTTTCTATTTTGAAACCGGAGATGATATTCGAAACTTATTTTGGGATATTGTTTCCTATCCAGTAAACATGTTTCATATCCACAATTTGATATTATTTGAAATCCACTACTCGATAATGTTTGCCTATTTCCTTTGATGATTTCGATTTTCTACTCGAGAGTTGTTCACTTCCTGTTTCGACCTTGTCTCATATCCAAGATTTCGCTTGTTTTTCGGGATACTTGTTCTTAATTGTTATTGATATTCTGTTCGCTAATCAAACTTGTACTAATCAAGATTTATTCCTACATGAAATATCATTCTGAAACCGCGTTTGAACCTTCGCTTCTATTGATGCTTGTTTGATATTCTATTTCCTATTTTGACTTTATTCGGGACTCGTCCTCTATTTGCGACTTTGTTTACCATTGAGATTGCTTGTTTCATATTTACAATCCAATACCTTGTTTCCTGTTGAAATCTGTTTTCTAGTTACTATTCAAAAATCTTGTTTCCTCGTTAAGATTTTCTATTTCGAGATTTTGTTCCTTATTCACTACTTTGTTGATACTTGATTTTCTATTGTTTACCCTATTGGAGATTTCGTTTTCTATTCGAGTTTTTGCTCCAGATCTCATTGTTATTCGAGATTTTATTGAAACTTGTTTCCGGTACGAGGTTTTATTTATTATTTTGAAACTTGTCTCATATCTGATGCTTTGTTTCAGTTCATCCTTCGAGACTCTGTTATCCCTTCGAAATAATGTCCTATATATGGAATCTTGTTACCATCCCAGGTTTCATTTGACAATTCGGTTACCATTTGAAACTTTGTTCACTGTTGAGGGTTGAAAATGTCTTTGTTGCCTTTGTACTCACTATTCCTTGATTTGAGTCTGTGTTGTTTCTTAGTACCTAATAAACCCTTGTATTCTAACAGGCAGATAATACTATTTTTGTGAGTTGGACCATGAGAACCCATTTTGAATTCCTTGAATTCTTTTTGAAATTCCTCTGGATACTACTCAATGACCTACTAAGGCGTGACAGTTGCACACTGAAACCATTATCTGGATTATGGAGACTAAGGGTTCACTGCAGTCAGCAGCGCACTGGCGAGCCGGGAACTTTAAGTTGAAATAATTTCAGGTATTTCTCAGTTTTTGAGTATCTAGACTTTGTCCAAAAACTTTCATATTTGATCTCTTGAGTTGTTTCGTTAACACTTGTTTGAATTGATAAAGTTGATAGAGTACTCGGTAACATATCATTGTTTGAGTCATGGAACTGAATGTTCACTGCAGCCAGATGTACACTGGCAAGGCAGGATTTTAAGTACAGTGATTTCAATGGCTATATATTTTCGGACACCCTGGAGACTATAATTGCTTTCATATCATTATTGATATTTCAAAAAAATTGCAAATCCTTGCACATTTTTTTTGATTTGATACTAATACCTCCTGAGTTGTCCCATCTAATTTTTTTTAAATCGACCGTTGCAAATTCTCTTCTTGCATTTTATTGTCGGATCATGTGACTTCCTAAACTTGGATTCCATTCCATCAGATTTATCATATCTATATTTTGATCATGTTTTGCCTAAATTTCAATCTGATCATACCTATCTAACAGTGATTCTCCTATCGTGCTAAACTTTTTATTATGCCTAAAAGATCGTGCCCTCACGGCTCATCCTCTAAGTTGTAATTAAAATTCATTCCACTTTGTGTCTGTTTGATCCTCGATCCTTGTCAAAGCGTGATATTCTAAACTTCTTGTGTGTACAGGGTCTCAAGGCTCAGGGAACATCTCCGAGTTGCACCGGATCGGCAGAAGCACTGGACGGACAACAGCAGATGGCCACTGGAGTTCGCAGTTGGTGATAGAGTGTTCCTGAAGATCTCGCCGACCAGGGGTATCATTTAGTTCGGCAGAGGCGAGAAGCTCAGTCCGAGGTATATCGGGCCTTTCGACGTGACGACGCGGATTGGCGAGGTGGCGTATCGACTAGCACTTCCAGCCAGCTTGGAGGGGGTACACGACGTTTTCTTCGTATCTCAGCTTCGACGCAACATTCCAGACCCGAGCCATGTATGTAGCTCCCCTTTCCAAAAATTTTAAAATATTTTTATTTATTATTTAATTGATTTAAATGGTGATTTTTAGAACTTTATAAATAATTAATTTAATTTATTATTACGGTAGATGATTTTAGCCATGGTTAAGAATTGGAGTACAAGACGACTAGGAATCATGGCACGGATAGTGCAGTGGCGTGCTTTGACTAGTGTTTAGCCATGGTAAAGGAAGACCCAGCCATAAGTATGTCCTAACTAGGAAAACCAGGCCAAAAATTATGACTTAACCGTACCGAAGATTTTATTTATTATTTAATTATATTATTGAGTTTTAGGAAACCCGGTTGTACCGAACCTGACCAGATTGGGCTCAAGTCAAATCCAAGCCCATGTAGGCATGTAGTGGGACTAAATACGACCTTGTAGACATGTTTGGTAAATGCAAATATTTTTGTGTATATATTTAGGAATTGGCGATTTATATTTATTAAATTATTTATTATAATGATATCTGTATATATATGTGTATATATATTTCTATAAACAAGACACTATATTATGAATATATATTATTGGGATATATTTTGGTGGTTTTGAATATTTATTGTTGTAATGGTAGGTATGCATGGAAGTTATGTATAAATAAATAGATATTACATATGTGTGTATGAGTATGTATATATAAATATAAATATTATACGTGTATATGTGTATATATATATATATATATATATATATATATATATATATATATATATATATATATATATAATATATTATACGTGTGAATGGATGTACATATATATAAATAGATATTATATACATGTATAACTGTTTGTATATATAAATATATATAATATGTGGGTATGTGAATATGAATATGTGTGTATGTGAATATGTGGGTATGTGAATATAAATATATATAAAAAAATAAAAATAAATATATATATATATATAAATATGTGGGTATGTGAATATGAATATAAATATATTGTACGTGTATGAATATATATAAATAAATATTATATATTATGTAGGTATGAATATGTATAACTATATATTACATATGTGTGTATGTTTATGTATATATATATATATATATATATATATATATATTTTTTATGTATATATATATATATATATATATATATATATATATATATATATACATATATATATATATATATATATATAAATATATATATATATATATTTTATATATATATATATATATATATATATATATATATATATATATATATATATTAAAAAAATATATATATATATATATATATATATATATATATATATATATATATATATATATATATATATATATATATATGTAAATGTATGTAAATGTATACGTGTATATATATGTATATGCGAATATACGTATACATATATAGGTATATATATATATATAGAGAAATAAATAGAAAAAAAAAGAAAAAGGAAAGGAAAACAACAAGTCACAGCCAAACAGTGGCCCGGCCTAGCCAGGCCCAAATCCCAGCCCAGCCCGAGGCTGCCAGTGCAAGCCTGAACAATCCCTACCAAGCCGACCTTCCCCCAACCTCGACCGTTCAAAACGTGCGTATATAAACGATCGAGAGCAGCGAACCCTAACTCCTCAAACGCCACCCCCAGAGTGTTGCTTGAGGCCAGGCGACCCTGCCCCGACCCATGCGGCGCGCAGCCACCGCCGGCCGGCTACCGGAGGCCACGCGCGCGCGTGTGAACGACAGCAGCAATGGCAGCCATCTACCCAACTTTGCAGTATGTTTTCTTTGTGATCGTCTAATGAAATTCAATTCCGTAAAATCCTATGTGAAGCCCAGTTGACCCTTTTGAAATCGCAATAGATGGATTCTTAGTTAGGCAACAAATCTGTCCCGAAAATCGATGTAAAAGTTGACAAAATTCTGTTTGAAAATAGAACGTATAATAGTCCAATTGTCCATGTTTGAAGATCGATTCCGATCGATCTAATGCCATATTAAAAATTCTAATTGAACACACTTTTAGACAACATATAGGACTTCACGATCTTTTTTGTGGATTTGGAAATCATCGACTACGCGTCGAGAAATCGAATCCTGAAGTTGACCGAAAAACTGTTTTCGAAAACATAGAAAACCATCCACACGATGTGCGTTCCACCAAACCGGGCGACGTGGTCGCGAATCGAAAGCATCAAAAGGTGCGTAACGGCTTCGTGGTCGTGTGGGCTTTGGCGGAATTCAAATTGGTCGCGTGTGCGCGACGAATTTGATGCGTATCCGTCAAAATTTATCGTATCGACCACTTTGCACAAACTCTAATTACTTTGTGCACGCTCGTCAGATAGAGACGAAACTTGCGCCAGCAGGACCGTATCATTTTTCTAGTCCTGTATGCCAAGTTTGGTCCAATTCTGAGACAGTTGAATTGGAACGCTGTTTTGTGGGCCCGACGGTCCGACTCAACGGGCGATTTTGTGCACGGCCCGCCGAAATCCAACTTTGGACATACGGTTGGGTTCATATTGAAAAATTGGACCTGTTGACATATAGTTTGACGACTTTAGAGACAGTTAACTCTGGCACGCTTTTCGGTGCAAAGCGGGTCCAACGGCGGACATCGTTTTGCCCGAAATTACCGTTTTGACCTGTGTCCGGAATTGGACTTAAGGACAGGCAATCCTAACTAATTTGACTATTCTGAGAATGTTGGTACTATTTATTTCAGCATCTGGAGACTTTTGCATGTGTTGACTGATTGTGGCTCATTGAGTGGTATATTATTATTGGTTTCACCAGCTAAGGACCTCCGGCAAGTACACTTTTTGATTGCTTTCCGATTCATAGTAGTCTTTTCATTTCATGTCTATACATATATCTTACTGCTTGTTGACACGCTCGTCACACGGAGTAGTCGAGAGGGGAAATATCTTAGTAGATATGTGGACTACCCAGAACTATCCCATGATGTCTATTCGTGAACAATAGCACCTGTACACGATACGTACAGGTGCCGGATTTACCCCCTAGCCATTCACATGTCGAAAATGATATTTCAAACCACCTAGATAGATGTCTTTTATTAGTTTTTCCTTGTTTTCTTCTCTATCGTGCCATGTCATCAGTTCTTTCCAGTTTTTATATCTTATATGTTATTTTCATGTCTTGTTAATTCTATTGTGTTTTCGCATTATCGTCGGTTTGTGTACTTGTTCCATTTCTGACTGGAAACCAACATTTTTTAGGTTTAGCCGTAATCACTCTTAGCATGGGGAAGGCTTGGGTATGTTGAGGTCAACCTAGAAATAGAAAGCAACTGTATCAACTTCATTAATTGTAAAATCTTGTATTTTCTTTAATTATAAAGGATGTAATAAATGTAGAAATATGAATGAGCAGCAAATGTTGTATTTTTGAGCATTTATTTCTTGCTGGCTTGACAGCGTTCTACCGCCGACTCTGCGGCGTAGGCTGGCTTGGACACGTCTCGTATCCGAAAAAGTGGGTACGAGTCGTGACAAGTTTTTGTGGTGGCCCATGCAGGTCTGTTTTCGCAAAAGATTGTGAACTCGTGATGGTACTTAAGTTAGTCGTACCATTGCGAGCCTGCGCCCAGGAAATGCTCATTCACAATTAGGATTAAAATAAATTAGGAGAATAACTAGGACTAGGAGTCCCTTGTTCAAATTAACCGTTGGGTAGTTAAGGTTATTAGATAGGCCATACAATTTAGATAGCTTGCTAGATCCCTATAGGTACACTATTACTTTTGATATGACAATGTGATCTAATGTGGATATACTATTCGCTTGGTATGTTAGACTTGCCTAGAATTAAGGCGTTAATTTTGATAAACTGTTTAATTTTCTTTTACTTTATTAGATATAAGTCTTATATCATAAGTTAGAATTGTCTACTTTAAATTCTATTTTGCTATAAAGAACTAGTTTATAATTTCTGATTCTGTTATTCGTGTACGAATCTCGAGTTAGATTTTGATTCTCACAAAACTCGAACTACTTGTGCCTCCTTTCCAAAAATCTTGCCTCCTTATATTTTGACTATCTTGACCAACGCTGCTATTACAGCCTAGTTTTGCAAGCTTACTCTTTTATCGAGCTTGATTCAAGACATATGTTTATTGGGGACGTCCGCTAACATATTATCTAATCAGAATCAGTGTATTACGGTCTGATCAACCATGATACATTTGGTTCACTTTTTATTTAATTACCGTGGGTGGATTGAGATGTAGATGTCTCTAGGATACTCATCCGCGACTGTTTTGACAATTCCTCTTGAATTATACATTCGCTTTTGAATCACGTAATTGTATTCAGTGACGTCTCTTGAACTCTTTATTGTTTTGTCTTTCACTGATTGGAAAGACGAAAGCTCGTAATTGAGAGATAGATACAGAGTATCCCCCATGGCTATGATAGTTGTATACGCAAGTGTAGCTAACATCGGCCAGTCGTGTGATAAGGACCTTGCCTTGAGTTACTCGTCCTCCTTCCGACCTTCAAGCTACTATGGGGACCTTCTAGCCATCTGAATTTAAGGAATGATCCTTGACTTGACTTATATCTATCGTATCTCATTACGCTGTGTCTTACTCTTTATTGACAAGAATCGAGGTACAATATCCGGACTTCGGAATTCTTATAACCCCATTATTCCTAAAAACATATCCTAGCTTCTAAGGTGGGTAGACTGTAAGCCTTCTAAAATTTAGGATATGTGAGAATTACCGATTGATCGGAATAATTTCCATTAGGATGAAAATTAGTGTCCCATGGACTCCCACTTTCCTTTTAGATCATTTTGTGTCCCCGGCCGTGTCATTAATATTCGGAGCACGTGACCAGCTGTTACCTTCTAACGAATTTTATATGCAAGATCTAGACGAGTCAACCTTCATCTAGGTATATCATGTCCCACTCAAAACCGTCCCCTTGTACTCTATTTTGTGCTATGACTTTCAGGTTAAAAGGACTAGCTATAACCCTTACCATAATAGCGGTATGTTTCCCGACTTCCATTAAAGGCTCAACCTTGACTCAATTCATTCGACCCAATATATGGTTGTGATTCACTTGAAGTCCACTACGCACATGTCACTAGTGTGTCACTCAATTGTGTCTTCTCGTGCTGTTTAAACACAAAAGTCACGGAAGGCGCATCTTCAGGGCTTACAGAACCTATTTAACCAATCCGATTGCCTAACTAGCTCAACCACTTGGGTGGAAACTTATTCCAGATTACCCTAACCTAGTAGAAATACTTTTATCGTTGGGATCTTGTCCAGTCAATATAGATTGAAGTCCAAGGTTCATCCAACCGACGACTAATGTCTAATTGGGGAACCCATTAAGACCCAGTAATACCCATTCATGCATACCACCATATTTGGACTACAAAACTAAACTATTTGAAATAGGTCCCTATACCTATTATGTAGTCTCCCCCTCTTAGAATAAGAAGACATTTGTAACCCTTGTTCCATCTACCTAGAAGTTGCGATACGATCTTGTATTGCATTTATATCCCTTGTTTGTGTGTTTAAATAACCATGGGAAAGATCGCAATCTTGATTTCTCAAATTTTGTTCTATTTTAGAACGTTGTTTAGAATTTCGAGAATGGAACTTCTGTATTGCGCAGATTGTAAGCTCTCCTAAAGAACGAATGATTCTTAGATTTAGCAAGTGACTAGACTAGAGTAGCCCCATCTAGCAAATAAGTCAATGGTCCGTAAACCTTCTTTCTACCTGCATCATTGGAAACTCTCTACGCTCTCAAAACTTCATAATTGCCCTTGATTATTCCGCCTTACCCTTATGTCCTTTTATTTCGGAGCGAATGGTCATACTTATTAGAATTTGCCAATATTTTTTAGCTACTTGTGTAAATTATTGATTGTTAGATTTTGGGTTATTTGATAGATAGGAGAGGATTATAGAGGCCAAAAGCAGTAGATATCTATTTGTAGCAATTTTAGCAAATAGTTGGAAGATTACAAGTTTTAGTGACATAGCTTTGAGGGAGTAGTGTGACCAAAGGTGGGTAGAAGTCCTGGAGGCTATATGGCTAGTAGAAGATTACAAACTATTTTTGAGGAATTAAAATTTAAGGAGATTAAGTTTCATGTAGACCTTCTTATTGAATTTTAAGAAATAATTATGGATTAGAATTTCGAGGACGAAATTATTTTTAAGGTGGGTAGATTTGTAGCTCCCCTTCCCGAAAATTTTAAAATATTTTTATTTATTATTTAATTGATTTAAATGGTGATTTTTAGAACTTTATAAATAATTAATTTAATTCATTATTACGGTAGATGATTTTAGCCATGGTTAGGAATTGGAGTACAAGACGACTAGGAATCATGGCACGGATAGTGCAGTGGCGTGCTTTGACTAGAGTTTAGCCATGGTAGAGGAAGACCCAGCCATAAGTATGTCCTAACTAGGAAAACCAGGCCAAGTTGCGACTTAACCGTACCGAAGATTTTATTTATTATTTAATTATATTATTGAGTTTTAGGGAACCCGGTTGTACCGAACCTGACCAGATTGGGCTCAAGTTAAATCCAAGCCCATGTAGGTATGTAGTGGGACCAAATACGATCTTGTAGACATGTTTGGTAAATGTAAATATTTTTGTGCATATATTTAGGAATCGGCGATTTATATTTATTAAATCATTTATTATAATGATATGTGTATATATATGTATACATATTTCTATAAATAAGACACTATATTATGAATATATATTATTGGGATATATTTTGGTGGTTGTGAATATTTATTGTTGTAATGGTAGGTATGCATGAAAGTTATGTATAAATAAATAGATATTACATATGTGTGTATGCGTATGTATATATAAATATAAATATTATACGTGTATATGTGTATATATATATATAAATATATTATACATGTGTATGGATATACATATATATAAATAGATATTATATACGTGTATAACTGTTTGTATATATAAATATATATAAATATGTGGGTATGTGAATATGAATATATATGAATATAAATATATTGTACGTGTATGAATATATATAAATAAATATTATATATTATGTAGGTATGAATATGTACAACAATATATATATATATATATATATATATATATATATATATATATATATATATATATATATATATATATATATATATATATATATATATATAAATGTATACGTGTATATATATGTATATGCGAATATACGTATACATATATACGTATATATATAGAGAGAGAAATAAATAGAAAAAAAAAGAAAAAGGAAAGGAAAACAACAAGTCACAGCCAAACAGTGGCCCGGCCTAGCCATGCCCAAATCCCAGCCCAGCCCGAGGCTGCCAGTGCAAGCCTGAACAATCCCGACCAGGCCGACCTTCCCCCAACCCCGACCGTTCAAAACGCGCGTATATAAACGATCGAGAGCAGCGAACCCTAACTCCTCAAACGCCACCCCCAGAGCGTTGCTCGAGGCCAGGCGACCGTGCCCCGACCCGTGCAGCGCGCAGCCACCGCCGGCCGGCTATCGGGGGCCACGCGCGCGCGTGTGAACGACAGCAGCAATGACAGCCATCTACCCAACTTCGCGGTATGTTTTTTTTGCGATCGTCTAATGAAATTCAATTCCGTAAAATCCTATGTGAAGCCCAGTTGACCCTTTTGAAACCGCAATAGATGGATTCTTAGTTAGGCAACAAATCTGTCCAGAAAATCGATATAAAAGTTGACAAAATTCTGTTTGAAAACAGAACGTATAACAGTCCAATTGTCCATGTTTGAAGATCGATTCCGATCGATCAAATGCCATATTAAAAATTCTAATTGAACTCACTTTTAGACAACATATAGGACTTCACGACCCTTTTTGTGGATTTAGAAATCACCGACTACGCGTCGAGAAATCGAATCCCGAAGTTGACCGAAAAACTGTTTTCGAAAACATAGAAAACCATCCACACGACGTGCGTCCCACCAAACTGGACGACGTGGTCGCGAACCGAAAGCATCGAAAGGTGCGTAACGGCTTCATGGTCATGTGGGCTTTGGCGGAATTCAAATTGGTCGCGTGTGCACGACAAATTTGATACGTATCCGTCGAAATTTATCGTATCGACCACTTTGTACAAACTCTAATTACTTTGTGCACGCTCGTCCGATCGAGACGAAACTTGTGCCAGCAGGACCGTATCGTTTTTCTAGTCCTGTATGCCAAGTTTGGTCCAATTCTGAGATAGTTGAATCGAAACGCTGTTTTACGGGCCCGACGGTCCGACTCAACGGGCAATTTTGTGTACGGCCTGCCGAAATCCAACTTTGGACATACGGTTGGGTTCGTATCGGAAAACTGGAACTGTTGACATATAGTTTGACAACTTTAGAGACCGTTGACTCTGGCACGCTTTTCGGTGCAAAGCGGGTCCAACGGCGGACATCGTTTTGCCCGAAATTACCGTTTTGTCCTGTATCCGGAATTGGACTTAAGGACAGGCAATCCTAGCTAATTTGACTATTCTGAGAACGTTGGTACTACTTATTTCAGCATCTGGAGACTTCTGCATGTGTTGACTGATTGTGGCTCATTGAGTGGTATATTATTATTGGTTTCACCAGCTAAGGACCTCAGGCAAGTGCACTTTCTGATTGCTTTTCGATTCATAGTAGTCTTTTCATTTCATGTTTATACATATATCTTGCTGCTTGTTGACACGCTCGTCACACGGAGTAGTCGGGAGAGGAAATATCTTAGTAGACATGTGGACTACCCAGAACTATCCCATGATGTCTATTCGTGAACAATAGCACCTGTATACGATACGTGCAGGTGCCGGATTTACCCTCTAGCCGTTCACATGTCGAAAAGGATATTTCAAACCACCTAGATAGATGTCTTTTATTAGTTTTTCCTTGTTTTCTTCTCTACCATGCCATGTCATCAGTTCTTTCCAGTTTTTATATCTTATATGTTATTTTCATGTCTTGTTAATTCTATTGTGTTTTCGTATTGTCATTGGTTTGTGTACTTGTTCTATTTCTGACTGGAAACCAACATTTTTCAAGTTTAGCCGCGATCACTCTTAGCAAGGGGAAGGCTTGGGTATGTTGAGGTCAACCTAGAAATAGAAAGCAATTGTATCAATTTCATTAATTGTAAAATCTTGTATTTTCTTTAATTATAAAGGATGTAATAAATATAGAAATGTGAATGAGCAGCAAATGTTATATTTTTGTGCATTTATTTCTTACGGACTTGACAGCGTTCTACCGCCGACTCTGCGGCGTAGGCTGGCTTGGACACGTCTCGTATCCGAAAAAGCGGGTGTGAGTCATGACCATATAGTAGACTACTCAGAGTTAGAGGTGGGTCCGAGCTTGACCTACGAGGAGTAGCCAGTGGAGATCCTTGATCGTCGGGAGAAGCGTCTACGGAACCAGACTATTCCTCTCGTCTGCGTCATATGGAGACACCACTCTCCGGGAGAGTCCACATGGGAGCGCGAGGATGAGATGCGAGAGCGCTATCCCAGCCTGTTCACTTGATTGTATTTTTGTTCTTAAAATTTTAAATTTTAATAAAATGGGTTGATTTGAATTTTGTGGTTTAATTTTGTTGACTGTCGAATTTCGAGGACGAAATTTTCTAATGGGGAGAGATTTATAACTCCACTTTTCAAAAAAAAATTATTTTATCCTTGTAATTATTTTACTATTTTCCTTATTTAATGAAGTGATTTATTTCTTCATATTGATTTTCCTTTTCTTTTCTTTCTTTTCTCTTTGGGCCTTTATATGGCCAGCCCATAGGTTTTCATTTCACTAATTTGAATTATTAGGAGGGTGAGAGAAGAGATGCTCTTCTTATTTTTGGTTGTGAGCTGCTGCTTAATTCAAATTCTCTAACAGAAATCCTGACATGTCAGAGAGCGAGGAAATTCTTTTCCCACTATTTTTCCCTTCTCTCTCATTCCTGAATCATCGATCCCCCCTATAAATTTCCAATTCCATCCACACTCTAAATTCCAGAGAGCAGTCTTCTTCCCCAATTCCTGTTCTCCATACGAAACTTCTAAAACTTTAATTTCCTATTCTTCGAAGAGGAGCAGATGATGATGATGGTGAGCTTCTCCTCAGACGACTAGGCGGCAACGACGGTGACCACGACGACTCGATCGCCGCGAAGGATTTCCATTCCGTGATGTTTTCCATCGATTCCCTCAATTGCTTCGTAAGTAAACATCATAGTTACTTTGTAGGAATTGTCCAAATTCCTAATCTATTTCATTTTGGTTAACTTTTGAATTCAGATCTATAACTCCTGGAAATTTTGATCGGTTTCATCGAACGAGAAATCATTCAGATTATCGAAATTGGTAAGCATTGTTTTCCTTGATCGATTTATGCTAGTAAGCTGTCATTCTTGAATCTCATGTCCTGTGTTCTTATGATGATAGATCGGATCGGGATTGAGTCGATCTATTCAACAATTGAAATCTGAAATTAATTGGTAAGTCTAAATCTCCTTGGCTGATTTAATCTAAGTGATTGTGTGTATGCGTGTATGGACAGATCTTGATTTTGTTCCCTATTTTGAGGAGATTTTTCTAAATCAAATTGAGTTATATTATAACCTGAGGATTGAGCATGTGTGATTATTAATTTTAGATAGGATATTCTATTTTAGAATTGTAGTCGAGTAGAGGTCGACTGCATCAGTAATTGCCACCCTCATGATACTCTACTTATTTGTGATATGCTACACTATTTTAGGTTAATAATGTAGCTGTGCTAATGGTTAAGCTCAGTATTGGAAATCTGGAAACAATTTGATAGTCACCTAGGTTATAGATTGTCCTTCTTCATAGAATTTGCATAATGATTAAATAGACATCCTGAGATCACATCTTGAATCTCAGGCTCTTATTTATTTGACAGTGTTCAAATGTATAATTGCTTGGTTTTGCTAAAATGATATGATAGGTTAAACTGGATAGCTGAACACCTTGTTCGAGACAGGGTATAAGTCCCTGACTTGAGATTGTTTTGTTCAACCTATCTAAGGATTGACACTTGACCAATGTGGATAACCTGAGTAATGATAAATTTAGAAACTGATTTATGGGACTATACAGCAGTGTTTTGGTTAAATGATCTGAATTGTTGAGGATTGGACTGAATGGTATTAGGTTTCCCTGAGCTGGACTTTATTGTCAATACCTGCAGTAGGCATGACCTATAGCATTCTTTTGAAGCTTCAGAATAATTCTTATTCAGGAACCTATCTGGGGGTTTGTTTAGCTATTGGAGAAGTTGTACTTAGCTGACCTTCATTTGGAAACAGGGATTCTTTAAGTTCCTGATAGGAATGTGAGAATGAAATTCTTGAAGTTGTGTTTGGTTCAGGAAATTGGACAGGGTTGCCATGACTCAGAATTGAGAGATTGAATTGTCCCTTGTTTGATGTAGAACTGGTAGATAGGTCTGCATCAACCACTTAAGGCCTGACTGAACATTGTTCAGATAAAACTGGTGATTAAACCTAATATATGTCCTGCTGTTGAACTGTTTAAACTGAGGATAGGACAGTTATGAGTTTGATAATGTTAGCATATTTTGATTGACATTATATCAGTCCTTCTAATTGATTATTCCTAAACCTGAGAAATCCTGTTCTCTTATAGCATAGAGACTGTTATTTAACTTACTATTGGACTGAACTTGGACAGTAGGCTTTGTTGATTTAAATCATGGAAGGATTGGTGAATGGGACAGTAAGCAAGACTGTCCTGTTCAGGAATCATTTAGCTAAATTGAATGATGAAACATCACCTGGATTGGTTACTGAGCCTTCTTAGTAATATTGAAGACTGATTTATGAGCTTCCAGTTGAGATAAAATTGTTTCCATGTTTGGATAGACTGAATTGATACTAGGATGCCTGATTCTGGGACTGATTGTTAATCCATGTTATAGACTGTTATGTCCTGCTATTGGACTGGGATAGGGGACTGAGTTTGAAATCATTTTGAGCTATATTAGACTCATTTGGACTAGTAATAGATTGTTTAGGAACTAATGCTGAACCAAGGTTTCAGCTTGTAGACTGAACCATTATTCAATCACCTAAGGGGTGATATTGATCACTTTAAGCCTGTGTTGTCAGTTGTAAATCCTGGAAGGATTGGACTGTTACTTTGAGTATTTTAGTTGACTGTATTTGGAAGCCTGGGTAATCTGATAGGAACCAAATTGAGTTTGTATTGAGATGATAAATCTTACCAAGGCTGAGTAATATCAATTCCAGGAATTATAGACTGAACTGATTTCAGGGAACAAAGAGTTAGGATTTGCAGGAATTGTAAGGACTGAATTAAATGATTTGGCTGGTCGACCTTGAGTCATTCAGGAATCTTGCAGTAGAAGTATCAAGTTAGTTTCTAAGGGATAGGTTATTTTGTCTTGAGGCAGTGCATTAGAAGTAAGTTTCCTTTATTAGTTATTAGTTTAATGGTGGTTCCTATATATTACTCTAGCCATGTTAGGTATTCAATATGTTTATTTCACTGTATGAATAGTTGAGGATATTGGCAGATTATAACTGTCCTGCTATTGGACTGTTAGCCAAGAAATTGAATTGTAATAGGCATACTCTCTAGCAGTACAATGTGAATAGCTGAGAGTATGTGTGTCCTGATTTGGTTAGGTATCAGTCCACATTAAGACTGAATAGTTAGGCTCTGTTATGTATTGAACCTATATATTAGTGTGTAACAATGATAAGGAGGAGTATGGTTCAACTTTGAATTATTCTTGTGTAATAACAAGATTACACAACCTTGTTCAGGTTTAGTGAAACTTTGAGAGTTAGAATAAATAGGCTCTCTTAGAAGAGGGTACAATATAGCAGTTAACTAGGATTGTGTGGGGTTATATCAACTCTCTTGACAATGCATGCTTAGGATATTACTGAGTTGACTAGTGTTATAGATTGAATCCGGAGACAGGCAAGTATACTCCTCGGATTTGTTCATTTCTCATGTCTTGCATGCTCATTCTTGAATCTCCTTGATTGACACGGTGTATCACGATATTATTTGGTTTCATGTTTCATGTATTACTTGCGTCTGGAAGGAGAAATACTATAGATATGTGATCAAACCCTGTTACTACTCATGTGAATAGCTTGGGTCCCGCACCGTGCACGCGGGACCAAAGCCGTACCATTTCATGATCATTGCATCTACCTAAGCCGATCACAATCTAGATGTATTTCAATATTGCACATGTCAGGATTTCAGGTTGTATTTCAGGATTCATGGTTGTATTTCATGTTCAGGTTGTATTTCATGTTCAGGTTGTATTTCATGTTCAGGTTATACTTCATGTTCAGATTGTATTTCATGTTCAGGACTCTTACCATGTTCCCTGTTTTACTTTTAGTATTTCCTGCTCAGTTTCATGTCTTATCTCATTTTCTGTACTTTACATATATTCCTGTTTCTTGATTCATACCATGATGTACATGTTCATTCCTTGAATATACTTAGCTCCGCTCCTGACTAGGATATGTTGCAGGTGAGTTGGAGGCTCTGTGCGACACGTACTATGGCGAGGAGCCAATTGATGCGGGAGAGCTAGCTGGTGCTGCTCTTGACTTAGAGGCTGCAGAAGCCTAGAGCTTACCTTAGTTTTCCATATTATTTTCCTGTATTGAGACTAATAGACTTTCTGTCATTTCTAGAATGTATAAATTCTGATATTGTACTTTTACTCTGGGATACATTTATAGATGCTGTGTTTTCATATTTGTCTTGATATCTGGTTAGTTTCCTTAGATTGGTACAGCTTACTTTGTTGTGTCTAACGACAAAGGCTGGGCGTGTCCGACTCGTGTCTGATTATTCGGGAGCGGGTCGTGACAATAGTGGAGGGAGAGGACCATCCAATCATCTTCGGCCGGAAGAATGATCCACAGCCCTTCAGGATAGAAGAAGTTGATCTCGAACCCGACACCGGAAGACTGCCCCTTTATCTGTATAGCTCCCGATCCAAGTACCTCATGCAAAAACAGGGGTATAATCTGGAGACTATGCCAGGCTTAAACTACGGCACTGGACGACGATTATCCTTACAGTTGCCAGTCGGGGCTGGAAAACCACGAGATTACTACAACTAGGCCAGATGTGGGCTAGGTTATGTTACACCTGTAACAACTCCTGAAAGCTCAGATAAGGATGCAACTGGCATTCGCATTCAACTGGATTGCCCGTTTCTGATTCAGACACCAGCATCAGAGACGTATTCAGACAAGTCTGGTCTGTCAATATGGCATTTACTGACGCCTATGAAGAAGATTGTTTTCCATAAATAAATTCACTTTATTTATTGTGTTTCTGAAAAAATTACAACTGTAAGAATCTAATCTAGAAGACGATTACTTTATCCCTTGGACGATGCGATGAAGAAAACTCGAACTTTGAAGAACTTGGACAGCAACTGGGCAATCTCTCTGTTCTCTCTGAAATTGACCGTCGTGTCTAATGAAGATGAAGAAACTCTCTTTTATAGAGTTCTGGATAACTGTTCTGAAGCATACGCTCAGTCAGTTACTTGACGTGTGCATAACTGCAGGGACGCGTGACGAATTCTGATGGAGACACGTTGGAGTACGGTTGAAAGTAGTAGAATATATCTAGGAGAGATTGATGGCATGAATGCCACGTTGCATAACTTCTGAATAAGTGGGTAACTGAGTACAGGACACGTGAGAACGTGTGTTGATTGTACGTTGAAAATCATCTTGGATGCATTTGCTATGATACGCTATCTTTGAAGAAGAGCCATACGCTAGCTTTTGAAGGCACATGTCTTGCATACACTGACTTGGATCATATAAAGATGATACGCTCACTTGATTGGGAAGGAGTCGTATAGAGTCCATACGCTCACTTGGTTGGCAAGGAGTTGTATGGAGTCCATACGCTCACTTGGTTGGCAAGGAGTCGTATGGAGTCCATACGCTCACTTGTTTGGCAAGGAGTCGTATGGAGTCCATACGCTCACTTGGCAAGGAGCCGTATGCATTGAGGGAGTAGACACGTGGCTGTCTTCAATCTTCTCAAATACGCCATATCTTCAAATACTGACAAATATCTCTCGAGCGTCGTGCTGCAGATATGATGGCTGACAGACTGTCAGAAATAACAGTAATGATGGCTCTTTATTTATGATGGCTGCTGAGCTGTCCTCGTAAGAGACAAAATCAATTCTCGAAAACCTATACGACGGCTAATCTTCATAGGGCAGCTGTCTTTGCACGAAAGACGAAGTGTCAGATTCATCCTTCATTAAATACATGCTGTGTTGTCATCTCAGGAAATAATAAAATATTCACTGAGCGCACAGCCTTTAGATGAGCGTATGGCCTTGGCTGAGCGTATGGCTTTGACTGAGCGTATGGCCTTGAGCGTATGACTTTGGCTGAGTCTTATGTCAGCGTGTCATAATTTTCACACCCTACAAGACCCCCTTCAAAGTTTTCGAACTTTATGAATTTCAAAAGTTCGAAATTACTTTGAATCTTAAAGTGGGAATAAGTCCTGACACGCTGGCATGAGTTTGTTATCTTCCTCAATATCAGTGCAAATCTTTAGGGATTCTGTTTAAAGAACAGCCGCCGTTTGAACTTCTTCTTTTCTTCTATAAATAGGTATTCCAAAACCTAATTTATTTCTTTACTTTTGTATTCGTCTTCGAGAGAGAAAAAGAAACTCAAGACTCAACTTCTTCTTCTTCGACTCAAGCTTTATCAATGGCGCCCAAGGTTGATGCTACTGCGAAGGGAAAGGGGAAGGCTCCTGCGGAGTCATCTCAGCCCGCCGCCGCCGCTGCTAAGAAGACTACCGATGAGCACGTTCGACGAAGTGAACGCCCATTGAAGCCCCTCTATGGTGAGGATGAAGATGATGAACAATAACTATCCCCTATTTAGGGCTCTGGTTAGAACAAAATCATAAAACGTATCCCCTTTTTAGGGTCAAATACGTCAAAAAAAATACGCTTCCCTTTCTAGGGTTTAGCCGTATCCCATATTTTTTGTTTATACAAAAAATATGTTTGGAGCGTATTCTGTATGATACGCGTATTTTTGATAGAAATGTCAAAATACGCTGTCTTGAAAGAATATGCTATGGCGAGTTGTCTCACTGAGATACGCTAACTCCTGTGTTAGCGTATGTTTTTGATGATCATCTTGTCAACCATACGCTGATACGCTCAAGTTGAACATAAACTGATCTTTTTTTTTTAAAATCATTCACTTAGGATAAACTGAGCGTAAAAAGTGATCTCTGAATCTGTCATACGCTTAGGATAGATTGAGCGTATGTTGAACTTTGAGTCTGCCATACGCTTAAGGTAAACTGAGCATATGTTGAACTTTGAGTCTGCCATACGCTTAAGGATATACTGAGCGTATGTTGAACTTTGAGTCTGCCATACGCTTAAGATAAACTGAGCGTATATTGAACTTTGAGTCTGCCATACGCTTAAGATAAACTGAGCGTATGTTGAACTTTAAGTCTGCCATACACTTAAGATAAACTGAGCGTATGTTGAACTTTAAGTCTGCCATACACTTAAAATAAACTGAGCGTATGTTGAACTTTGCCATCTCTTTGTGTTGAAGATTTCTAACTTCTTATTCTTCTTTTGCAGTGGATATTCTGGCTCAGGAGGCAGAATTTGAAGGATGTGTAGGAAATAACTATAATAGTGACCTATCACATGTTCGTTTTCCCCAATTCGATGGACCTTCCACAAGGATAGCTCTTTTGACAAATCAGGAAAATGATACTTTGCTGAACTTGATGAGTGGACTGCCTTTACAGAGTGTGGATGGTGTTACCCACTCGAAGCCAGCATTTCTTTTCGGAGATGCTATTGACATAAACTCTCAGCCTGCTCTGGATAAAGTATCATACTGTTATTATAGGGATGGTGATGTGAATCAGCCAATGTATCTGACTGGTTTATCAAAAAGCATCAACATAGCTCGCTTATTTCATGCGAGTTGTCAAAGACAAATGAAGTGGGATATCACTCCATCCCGTCAAGCAAAAGCTGGGTGGATAGGATATCGTCAAGGAAGATTCCGCAGTGGTACTGAACCACATGTCACAGCTTTGCGAGGACTGCTACCTGCCACCATCCCTCCTGAGGACTCGGCACTTCTGAAGCCAGTCAGAGTCCCAATCTTTGTAAACGAATTTGCTCAACTGGAAAATGCCATCTACCCAAAACAGTCTATGAGACTTACTGTTCTGGTGAACCCGGAAAATACTAGATAGACTGCTCTTGTGAGATGGATTCTGAAGAACTTTGGTGAACAGTTAAAGGTGATAGGCCTATATGATACCATTAAGTGCACTGCTTATGGTTTTAGGCCAAACCCGGATTTGTTCTTGGCGTTAGCGGAGAGGTATAACTACCGTACCGGCACCTTCATGACTCCAAGAGGCGAGATGGGATTCGCCCTTCATGAAATGGCATATATTTCTCAGCTGCCAACAGCAGATTTGCCATATGAAGAGTATATCCCTTTCGTTGATGAAATGAATAAGATCTCCGAAGCCAACCCAATGGTTCTTCATGTCTTTGAAGAATTGATGTGCCATTACAGTATTTGTAAGGCTTTTTATAAAGGACAAGGTGGGGAAGGAGATTCCAACTGTTATTCTTCTAAATGGATGGCCTATTTATTTCAAGGCCGTACTGATGAAGTTCAGAAGAAGAAGAAGACTGAGCAATATGTCGGTGAATTTAAACCTCTGAATCAAGCTGAGATTGACAAGCTCATCCGGGACACCACTCATGACGACATCGTCATTGAGGAAGACGAAGGCACCTGTAAAGCCGGTGATAGGTTTGAGACCTATATTAAGCAGGGTAGCCGAGAATTATCTGCTGAAGGTCATCTGGCCGGATTTATATCTCTCTGGCTAAAAAAATTTGTAGTACCTGGCACCTGTTCAGCAGACAGGATGCACAAAGGAGTTGCCTTCGCAGCAGTCCGTCTGACTTTCGGGTATAAGATGGATTTGCTGACAGCAATGACATGCCGTCTGAATGCTGGATTAAGGGCATATACAGACAGAATGTTCGAATTGGCAAGGAAGAGCCTTACATCCTTTCCTCG
The DNA here is from genome assembly GCA_029216955.1 of Iris pallida. Lineage (NCBI taxonomy): Eukaryota > Viridiplantae > Streptophyta > Magnoliopsida > Asparagales > Iridaceae > Iris > Iris pallida. Next base: position 5,406,390 of record JANAVB010010791.1, read on the forward strand.
GATAGAAATGCCCTTTACATATTTATTTGGGGGGCTGCTTCTGCATTTCGAATCTCTCATGAATGATGGGATGGCTAGACCAGATGACACCTTTCTGGAAAGATACAGTCACACACCAAAGTGGAAATATGACACTTTGACAGATTGCAGAACTATATTAAACAGGGGAGAACTATGGAGCTTCACTTGTGTTCCTCCACCTGTTGGTTATGAAACCATGCCTGGGAGGTTGATTGATGGCATTGGTGGCAATGAATTGGATGAGATTCAACATGAATGGCTAAAGAGGATCAGGCCATCTCATTTAATTTGCCGCCGTGACAACATCACCTATCTGGAGCCATATCTTCCGAGTAGGTTTGCTCGGCAATTTGGTTATGATCAGTTGCATGTGGGCAATGCAACGACATATTTTGGTTATCAAGGCGGGTTGATTGATGGTGCCAGAGCTTGGATATATTACATTGCTAAAGGTACAGGGACTACCTTTTCCATGCCAGATCCGGTCACCTATCAGAGAGGAGCTAGAATATTGGCGTCTTATGCCAAATTCTATGTATCAGCTAATACCTTTGATGAAAAATTCAGCATCTTAGGTAGAAGCTTTATTCATATTGAAAAGAAATCAACCAAATCAGCCATGCCTAGAGATTGTCATGACCAAGAAGATCCTCTGGCTACTGATGAAGTTGATGATGAAGTTTTAGAAACTTTCTTCTCTGATGACCTTCATCAACCATTACATGTACCCATCGGGAGTGCTGAAGAGAGTATATCTGCCGATAATACCCCGAAGAGGAAGCGAGGCAAAGGTGTTGCTGGGCCTGCCCCAAAAGAGTCACTCGAACAGAGACTCGAAATCGTGAAAGAATTACCATTCCAGGGACTTCTCCTGCTTCCAATCGAGTCAGAGATGCTCATGAAGCAGGTAGTGATTCAAAGGACAATTATCCTACTGTTCCATTCACAAAAAGAATAGGAAGGAAAGTGATAGTTTCAAAAACTAAATCCGTAATTTGTCTCGATGCAGAGAGTCCCACCGATCATGCTGTGCGATTGGCTTCAGAAAAACAAGCTGCCTTTGATTTTTCTGTAAAGACAGAACCTGTTGAAGAAGATATTCCTGAACCTGCTTGGTCATCCATGCCTTCTGATATAGGATCGATTCCGCCAATGGCCGATGATGCGCAGGTGATTAGTCAACCTGCGGTAGAGGCCGAGCATCAGACTGAAATAGCTAATGACTTACTGATTTTGGGAGAATCAGTGAAGGAAGCCACTACTCTCAGACCAATTGCTGAAATTTCGGAGGGCAACAAGAGTGACGACGAACAGGTTGACTATGAACCTTCGTCTCATTCTTTTGAAGAAGAGGACATGGAGATAGATGATGAATCACCATCTAAAATTCTAATTGATGTACTGAAGACCATTGGTCAACACTCAGGGTTAACACCAGAGCCGGAGAGGCATATAGAAATTCAAGTTCCGAGTACTTCTGGGGCGGGCAGCAGTGAAATAAACTCCGTGTCAGAAAGCACTCTGGATAGACTACGAGTTGGGCTGAATGACCCAAAGGAAACTGAATATGAACCAGCTCCAGGTAATATTTTATTCAGCAAAGTTTCGTCTTTTCCTTGCTTTATTGTCCTTTAGTTTTGATTATGCTTCTTTGATTTCAACAGCTGTAGGAACTGCACCGGCTATGAGTTCTACTCAAGCCCCACTTGTCCAAATTGATGTGGGTGAGGGGAGTTCACATTTGCCGAGTTCTCCAAAAGCACTTACTTCAGCTCCCAGAATAGAGGTTCCTCCTGCTCCTTCTTCTACTGTTGCAGTGACTCCCGGTTTTGACACAGGGATAGCAAAGATCATGGAGATGTATTCAGATATTATTTATTCATATCTGGATACATTCTCGAGACGACTTATGAAGGATGAGACTATGCCCTTTTCGAGTCTTCGAGAGGCGATTAGTTTTCCACTTTCAGCTTTGAGACAGGCTGGTTATGAGACCCAATGTGTCTTTTTTGAACATCTCCTGAATGATTTAGAAGCAAATATCCATAAATACTGGGAGATTAAAAAGGAGGATATTAAGTCTCTGACTGCAGCTGAGATTGCTCAATTGGAGAATGAAGCTCAAGCTCAGCACATTGCTCTGACAGAATTCTTCGCTCAGTCTTCTAAAGAGTTAATGGCGAAAGACAAAGAAATAATAAGTACTCGTCAGAATATGGTGCGCCTAAAGAAAGATGAAGCGTCAAAAGCTAAAGAGCTTAGAAAGTTGAGGGAAGAGCTAGCTTGTCTTCAGGAGCAAATTGCCTCCGTGGAAAAAGAACAATCAGAGATTGCTACTGATCGTAAATCTAAAGCTGAACGCTGTCAATTTTTACAGCAAGAGCGAGAATTGATGCAAACCAATCAGATTGAAGAGACCAATCGCCGTAGCTCTATTATTGTGGAATATGACCAACGGATGATTGGAGCTGAAACAGCAGAGCGAATCAAGAAAGCTCATGACGAAAAGATGAATAATGTAATCATTCGTATTCAGGAGATAATTACTCCTCCTAAATAGATCTTTTACATTTATCATGTATTGAAGTTTTGGTACCCATTTGTAATCAATGTTTTGATTTTGATTGAAATAAATATTTTGACTTGATTTCAATTCTGTGGATGATATTTTTGTAGAAAACATGTTCAGATGTAAATAATACATGACATATTTCAATAAAATAGAATATACAAATAAACTTTGTAACTCTATCATGATATTAAACCAAAGATAATTTTAGTTTAATACTGATTAGAGAAAACAGAATTCAGATATAAAGATATCTTTGGATTCTATTTTCCATGATCTTTGGACTCGGAAATCAAAAGACGAGATATCATTTTCATATAATAGAAAATATGATACATACTGAGATAGAAAATTCAGAGGTAATATGGACATGATTTTCTATACAAGATCTTTATTAAATCCACTGGGGATCTAATAAGACAAAATATCAAATTCTCTGGAAAAATGATACATGGTAGAATATCAGTTTCCTCTGGGGATAACGATATCGAGATAACTTTTGTAGAGAAGAATTAACTTTAATTTTATATTTGCTGGGGAATGATGAAAATATTATACATAATATTTCTTTAAGAATTTGCCATTGATAGACATCATCGTGACTTTTCCATCCATAGAGGCAAGCTGGTATGCTCCGTTAGAGAAGACTTTGTTTACTACGAATGTACCTTCCCATTTCGCATCAAATTTGCCTTTGCTCATATGTGTCATGGTCATAGGACGTCTGACAGTAAGGACCAGTTCTCCCTTCTGATATGCTCTGACTTTGACTTTCCGGTTAAAAGCTTTTGAGATTCGGGCCTGATACAGCTCGATATTTTGTTGAGCATACAATCGCTTTTCATCTAGAGCTTCTAATTCTTGAAGTCGAAGACGATCATTGTTTTCAGTTGTAAGTTCATTAGAGATTGCAATTCTCAGAGAAGGAATCTGGATCTCAAGGAGAAGAACAGCTTCACACCCATATACCAAAGAGAAAGGCGTACATCCGGTTGCATTGCGAACTGTGGTGCGGTAGGCCCATAAACATTCACCAAGCTTCTCGCTCCAGTTGCGTTTGTTGGAAGAAACAAACTTTTTCAAGAGTTTGATGATCGTTTTATTGAAAGTTTCTGCCAATCTATTAGCTGCTGGATTATATGCTGTAGAAGCTAAATTATTGATCCGATGATCATCGCAGAATCGAGTAAATTTCTGACTGACGAACTGCGGTCTGTTATCATGGATAATACGCCGAGGAACACCAAATCGATAGATGACATGATGTTTGACGAAGTTAATAACATTAGAAGTTTTGACTTCAGATAACGGGATTGCTTCAGCCCATTTGGAAAAGTAATCGGTTATTGCTAGAATAAACCGATGTCCTTTTGATGATGGTGGGTTAATAGGACCAATGACATCTATGCCCCAAGCCTCAAAGGGCCATGATGCCGCTGTTGGGTGTAAGAACTCTGACGGTTGATGGATAAAGTCTGTATGAATTTGACAGGCTTTACATCTCCGAGCATATTGAATGGCGTCAGCCACCATCGTGGGCCAATAATAACCCATACGTCGGATACGATCTTGAAGTTTAGGACCTGGTTGATGGGCTCCACAAACACCATCATGTGCTTCACGGACAATCTGTTGTGCTTCTTCACCAGCGATGCATCGGAGGAGAAGACCGTCGTAGGACCGACGATATAGTGTCTTCGTTGTATGATTATAATAGAATCTGAGAGATCAACGCCGGATAGACGCTGCTTCACTCGGATTATCAGGAAGTATGTCATATAATACAAAGTCTAAAAACGGACGTCTCCAATCTTCAGTTATGGCTTCTGTTTCATTAGAAAAGACATATTCCATAGTAGAATCGGAAGAAGATAAGGACACTTTGTCAAACTTTAATCCGGTATCAAAGTTGAGAGAATCTTCATGGAGATTACGGGGAAAAGCCAAAGCCAGATTATTCTCAACGCAGAATAGTTCTCGGTTATAAACCACTATTACTTGCTGACGTCTGATTGGTATGGCTAACACAGCAACTAGATTAGCCAAAGCATCGGCTTCTATATTATAGGCTCGTCGGACATGTTCAATAAAGAAACCTTCAAAGGATGAGGCCATAGAGAGTGCTGCTCGATGATAAGGTATCAAATCCTGATGATGAACTTCATACGTTCCTCTGATCTGATTGATGATAAGCTTGGAGTCTCCATAAACTTCCAAATATTGAATATCTAGATGTTTAGCAAGTTGAAGACCGATGAGCAACGCATTGTATTCGGCTACATTGTTTGAACATGATTGATCCAGAGAATAAGCCCTCTGAATAGTTAGTCCTTCTGGGGATACAAGAACAATCCCAACTCAAGCGACAATATCGCCATTAGGACCTATTCTAGATGCTCCATCAAAGAATAGATGCCAAGTAGGAATTTCTTCAGAAACCAGATTTGAATCCAAGACTTCATCAGGAATCTCATCATATAATTTAGAATCTTCTGGAACCGTATGAGCTGCCAGAAAATCAGTAAGAGCCTGTCCTTTAACTGACTTCTGAGGAATATAATGCATGTCGTATTGAGCTAACAAGATTCTCCAATTAGCTAGTCAGGAGTTGAGAATACCGGGTTTCTTCATCATAATCCTGATGGGATTCACTCTGGAAATGACGTGAATCGTTTGACCGATAATATAATATCGCATTTTCTGAACAGCAAATATTAATGCTAGGTATTCTTTCTCGATTGGAGAATAATGCGGTTCAGCGCCTGTCATTGTGCGACTGAGATAATAAATAGCCTGTTCATGGCCATCTTTATTTTTCTGAGCGAGTAATGCACCAAGAGAATGATCCATGGCTCGAACATATAGAAGGAATGGTATTTCCGAGACGGGAGGTACCAAAACTGGAGGGTTCATGAGATACTGTTTGATATCGTCAAATGCTTTTTGATATTCTTCGTTCCAGACGAAAGATACACCTTTCTTCAGAAGTTTGTTGAATGGTCTGCAGCGTCCTGATAAGTTGAAAATAAATCTCCTGATATAAGCAATTTTTCCTTGAAATCCTCGTAGCTCTTTTAAGGTGCGTGGAGGACGCATCTCTTGAATGGCTTTGATCTTCTCGGGATCCACGTGTATACCTTTAGCGGTAATGACGAAGCCGAGAAATTTACCACTAGAGATGCCCAGGAAGGACTTAGTAGGGTTCATTTTAAGTTGATGCTGACGCATTAAATCAAAGATAGTCTTCAAATCTTGGATATGATCCTCCTTTCGTCGACTTTTGACTGCAATATCATCAACGTAGCATTCGACTATTTTCCGGAGATGTTCGCGGAATATAGTGCTCATTGCTCGCTGATATGTTGCTCTTGCATTTTTGAGACCAAACGGCATCACTGTATAACAGTATGTACCGATCGACGTTCTGAAGGAAGTGTGTTTTTCATCATCTGGAAACATTTTGATTTGATTGTATCCCGAATACCCATCCATGAATGACATTCGTTCGAAACCACATGTGTTATCGATCATGACATCGATAATTGGAAGAGGAAACTCGTCTTTAGGACAAGCTGTATTGAGATCGCGAAAGTCTATACAGACTCGGATCTTGCCAGTCTTTTTAAGGACAGGAACGATGTTAGCCACCCATTCAGGATGTTGTTCCTCTCGAATAAATCCGGAAGCCATAAGCTTGTTGACTTCAGCTTCAATTGCATCCATAATGTCTGGACGAAATCGTCGCTGTTGTTGTTTAACTGGTTTAGCATTTGGCATGATATTAAGTTTGTGCATTGCGATCTTCGGATCTAGTCCCGGCATATCCTCGTAACTCCAGGCAAAGACATCGATATAATCATGAATAAGCTTGATCATGTCTTGCTTATCTGTTTCTGAAAGACTTTCACTGATGAATATTGGTTTAGGGGACCCTTCTTCACCAACATCAATTTGGATCAGTTTATCTTCAGTAGGAGGTTCTCTCTGCTCGAACCTGAATTCCCATTGATTATCTAATCTTTGAGCCCATTGTTCTGATTCGGGTGATATTTCAAAATCATCCTCATCTTCATCATTTTCTTGCGGGCCATCAACAGAGACCATATTGATGGATAGAATAGAGCGATGGAGATCACCAATACTTGTGTCAGAATCCCAAGAAAGGGAATCGGAAGACTCAGATCGTTCGTCTTCATATCGTTCGTCTTCATCGAATTTTGAATCTTTATGGACTATGTTGATAAAGGAGGTAGGAGCAATGTAACCCAAACCACATTTTGTCCTTCCATATTTTAATGGAGAAATTCGAACAGGCATTCTTCTTCCTTTTTCATTATTGAGGCTGGTTCTGAAGTCATAACCCATATTCTTGATGATATTTTTGGATTGCTGACTGTAGCGACGTAATTGTAACCTTCCAGTATCATCGTTGGTGTCATCTTCTTCCAGGTTAAGAGGATTCTGGGGTCCTTTATAGAAGAATATTGGATTTTCTCCCTTCTTTCTAATAGGGACCACGAAGTATAATTTTTGTATGGACTCCAATGATACGTCTGTATGAAGAGTTTGAACAACTCCTATAGTTAGTGGCTCTAAGCTATCTAGCAATTGTAAATAACTTTGTACATGATTACAGACATCAATATACTGCAAAGGAGATGCTTCATTAATATTAGATACTGTATTTACAACAGAAGGCTGAGCCTTATCAGACTTAGTCAAATTAATGACAAAAGGGGGAGAGGAAGAGCGATCAGAAGTTTTGTTTCGATTAAGATCGATAACAAAAGGCTCAGAAGAGGTGAGCTCCCTTGAAGAAGATCGTGGATAAGTAGTACGTCCACTGACTGGAATGACTAGAGTATCTGGTCTAGCCTGAGAAGATGGAAGGGGAGTGGCACGTCCACAGACGGGAATTATCAGCAAACTTTGTGGAGCTTGGGAAGACGATACAGTAGTACGTCCACTGACAGGAATTATCAGTGAGCCTTGTAGAGCTTGGGCAGGTGATGAAGTAGTACGTCCACTGACAGGAATTATCAGTGAGTCTTCTTCAGATGATTTAACAAACTGCGGAGGAGTGATACGCCCTTTTACAGGAATAACAAAGGTATCGACTTTTGATATCTCATCGTCGTTATCCATAGCTTGCAAGACTTTTGAGTATTCATCTTTATACATGCGAGCGTCATTGAAGTAAGCTTCGACTCCTTTGAATGGATAGAGATCTGCAACCTCCTTTTGAACTTCTCCATTATCATCAACATATTTGAAGCACTGATGAAGAGTCGAAGGAACGACATTATGTTCATGCAAGAATGGTCTCCCCAATAGAGCATTGTATGAGCAACCATGATTGTCGATGATGTAAAAAGTAACTTTAGTACGAAGATCGTCTATTTGAAATTTGAGGCGAATCTTGCCCAAAGGCTCACTTTTTCCTTGATTGAATCCTAAGATGGTAGTGATAGTGCTGGAAAGACTATGCACAGGTATCTTCAGTGTATCTAGCATAGCCTTTGGCATAATACTGAGAGCAGATCCTGGATCAATTAGTAGACGGTTAACCTTCATAGAATCGATATATCCTGTATGATATAAAGGACGGTCATGTCGATTATCCTCTAGCAGCATATCGTCTTGCGTAAAGGTAATGTTTGGAATAAATTCTAATACATTATGGCAATGAGAAACAGGTTCTGATTCCAACTTCTTGAGGAAAGTTAGGCAAGTTTCTGCTTGCAACAGCGCTTCACTCAGAGTTTCTCGAGTCTCTTTAGAGAGGCGTAAGAGCTCAAAGATTGATAATTTAGCTGGTGTATTGGCTAGTTGAGCCAATATATCAAAATTATAAGGCTTTTTAAGTCCTGTAGGAGATGACTTCTTCAATGGTTTGTCGAAGCGGACTTGTTGTTTGCCTTTGTCAGCTGCTGTTGGTTTAGAAGGAACTGTCTCAACAGGAACATTTGAAGGCTCTTCAATAGAGACTGGTGTTGGAGCTGTAACCGAAGGGACATCAGGAGTTTCTCCAGGAATGTCAGCATAATCTTTTAGATATATTTTTCTTGACCGAGTTCCAGCATGAACTTTGACTTCAGATTCCGGTTCAGGGTCTATGGAAACCATGTTGCAATTCTTTATCTTGCTCTTGGTTCTTTTATGCTTGATGAGAGCTTCATTCCAGAAACCAAGGCCAACACGAGATTGATTATGCCTCATAGTGATGGCTAAAGGTGCTCGGAATCCTTTGCCTGAGTTCAAACCAGGAGCAGTGGCTAGATCATAGCCCATCTTCGCCATTAATTCACGAGATTGTGAACTGTATAGATGAAATACAGGCTTGTACCTATCTTCAGATTGAGGTACAAATTTTATCTCCGTAGGGAGTGAATTTCCTGCCAAGATGAAAGTAGAGGTTAGATAAAAATTGGGTGTGAAACTAGAAGTCACATTGCATGACTTAGTCTTCCCGAGCTTCTTTTTAGATAAAGGAGTCTTCCGAGGAGAAGAGGAAGACGTCTCAAACTCCGTCATTAAATCCGGGTGGATCCACATAATCTCTCTTTTCTTAGTTGTGACAGGAACAAGTCCTTCATTCGGTGCTGGTGGGATGTTCACAACTTCGAGAGTTGCTTTGGGGATAGGAACAATCCCACTTTCCACCATTAAGGGAGGGAAGTCACCGAACTGCATTGAAATTACATTTGCTGTGACTGTCTTGTCTTTGGGTGTCAGTGTCACAGCTCCTGATTTAATCATCTCTTGGATCTTTCCTTTTAATACATAGCAAGAGCGGATTGTATGACCCAGCATTCTATGATATGGACAGTATTTTGGATGATCTGTCTTATTGGCTTCATCAGGCTTTTTGATTTCTGGCAATTGTATTTTGTTACCTTTGAGCAAGCATTCAAAGATACCCTGAACATCGTCATCGTCGAAAGAATATTCTTCCTTCGGCCGAGGAGGTCTCTGTTGTTGATTTGCTGGAGCTGGGGTAGCTTGGGTAGCCTTTACCTCTTGACTACTGCTTTGGAGAATGACTTCAAGAGCCTCTTTCCCTTTTCGATTATTGGGTCGAGTACTATTGCTAGCACTCTGATTTAATTCCTTGGGAGCCATTTGTACCCCCAGGCCTTTGAAAGTCTCAGCACTGACTTCGGCAGCTTTGGCACTGACGATGAATGAAGGCCAATCTTGGAACTGAGTGGACCCTGTCCACATGCTGATGATTGGTAAGAGATTCGACTTATAAGTGTCGATAGTAACAGCATCGGGAGTTCCGAGAGGCATTTTAAGGGCTTCTCTTCTGAATCTTTCAATGAAGTCTTCAGTGGTTTCATTATTTTTCTGTTTAATTCTTATGAGGGCTGACATGGTCATGTCATTGAGCCCTTCATAGAATCGTTCAAGAAACATTTGTTTGAAACCGACAAATGAAGTAATGCACCCATCCGGAAGACTTCTATACCATTCATAAGCTGTTCCTTTGAGACATCCGACGAACACCCGAGTGAGGAGGGCATCGCTTGGTTGCAACTGATCAGTCATTACTTCAAAGTGATAAATAAACAGACTTGGGAAGGTAGTTCCATCAAAGAAAGAGATAGTCGGAGGCTTGTATTTAGGAGGATATGATACTTGCTTCCATTCTATTGGGTAAGGTTGCTTGATACCTAACCTTTGTAAACCATCCTTCTGTTTAAATGCCTCAAATTGAGTTCGGAGATTCCTTAACTCTTCAGTAATAATTCCAGAGGATTGTGGAGTTGTAACTTGTTGAGTGTAATTGGGAGGAGGGACTGCAGCATATGTACCACCCCCAGCTCCGAACTGACTTGGAGTGGGTTGTACAGGAACATTAGATTGTACCCCCGGAATAGTAGAGGGTTCCGGGTTTGGAGCAACAGGAGTATTTAATACAACTGGAGGGGCTGTCTGTTGGACTTGCTGAGTTTGATGCTGAGCTTGCATAAGAGTGTGCATAGCATTCAATGTATCTGCCATAGCTCGCAACTGTTGTTCCAAGGAAGAAATCATCTGTTCATGAGCTTCAGTGCTAGTTGAAGGTTCATGATTGCCGTCTACCATGTAAGTGGTAATCATTCGAGGAATAGATGATAAAACAGTCTGTTCTGAATCATCGCTGTGAGAGTCAGTATCTTTCCCGGGGATATTTATAGGAGTCAATACTGGAAAATTGGACTCTCCAAGGAAGTCCTCTGTGATCTCTGGATTATCATTTAGATGAGAAGAAGAAGAGACCCTGGCCAAGGCTCCGGTCCTGGATCGGGTGCCGAGATAAACACCATCTTCAGAATCTGATATAGCATCAGACCGTATGCTACCCCCAATATTTCTGGAGGTCATGTTGACAGAAGCATAAAGAGGTTCATCTTCATCCAATATTGGTTCATATTGAATCCGTTCGAAAACAGATCGTCTTTTTGGTGAACAACAACACTGAATCACAACCCGAGGTTGGAAGTTGCAACCATGCTTTTCATGGCAAATATGAGCAATGTCATAGCCAGATGGAGTGTCGATTCTCCGTTTGTTCTGCAAATACTCCCGGAGATCTGTAGGAACAGATTGGGAAGTACTTGAAGATAGTTTCTGTGTAGAAACTTGTCTTTTGTTCTTCTGTCTTCTCGGTTCTTGAGTGTATAAAGACTGATTAATTTGAGCAACATAGTTCTTGGCATATTCTGTATCAGGGTCTAGTATACTTGTCTCAGTTTGATCAGGCTTCTTAATACCAGAAGTGGAACTGAGATGATTCTGATTAAGCTTGTTACGAAGATTCGTAGGAGATATGACTTTGGTATCAGTCTTGGATACTTGTAATTTGCCTTTCTCAGATCGAGAAATTTTGAGAGAAGGAAGATGGGTATTATTCCGACTAGGAGTCGGTAATAATCCATCTTTAGAGGAAGTAGCCAAAAGGCGTTTTCCTTTGTTTGATCTAGTAAAAGTACTAGTCAAATTAACCCCAGAGGTAAAGGCCTCAAGAGTAGAGGAGTTGACTAAAGAGTCTTTCTCCTTGGTTGGTACAAGATGTGCAAGTTGTGGGGGAATCATTTGTATGTTCTATGGAAGAGAACCCCCAGCCTGATTTTGAGAAACAGTCAAAGGACTGTATCTGTTAGCATACGCTGACTTCGGTTTGGACTTCTGGTCATACGCTGCCTTTTTATTAGCATACGTTGGCTTTGGCTTAGCGTACGCTGCCTGCTGTTAGCTTTTGTACGCTACCTTTGCCGTACGCTGCCCTTTGACTGCTATACGTGCAGAGTCATTAATGGCTAAAGAGCCGACTGCTGTCGTAAGAGTAGAGGGAGAAGAGACTTTGCCATGTCCAGAGATGGTTTTCCTTGGACACGCTGACTTGGTTAAAGAACCCACTTTGTCAGCGTGACTAGGAGAAGCCACTGTTGCCGTGTTCAGAGAAGCCGAAGCATGCTTCGTTGAAGTTGAAGACGTATTCTTGTCAGCGTGAGAAGTGACAGAAGCGTCTCGGGCTGTCGAAGAAGACTTAGGGACATAGACAGAGTGTCCCTTCTTCTTGGCAGCAGGAAGAGCGGAGAAAGCAGTTCGGCCCTCCTTCGCCTTGAGCATTTCTTCGTAAGCAGATTGGTCGAATTGTACGACCATCGTCTTCTTCGTCAAGCCGATCGACGAAGTATCGCATTGAGTTGTTGCTATCTCGTTGGAGGAGACAGCTTTCTCCAGCAGAGTTGCCAATTTGTTTTCCATAAATAAATTCAGTTTATTTATTGTGTTTCTGAGAAAATTACAACTGTAGGAATCTAATCTAGAAGACGATTACTTTATCCCTTGGACGATGCGATGAAAAAAACTCGAACTTTGAAGAACTTGGACAGCAACTGGGCAATCTCTCTGTTCTCTCTGAAATTGACCGTCGTGTCTAATGAAGATGAAAAAACTCTCTTTTATAGAGTTCTGGATAACTGTTCTGAAGCATACGCTCAGTCAGTTACTTGACGTGTGCATAACTGCAGGGACGCGTGGCGAATTCTGATGGAGACACGTTGGAGTGCGGTTGAAAGTAGTGGAATATATCTAGGAGAGATTGATGGCATGAATGCCACGTTGCATAACTTCTGAATAAGTGGGTAACTGAGTACAGGACACGTGAGAACGTGTGTTGACTGTATGTTGAAAATCATCCTGGATGCATTTGTGTCACGCCCCAGAACCAGAATACTGGAGAGCGGGGGCAGACATAGCCAGCTACGTATATTGAAATGGATTCCATCTCGCTATACGGTCACGGCTATCTAGATACATGAGGGTTTACTACAAGCCAACAGTCTCTTAAGGTCATGAACAAGCCTAGTGTCTCAATCACAAGCAAGTAAGTAAAAGTTACAAGATGTATGATCATTAAATATACAATAGTAAGGCGTCCCAAACATTACATATTCGGCTGATCATGAAGCTAGTCGTTACAAAATGTCAGGACTAGCAAGAGTTTAGTCATACATGATCAACCCTAGGATCTGTTAATCATGTTACAGCCCGTAGGCAGACAGTAAGTGAAGTGCAATCGAGCTAAACAGGTGCTCGTCGGCTAAACGCCTCAAAAGAATATTTTTACAATAAAGTGGGAGATCAAAAATAAACCCACTCGTTGCCAGGGTTCCGTCTAGTGGCCACCATCTGGCTGAAAGGTCGGTAGATCCTCTGGAGCTGCTCCGAAATCTGGCCACACAAAACCAGCTGGGTCAGACCCCAGAAAGAGCAAGTGCCACAAAGGAAGCTTCACTTAGGAACTAAAACCAGCAATCAGCACAAGATATAAATAAAAGCAAGGACTGGAAATAAAGAAAATACATCAGGATGATATACGACGAGATAACCATGGAACTATTCAGATAACCAGGTTACAACCCGTAAACCAAACAAGGACCGGGGTTGTAACCCTTCGTCTGAACAGAACTTGGAATTCTCACCATTTATCGGTAAAATACAGGCATTCTGGTCATACAGTAATCTGGATCAGGGCAAGACTAGACTGGTTAGACTCCATCCAATCATTTCACGGCCAAACAAGAATTACGGCTTGATACTTTAACTAACTAGGGTTATCACAGGCCTAGTTACTAACAAGATGCAGTGAGATTCTTCCACAGCCACAAGCCCTGCAGACCATCCAGGTTATCGAGGACGAAATTAGGGGTTTAATTCAGGTGGGTACACCGTCCAGGAAACGCATGTACCCTTAGGTAGCTTGAAGGGTGCAACACATGACAGTGTGCTGGAAATGTGCCCTACTCGACGGCAGGCTACAGATCCCAGGCGCACCCAGGTAACGGGATTGCCTGTAGCTGGAAGATCTCTTCATGACTACTGTATTAATCTAGTTATTAGCCTTAGTCCATTTCAGTAGGTACTCCTGACCGTGGTACTCAGGAGTCCCCTTCTAGACATGATGCAAGACAGGACTGAATTGTTTGTACAAGCACAATCGCCTACGGTGTCCAGGATGTTCATTCTTGTCAGGTCATGTCATGTCAGGTAGCCGTCGTAACAGCTGCTCAAGATAAATCATGTCAGGTGTACTTGTCAGGAGTGCGCCACGACGGGCCACTATCATGTCAGGTTGGTCATGTCAGGAGTGCACCACTACGGGTCACTGTCATGTTGTGCTAGTCCCTTGTTATACCATGTCAAGTACAATAATCATTCCAAACATATTAGATAAAATCAAGTTCATGACAAAAGGCGTAAGGATATAAAATGGACGTAAAATATCTAATAAAATATCAATATTCAGGGCTATAGAAGAGTCATGCGGCTAAGTCATATACGGTCAGGAAAGGGTAGACTCATGCGGCCCAATTAGGAGAGCGCATGCGGCCAGGGTCACTGGATCCCATGCGGCTAAGACAAGGGGGCGCATGCGGTCAGGAAGATAGGAAACTCATGCGGCTGGGGGAATGGGTCTTATGCGACTAGCTGGTCAATCAGGTACATACGGCCGGGGGGGGAGTGTGGTTCCATGCGGCTCGAGAAGAAGCAACCCATGCGGCTGCGGGGGAAGGGAAACCATATGCGGCTCAGAAGGGAAGAGTACTCATGCGGCTGCGGGGAGCAATGCCTATGCGGCTGGGAGCAAGTGTGCATATGCGGCTCGTGAGTGTTGAGTTCATGCGGCTCAGGGTGAAGTCCTCATGCGGCTGGGTCAAGCAAGTCTCATGCGGCCAGCGGGAAGGGCGCATGCGGATGCAGAGTTCAGAACTTATGCGGCTGGAAATTGAGTGAATTATGCGGCCAGGTGAGTCCGGCCCTCATGCGGCTCAAGTACTTCCAGCCATGCGGCTGAAGAGAACACTTGCCGCATGAATATTCATGCGGTCAAGTCAAGCACTGTTCATCTTCTCCAAAATTTCAGAGAAGAAGAACACCATGAGAGCCAAGTCCTCAAGCTCCATAACTCCATCATCCTGAGCCCAAATCCGAACTTCCATAGGTCAAAATGGGGTAGAAGGAAATTCTCTACAACATGGAACCATCAAAACTTAAAAATAACAATGTTAACTAGATCAAAACCCAGGAATTCGGAAAGTACAATAAACTTAGATCTATACAAATTTAACCATGGAAATTAAAAATACCAAGTACTAAAGAGTGCTAAAATCGCATGAGGAAAAGAATGGACAATTAAAAGGTGGGTTCCTCCATGAAGCAAGATGCACTTGCCTAGACCTCTCTCTTCTCTCTCTGGTAGGTAAGAAGTAATGAGGAAGAAGAAGATGAGATTTTAATGAAGAGAGAGAAAAGAATGGGCTAATAAATATAAATGGTGGTGGTAGGTAGGGGGTTCATCCAAGGGTTCATCATGAACCCAAGCAAAACCAAGCCAGGCCGAACCAACCCAAGGAAATAACCAAGCTAAGCCAAGAAGGAATTAAGCAAGAAAATCATGCAATACAAGAATAATTATGTACACGTATTCCAAAAATACGTAATACGAACCACAGGTATTACAATTTGCTATGATACGATGTCTTTGAAGAAGAGCCATACGCTAGCTTTTGAAGGCACATGTCTTGCATACACTGACTTGGATCATATAAAGCTTATACGCTCACTTGATTGGGAAGGAGTCGTATGGAGTCCATACGCTCACTTGGTTGGCAAGGAGTTGTATGGAGTCCATACGCTCACTTGGTTGGCAAGGAGTCGTATGGAGTCCATACGCTCACTTGGTTGGCAAGGAGTCGTATGGAGTCCATACGCTCACTTGGCAAGGAGCCGTATGCATTGAGGGAGTAGACACGTGGCTGTCTTCAATCTTCTCAAATATGCCATATCTTCAAATACTGACAAATATCTCTCGAACGTCGTGCTGCAGATATGATGGCTGACAGACTGTCAGAAATGACAGTAATAATGGCTCTTTATTTATGATGGCTGCTGAGCTGTCCTCGTAAGAGACAAAATCAATTCTCGAAAACCTATACAACGGCTAATCTTCATAGGGCAGCTGTCTTTGCACGAAAGACGAAGTGTCAGATTCATCCTTCATTAAATACATGCTGTGCTGTCATCTCAGGAAATAATAAAATATTCACTGAGCGCACAGCCTTTAGATGAGCGTATGGCCTTGGCTGAGCGTATGGCCTTGAGCGTATGGCTTTGACTGAGCGTATGGCCTTGAGCGTATGACTTTGGCTGAGTCTTATGTCAGCGTGTCATAATTTTCACACCCTACAGTTGCCAGTCGGGGCTGAAAAACTACGAGATTACTACAACTAGGCCAGATGTGGGCTAGGTTATGTTACACCTGTAACAACTCCTGAAAGCTCAGATAAGGAATGCAACTGGCATTCGCATTCAACTGGATTGCCCATTTCTGATTCAGACACTAGCATCGGAGACGTATTCAGACAAGTCTGGTCTGTCAATATGGCATTTGCTGACGCCTATGAAGAAGATGAAGATGTACCCGAGCTTCTCGAGTTAGAGCCTTAGGTTTAACAGCTAGATGCGCAATGGGAAAAATGCTTCGAACTCCGTGAGCCTCCTACCGAAGATGAGGTCATGCAAGTTGACCTCGGCGATGAGTCATCTCCAAAGCCAATCTTCGTCAGCAAGAGTCTGACAGACGAAGAACGGGAGTCACTATTGTAACTTGTCAAAGAGCAGACATTTCATCAAACACATGCACCCTAACACTGATTCGTGTCCGATACGGACACGAAATGGACACGACTCAACACGAAACCAATACCTACAGCTAGGGGACACCTAGGGCTTCCTATCCATGCAAAGAAAATGAAATTTGGTGGAGGGAATAAGGATTTACTTATATGTTCAATTTGTATGAAAAAGCTTTAAAAAGGGGGGTTTCTTCTTGATGGCCAAGTACTCCAAATTAGTCCAAACCTGAGATTTCTCTCTATAGACATGAAATAGAGCTGGATTAGGAACTAATGCAAAAGACTAGAATGGAAAAGGAATTAAAATGAATAATCTATGGGTTGGGGAAGAATGGACAAACCTCTTTCTTCAAAACTTGGAGAAATTAATAAAAGAGGCAAGAACAAATGGAAGAGACGTTAAATAGGGGTGTGAAACCCTAGGTTGGCTGCCATAGGTGGGCTTGTTGGGGTTTGGGCTTAAGTCATGGGCCTATGGTTCAATTCACAAGTCATTACATTAAACCATAAATTATGACTTAATTTCACTAAACCTAATTCCCTCATTCTAAAACCAATCTCTAATGACTAAAATGGGTTAACTCAATTTAGGCTAGGGTTACCATAGCTAGGGTTAGGTTCTAGGCTAGTCTACAAGTCTCAAACTAGTCAAAGCCCAAACTAGGAATTCACCAATTCAATAAATTATCAAATAATTCAAATAAGTCCAAAATGACCAAATTACCCCTAGGCTAAAAATGATAATTAGATCATCCTAATGACATGGCTAGGCTCTAGGACAGACAGTCTCTACGGTTTCACTAGTTGCACATCAAAATCATAAGTCATTACTTAGAGCAGTTTTTAAATAGCTCAAAAATAATTAAAAATCACTAAAAATTATAATATAAAATAAATATCAATAAATAATAATTATAATTACAAAATTTTAAAATTATCCTCATCTGGAAAATTGGGTGTTACACAGTCATCCCCTAAAATCAAAAATAAACAATCGTACTTAGATTATTGTACCTAGGTTTTCGTCCCTAGGCTTTCTTTGTACGAGCGAGTTTGTATTGTGAGTCTAAGTTCAGTCCTCCTATATCATTGTTCTGTACTTTTACAATCAATGGCAAACACAACAGTCATAATGGAGTACGAGGGAACCATTCAAGTAGCTAGTTCACAACCCTTAAACCAAATAAGGACCGGAGTTGTAACCTTCACCTGAATAGAACTCTGTCTCCAAATCTTGTTGGTAAGATAAAACATTACAAGCACGACGTGGGTGCAATAATACAATAAATAAAAAGAGGACTCATAACTGCTCCGGGAGCCAGGTTACAACCCTTAAACCAAACAAGGACCGGGGTTGTAACCCTTCACCTGAACAGAACTTAGCCCCTGATCTTTATTATTGAAAGTGACAATAATGCGATCAAGCCTGCAATAATCGAGCACTGAAACTACACCATTCAGTCGTTCCCGGCCAATCAGTGACTACGGCTTTCTACATTAGCTAACTAGGGTTATCACAAGCCTTAGTTACTAGCAATATACAGTAAGATATTCCTCCAGTCACAAGCCCTGCAGCTAATCCAGGTTATCCAGGCAACTTGGGTTCATTAAGCAGTGCCTCGTTCTTTCCATATATCAGTAAATTCATACTTGTGCCCTACTCGTCGGCAGGCTGCAAGTCCCACTATGGTAGCCGGGATAACGGGATCGCCTGTAACTGGAGAAATCTCTCAGGACTACTGAATTATTCTAGTTATTAGCCTTAGCCATTTACAGTAGGTACCCCTGACCGTGGTACTCAGGGATCCCTGTCCTAGATATGATACAAACGTTATCGGTTCAATTGTACAAACACACTCATCCACGGTGTCCAGGCCATTCAATCTTGTCATGACATGCTAGCCATCGCAACAGCCTTCAAGATATATATATATATCATGTCATGTCCACTGTCAGGAGTGCATCACGTCGGGCCACTATCATATCATGTCATTTGCCAAAAGTGCACCACAACGGGTCACCATCGTGTCAGGAAACATATACAATTTAATATGGCACAAGCAGACGTGCAACTGAATTGGCCATATGCGGCCAATAAATAAACATGCAAGCAATTGCATGCAAGGCCATGCAACAGTGCATATGCGGCTGCAGCAAGCTGCCTGCAATGCATGCAAGCAAGCAATGCATATGCAGCTAACAAATTAAATAGCCAGGCAAAAATGTGCTTAAGCTAATGCATTAAATAATGCATTCAATCTTATGCGGCTCACTAACTAATGGAATAAATCATGCGGCTCGTTAGGATTCTCATGCATTATTTAATGCCATATATTATTTAAATATTAGTGCATGCAAATGCCAACCTATATGCGGCTAAGCACCGTTGCTAGTGCATGTGGCCAAGTGTTTGGCCTATGCATGCGGCCAACTGCTTTTATGCAAGCAAGCAAAAGCTTGCTAAAAAGGCCATGCGGCCAAACTATCATGCAAGCAAGCAAGGCTTGCTAAAAGGCCATATGCGGCTCAATACCACTTGCATAAGCATACGGCTAAGCATTGGAAAAATAATGCATGCATTAGAATATGCATTAAAGTAAAGCATGCACTACAACAAATATGGCCTACAATAGCAGTTTTTCTATAGCGTTCACGTGTCCCCGCTATAGAATGTTGTCAACAATAGCGTTCTTTCTGCAGTGCTATAAAAATATGTATCTATAGCGTTTCATGAATGCTATAGAATCTATAAAATTCATATAGTATGTAATTTTATAACAATTTATAATCAAATGTTACGAATGGTTCCAAAAAATTTCATTCCCCGCCTCAACCCCCGCTCTACATTTTTGGTTCTGTGCAAAAGTTTTCGATCCTACTCAAATAAACACCCCTCCTCCCTCTCTCTCTCTCTCTCTCTCTCTCATCCTTGTCCTCATCTCCCACGAGAAAACCTCAAATCCCTACCGACCTCCTCTTTTTAAATCCTAAACCCTAACCCATCATTCCCCCCACCCCCCACCCCAATCCATCCTCCTCTTTGTAAATCCCAAACCCTAACCCCCAAAACCCTAACCCTAACCATAGAACGTATATTCACAACCAGCAGAGGAGGAGAAGGTGTGATCAACTCCTCCATTAGCTACTCCACAGCCACCGACGCCATCGAAGATGCCCGAACTAACCGTCGTCGCCGACGGGACCCTCCTCCTCTTCCGCCAACGAGACCCTCCTCAAAGATACGTCATCCTCCTCCATTTCAGAACGTACCAGCTCCTATCATCGTTGTGCCTGTACGACTGCATACGAGGAAGAAGGAGGAGAGGAATTTGGGGCCGTTGTCGTTGCCTCGTCGGTGTTCAGGGGAGTTCTCCTCCAGTTATTGGTTCAGGCCATGTTGCAATAGTTCTTTTCTTGGTTAGTCTAACTCGTCCATTGCTAGAAGTAGCGGGTACTTGTTCACTGTGTGAAAATTTGATTGATTCCATGTTAAGAGAATTTATATTTTGAACATGGCTAAGCAATGCATGTTGAAATGCTCGAGTAGGAGCACTCCATCACCCCCCTTTAGTTTGTACACACTAGATGTTTGTTGAAATGCTCGAGTAAATTAAAATTGGTTAGCTTGTGAGATCCTATTCATTTTTTATTTTATAGAATAATTATTATGAAATCTGATTGCACGTCTCATTCTTCTGTTTGCAGCTCCCTGGGATCCTCTCCTTGTCCAAAAAAATAGTTCCTACAGTTATGACTTTTCTTAAAAAATTAGCAGACGAGGGCACACAAGTTGCTGCTGCTCCTGCTCTAGAACGAGGTAGGCCTGACCTTGATTCAAAAAATTTCATGAATGGAACAAGTAGTTCAGTATCATATTCATCTCCTAGTGTAACATCATGAATGGAACAAATAGTTCAGTATCATATTCATCTTTATGGGGATATCCTGCTGATTGTCACTCTTAACCTCTCAACTTCACTTGATTTCATAAGAACATTGCGTATGACTTAATATGGGGTGATGATTTCAAGACCCTCATTGCATTTATGGTTCAATTTTATGTCAAGGATTCTACCAAAGCGGGACATCCACACTACCTATAAGAAATGTTTCTCGAACAAAATTTCATAAATAGGAGGCATAATCATGTTTGACATGAAAGCTGCTTGGTGACCTCCCCTTTATTTAGTTCTTTTTTGTCTTTGTGCCTCTATGTGTGTTTATACATAATAGTTCTGGTGGCACTGACATGGAAAAAATATGGACACAATATGATACGACACGATACAGACACCATTTCTTGTGTCATGCAACACCGACCAAGAGCATCATTATAGCGAAGAAGAAGAGCAGCAACAGTAGCAGTGCTAGTCTCTACACCGACCAATATTTTTCTAGAGATTTTATCTTCAGCTGAAGATAAAATTTTAGCCATTTGATTTTATCTACAGATTTTGTCTTCAACTGAAGATGAAATTTTAGCCATTTGAATATTCTATATTCAAAAAGGTGGAATAAAGTCGTGTTTACTCAAAAGGGTTTCTTTACATTGTATTTGGCAATATGTTGAACTTCCCATATGACAGTATTTAACTTATAACTTAAATTTTTCTTTAAGAGGAGGATCCCAACAATGCTCTGTTCCTCAGGAACTATGCACATTTCTCTATCAGGTGAGCCTTTTTGCCCTCGATTCATATTTTCTTCATTTTCCATAATTAGTTAATTTGTTTAATAATTGTTTGTTTCCTTTCTGATATTTTTTACATTAGCAACTGTGATATATTTTTTGATTGGCACATTGTTTGTTTCCTTTCTTATCTTTTTTTACATTATCACGTTGTCTGTTTCCATTTATGACAAAGTCACATAATCATATGTCATGATAACAATTTTATGACTTTTTTGGATGTAATTTGTTCATCAATTTTGATTTATCAATTTTGGTTTGTCACTTGAAGACTTCAGTACCTTATTTACTGCTAGTATTATTGTAAAACAGAATAATGTTAAATATTATTGTGGTATGTGAAGTTTTCTAATAAAATTTATTGTTTGTGTGTAACTTATAGTAGGATATGTCAACAAGTTGGCCGTTTCTCAAACTTGGCTTCTTAATGTATGACTTCCCATTTTGATTTCTTGTTGAGCTGTTGAAACTTGGAAGAAGACATATATGGGAGGTAGAATTTTCCTGAGAGTATAGGTTGATCCGAGGAGAAAATATGTGCACTTGAGTACTCATAGTAAGCAAATGAAAAGATTTTGTGGTTTAGGAAGCAGAGACTGAATCCTTATTGATGGAAAAATGTTGGAAGACATTTGTTTGCTGGAGTTTGCTAGAAGCAAACTCCTATTTATTTGGCTCATATTCTCTATAAAGATAGTTGGGGTTTTGCCATGACATAAATATTCATGGTAGTAACAGGTAACAGGTATTTGGTAAAGAGTATCACAATCATGTTTCCTTTCGAAATTTAATGCACATATCTAAGATATATTCATGGTAGTACAGGTAACAAATATTCATGGTAGTACAGGTAACAGATATTTAAAGAGAATCGCATAAAATAGAGTTCGGATTTTGAAACTTAAACTGTTGATTAGCTCTCTCTCTCTCTCTTTGAAGTGACGAAGACGATAAGAACTTATCAACTTCCTTCCAAAATTTAATGCACATATCTAAGATATATTTGTTTAGCATCAATATATTGTTGCATCTTTCCTGCGAAATTTTGCATACAAAAACCATTAGATTATGGTAATTTTTAATGCTAAAACCACTAGATTGTTACAGTTATTCTCTTATTTCTCTTTTCAGGATTTAACCAAAGACATTTGGTCCACCTTTGCACAACTTTATGTGATTATGGCTGTAAATATTCTTGTTTTTACTAATATAACAATATAACATACTAGATTTGTCTGAAATGTTTTGATAGTCATGCTAAACGATTAAGTTTAGGAGGATTTGAGCCTACACCTTGTTACTACAAAGTGGATAATTACTCTAGTAAGTGACCCAGTTGTAATCTAAATCAAAGGCACTTATTAGCCAAAGCAAGAGGTTTCATACTTACGTGACATGTTACTTTAACAAGTTCATTAGTTCATGTTATTGGCCATATGGGCCAAGAATCCATTATGTTCATTGACATCTATAACATTATGAACCAATTTCTACTGGCAAAACCATATATCAGACTCGTTGTGGCAAACACCCCTTCTTGTTACATTGCCAAAATTCTAAAAAACATTCATACTCTAGTTTTAGTTACTTATTGTTTTTTACAACCAGCCTTGAGGAGTGATCCATCTTGACTCATGAGTGTATGGCGTGCATAAGTGTACATCATATGTACTATATAGGCCACATTGGTAACTGTGTCTTATAGTTGACAAATTACTGAACTAACTTCGCTGCATATTACTTTTTTAGCAAGTTTGTTGCATTTCTCGAATATGTTAATATTTTCTAATGGTAGGGGTATGGTGGGTTAATGACATGCTGGTCTTATTTTTTTTAAGAAGCAATGAAATCTTGATTCATGACTGCCCAAATTTTAAAATATTTCCATGATAGGTTGGGAAAAGGCAGAAACTTGTTGTTATGGAACATCAAGTAACATCTCAAAAAAAAAATCTATCCTTGAAGATAAAATCAGCCATCTTGACGGAGGCCTCAAAGAATGTGTCTGGAAGCTCAGACAATCAAGGGAGGAACAAGAGCAACAAATCCATGATGCCCTTATCAAGAAGACAAGTGAACTTGGTAACCAACTTGTCTTGCTCAAAAAACAGCTGGAAAATACAAAATCTGAACCTGCCACCACTATGGTCGATGATCTATAATCAAGAATTGAAGCACAGAGAAAGGAAAAGCTGTTCTCAAAGCCAAGCTTGTTATTGTATCTGAGAAACTTAAGGTACGAACATTAGAGAGGGAGTTTAGTCCATCTAAATGTACTTAGTTACATAATATCAGCTACTGGCATGCATCATGTTTGCCGTCTAACTGAATCTGGATAACAGAGGTGTGTGCGTTGATCATGAGCATGTTCAGTTGATCCGAATCCATCTCAATGCAAAACTCTAACAACATTCATCTGAAATATGTTTATATTCATTATATATATATATATATATATATATATATATATATATATATATATATATATATATATATATATATATCAGTTTCTTCTTGTCTAGAATTTTGAGAGTTGGTGTGCCAGCATCTCGTGTCCATTTGAAAGTGTCGTACCAGTTTCCTTGTCAACTAATCATATGATTTAATCGATATTGTTTTTTCCTTGATTTTTGAGATGCATATTAGTCCTACTAATTTATTTCCATCCAGTTACCTGAACTATGCATCTAACAATATTTATAACTACTATGATGACTATCAGACATCTAAAAAATCAAAAAGTGTAACCTACCTCAGCTAAGGTAAATTTTCTCAGCATAACTTTTTTGGTTATAACAAAGTTAAGGAGAAAGTAGTGAGTGCAAGTGGAAAGCTGGTGTATGAATCTGAAAACAAGAGCTTCTCAATTGTTGTTGGTCATGGCTAAGGATGTTCTTCCAAACAGTGCAATTAATTGTTTTTAATTCTATAAAATATATATGTTAGATTACTTGATGGCCGGTTCCAAAGAAATAGACTGATTCTTTTAACAATGTGTTTTTTTAATGTTTTCTTCTATATGATGTTCTCTACTTCCATATTTATATTGCAGGGTGAAAATCCAGAAAGCGGTGGTTCATGATACACCTCTTGGAAAAGATGTCTCTCGGGTTTGGGTAGATATTGCTTTACAACCCAAAGCACTACTATTTAGACCAAGTTTCGGTAATGACACAATAGAAGACATCGTTAGAAGTACTACTGCATGGCCGACCGAACATATTACGACGTTGGATGACTAGGTACGATATCTATTCTCAGCTTTAGTTGTTTTCATATATATATATTGACTTTTATGAGCCTGTTGCTTTAGTTGATTTTTATGAGCCGTATCGGTTCATATATATTGACCTTCTATAACTTTTAAGTTAGAATGCTTGGCTCTTGCCTTAGCATAGTTTGCAGTTAGGTTAGCTCATGCACTGATTGCATTTGCAGCAGTAGCATTTTCAATAGCAGATGCAGCTGCATTTGAAGCAGCAGTAAGAATCTCAGAAGTAGCAGGGTAATGACACTTAGGCCATAGGCCTCTTCTCCTGTCCACTTTGCACTTGAGCCTGTTGCTTTAGTTGATTTGTATTAAGATGAATGTTAGCAAATTGGTGGTATGCACTAACAAACTTGCTCCTAGGTGCCAAACCCGAACAATGAAATTCATGGCATGGTTGATTAGTTCGCACAGTTTCTTTTTGGCATCGAAGGACTACAAGTTTCTGGGTATAAAAAATATTTGATCTTATGTCTTCATGGTGACATGTATCCAGTTAAGCAAACTCTTAGCTTGTTAGATCATTTTGATTTTGCCAGCAATCTATACTAAAGTCTAAACTGATAATGCTCCTTCTAAGATTATATTTTTCTTAGATTCCTGGCACCAAATTTTGCATTTGAATTCTAATTATGATGTAATTTCTCTATCTAATCCTAATGCATTTCTTAAGTTAAAGCTCACATTTCTACACTTAGATGAATTTCTGTCATGTGAACTTCTGTTGCATCATAGTTTTTGTGCCAGGAATCTAAGAAAAAGGATCCTTAAGAGAGAGCCTACTTGAATAGTCATGCGACAACAAACGATAATCTCACTGAAAAAGATCCTTAGGATACTTGAAGTATGAAATCTAAGTACTCCATTATAAAAACTGCTAGATATCTGCTAGATATCTCTTAGTTCATTTCATGGTGTCAAATATTTCTATCTTATTTTTTATATAATAATTGTATTTTCTTCTTAATTTTGTGTAGGTTGGCGTATAAAGTTTTGATGGTTGTGGATAGCTAGAAGGAAAGAGGCGATCGAGCTGTTTTTTGGCCTACAGATATTTGTATATGGAATGGTTTATTTTGGACTACGGATATTTTATAAATGGAATGGTTTATTTTGGCGTACAACAACTTTTTCTACATCTTGAATGTTTTAATGACTACTACTTTTTGTACATCTTGAATGTTCTAATAAAACATTTCATATTTTGGCAAATCTTTACTATATCTTGATTGATCGAAATGCAAGTTGCGATTGAAATTGTCTGCGATTATTGTTATTTATATGTGATACAAAACAGGTTATGAAATATGAAATTCTGTAGCTTCATAAAATGAAATTCTGTAGCAGGTTTATAGCACTCAAAACGTCTAAATTGCTGCTACTACGATAGCATATGATGAACGCTATAATAAATCAAACCATTCATCAAACGCTATAAATCATCCACAGCATTCACAAACGCTATAAATAATCCACAGCATTCATAAACGCTATAAGTAATCCACAGCACTCACGAACGCTATAAACTATCTACAGCGTTCTAGAAATGCTATAAAACATTTACAGCATTCATAAACGCTATAAACCATCAACAGCATACACGAACGCTATAAACCTTCTACAGCATTCATGAACGCTATAATGTTATAGCGTTCACATGTCTGGACATACTATAGCGTGGGCGATCATAGCAGACAGAATATGCTATAGAAGGCTTTCTATAGCATTCTGCGCATGCTATTGTAGGCCATATTTGTTGTAGTGATGCATTAGAATATGCATTCATGTAATGCATACATTAGAATATATATTAATTAATGCATGCATTGGAATATGCATTAAAGTAATACATGCATTAATTTATGCATTCACGTAATACATGCATTAGAATATTCATTAATTAATGCAAGCATTAGAATATGCATTAAAGTAATACATGCATTAGAATATGCATTAAAGTGGCATGCGGCTGAATGCTTTCGAAATATGCATTAAAATATAATGCCTATGCGGCTAGCTACTGTACGTGTGCATGCAAGCAAAGTTTGCTAACCCACGCATTAAATAATGCATTTAAAGAACACATGCATTAATAATTAGCATGCAAGCAAGCTTGCCAGCACATGCATTAAATAATGCATTAATAGTCATGCGGTTGACTTGTTCCCATATGCGGCTCACTTTGGCATTTGCATGCGACCAAGTGCTGGTACATGCGGCCAAGTGGCCAAGTGCTTGACGTATGCATATAAGCTGATGCTTGCTAATGCATTAAAATGTGCATGCTTGCCAATGTATTAAAATGTGTAAAGGCCATGCGGCTCGTTTAATAAATGGCCATACGGCCAGGGCAATTAATGCTCATGCGGCTCAGTGCTAAAAATGCCCATGAGGCTCAGCAAAATCCCGTAGGTCAAATTTGGACCAAACAAAATTTTTTGCAACATGGGACCATCAACTAGCAAAAATATACAAGTTTGATAGATCAAAACTCCTGAAAACCGAAAATACCACAAAGCTAGATTTACAAAAATTTAACCATGGAAATAAAAAATGCTAAGTACTAAAGTGGGTTAGAAACACATGAGGAAGACAATGGAACAATAAAAATGGACTTCCTCCATGAAGCAAGGTGCACTTGCCTAAACCTTCCACTCTCAGGTTGGTGGAGAAGTAATGGTGGGGAAGAAGAAAGTTAATGTGGAGAGAGAAATGTTTGGTGGGATATAAATGAAGAAGGTGGTGGTAGGTGGGAGTGGTTTGGTTCATATAAAATCAAGCAAAACCGAACCATGCAAAACCAAGCCGAACCAAGTCAAGTCGGGCCGAACCAAACAAGAAGACAGACAATACGGGTCTAAATACGTATACGTACACCAAAATACGAAATACGAACAATGGTCATTACAGAGTATGCTGATAGCTTCTCTACAACCTTGCTTTAAGTCGGTCCGTAAGTCTTCCGTGCGGCTTATTGATTGGCTTCGATTTCATCGATCTTTCGTAGTACCTTTGGGAGACTTACCGGTGTATCTGTTTTCTAAAAAAGGATAGAGAAACTAAAACATGAAGATGCAGTTAATGTTATCAAAATTAATGTGCCAACAACAAGATGTGGCATCGGTTATTTGAGTCAATGACACAAGTTTATGAGTATGGTTTGAGTCGGTTGTATGTTGAAACGGAAAAGACCATAAGTTACACTGTGTTGAGAGGCACGGCCTCGATGTTGTCACATAAATGGATCTTATGGCAAGGCCATGATGTTTACACTACTGGATTTTGTAGCATAGTCTCAAGAAATTTGGAGCGCGATCACGATGTTGCAACACGAATAGTATTATAGTTCTGGAATAAAACTGATCCTAAGGCAAGATTAGAAACACTACAAAAGAACAAGTTGCACTCACTAAAATAACGTGTTGGTTTTGTATGGGTGAGCAATGGGCTCACTCACCAGTACGGTTGTGTAGTGACACCCCCACCAGTTTTTAAGAGCAGATTACAAGTATATGCTCATTCGAGATGGAGCTCGCTTGGACGTGCTGAGGCATGGAGTTCCTTGGCGTTTTGAGGCGTGTGACAGCATCAAAGTATTCACCTATTTAATGTATGGACATTGTCTTCTGAAGCCTCCGCAAGTGGCAAGCCTTGAACTTTTGTATTGAGAGATGAGAGAGAACTGAGTGGTTGTATTTAGAGAATGTGAGCTTGAGTGACTTGTAAACTTGGCCTCGCACCTTTGTAATCTTATTTTTTAATATCAATAAAAAGTATCATTTTTGTACATGTCTTTGAAATTTTTTAACTTTTCTGCTTGAGACTTCTGTGCGACGACTCGTCGCTTAGCCTGTAATCAACGGTTATGGAACCCGCCTTGCGCGAGCGCAATCTAGGCTTGCGCGACATCATGCCCTTGTGAGGACGAATGATTCTGCAAAACCGGGACGTGACATCCACTTCTTCAAATCATGTCGAGCTCATAGCCATCCATTACGCTACTCGGGAGTGCATATGGTTGTGAGCCGTAATTAAGCATATTTGGTCTACAAACGGATTCTCTTCTTTCAATGATGTCGCGACGATACTATATAAAGATAATGCCTCATGCATTGACCAAATGAAGAAGGCTATATCAAATGTGACCATACACCGAAGTTTTTATTCTTGCATCAGCAACAACAGCAACAAAAGATTGAAGTCGAGCAATTCTGATCCCAGGACAATTTGCCCAACATATTTTTCAAGTCCTTACCGAAGTTCAACTTCCAGAAGATCGTTCATGGCATCAGATTATAGAACCTCTCTGAATTGCAACGCTCATAGTTTGGGATAATATCAAAATCAGGAGAAGTATCCAAAAGTATACTCAATTGACCTTGATGTATTATTTTTTCTAACTTAGTAGCATTTTTCCCCTGAATTTTTTGTACCATTCTAAATAGGTTTTAACAAGGCACCCATATCGGGTTGGTCATACCCCTATATATTTTCAAGTTTTGAAGAAGCATCGACTTTGATTCACTTTTTTCTTGGATTACGATTTTTCCACTGGATTTTCCGAATCAAAGTTTTGGTGAAGTCTACCTACATTTGTATATCACCATAAACTCGCGTTGTATCTGTTACTTGAAGACTGATGCTAATCCTCCATGAAGACAGATGGTAATCACTCCTGAAGTGAGTACGTTTGTAGGTGAATTATGTACACTCAAGGAGAAATGTTGTAGCTAGTTATATTTAACTAACTGATATGATTATGTAAACCAAATCAGGATATGTCTCTCTTTAGAGATATTGTTGTTGTCCATTGTGACCATATTGGTTGTATATATAAATCTGACGGCATATCCATTGTAGGGTTGCTTGCTATTTTGAATGTAACAAGATTTCTCCCTCCGTCTCTTCTCTTCTCACATAGTTTTCAAAGAACACCAAGGGGCCTCCGCCAAGGCAATCCGCTATCTTCGGCGCTCTTTATCATAGCTCATAATGCGCTAAGCAGATGTATCGCAAACTGAGTACACATGGCCATATGAAACATTTCAGCGGGAGACGCGATGGGCTCCGGATATCTCATCTATATTATGCGGATGATAGTCTTATTTTCCTGAACGGGGGAGCGGATAGCATCGAGTGCCTCATGAGGACTCTCAAAGAGTATTCTGATACGTCGGGCCAGGTGATTAATGTATCTAAATCTTCATTAATTGTCTCTCAGAAACCTCACATGTCGATGCAGGCGGAAGAGATTACAAACAAGACGGGTCTCAAACTGACTTATCTCCCTATTTAGTATTTGGGAGTACCTTTATTTAAAGGCAAAGCTAAAATGGAGTATTTCCCGGAGCTAGCGGAGAAAATTGACAAAAGAATATCTAGTTGGAAGGGGTGGCTTCTTTCTTTCGGCAGAAAAATCACTTTGCTGAACAGCGTCTTGAATGCTCTTCCCATTCACTCACTGTCAGTTATCAAAGCTCCTACAAAACTCATACAAAGGTTGGAGAAAAGTATGGCTGCCTTCATTTGGAATTCCAAAAAGAGGTATCGAAAAAGATGGGTCTCATGGGAACGCATATGCAGACCTACTTCAGAGGGAGGCCTCAACATCAGAGCACTCTCCCAGGTTATGTTGGCGCTGCACGCGAAGCGGTGCCGGGCTTTCATTCAAGGGGATTCGGTGTGGACACACTACATGTTTCGGAAGTATGGGGATCCGACGACGTCGAATTATTCTATGCCATACTCTCCTTCCCCACTATGGCTGTCAATGATGGCGGTGTTTCCGAGGGTCTATAAGCAATGCCTATGGATTGTTGGGTGGGGAAATTTTCCAATTTGGGGGACGAACGGGTGCGGCAACACAATCTCAAAACCGGACGGCTTCATCCACACTCCTACTATTTGCCAGATAATTGCTTCACCGAGGATCCGCAACAGCTCTGGTCCCGGGAAGCTATCAGTAAATTAAATGAGATTGAGCTGAACAGGGACAAGGATCAAAGGTGTTGGGTGCTTACTAAACATGGTAAGTTTACGACCAAATCCTATTGGGAGAATTACATGAGACAACAGGATAAAATGGAGTGGAGTAAGTGTTTCTGGAATAAGTATATCCCAACAAAGATAGGAGCTTTTCTTTGGCGTCTCAGTCTCAATGCTATTCCGGTGGAGGCGACTTATTTCCATGGGGTTCAAACTTGCATCTAAGTATGTTTGCTGCATTAATTCGGCAGTGGAAACTATCGATCATCTATTTGTCGGGAGCGAAACGACGAAGGCTATATGGAACCACTTTGCTCCGTCCTTCGATCTACCGACTTCACACACTACTCTTGAGCAACTTGCTAAGGTATGGCTACATAATATATCTTTTGTTAACACTTCTGGAATTAGCAGAAATATTATCTTCAACACTAGCTTATGGGAAATATGGAAGCAAAGAAGTACCATTATCTTTGGCAAAGGGGTTCTTAATAGCAGGGACATTATATGTCGGGATACTTCCAGCTTGTAACAAACTTTCATGGCTCATAATATGGTTAATGAGATCACCGGTAGGGTGCAGCTGGCACCGGGCAGCGATCGAACTTTCGATCGAGTTTCGGGAAGTGGAGACACGCACAAATGGGAGAGGCCGGACATTGGGCTCAAACTGAACATCGCGGGCAGCAACGGAGAAGGAGCAAACACTGCTACCGACGGGATTATAAGAGACCAGGATGACCGCTTGGTGCTAGCATACTCCAAATTCTATGATATTGGATGCAGCCACCTTTCGGAGATTGATGCTTTGAGCTTCGGTCTTCATCTATGCAAAGACAAAAACTTGGAGATCAAACACATAGAAACATCTTCGGCGTACCTTTATAATGTCATAGCAAAGAAAACTTCGTGTCCGTGGGCGTTAACGTATAAACTTCGTGTCCGTGGGCGAATGAGGTGGCAAAAGATCTCGCTTCTTTGGCGATAGCCCATAAAAGGGAACGGATCTTTTCCCACAACATGGACCTCCCAAACTCGGCAAGGAAGACTCTCATTCTAGATGGAACGGTCCCTAGGAGTAGGGAATGGCTGTTGATAAAGGAATTTTGCTAGTAAATTCTGACTTTCTTTCTTTCTTACACCTGTAGGTGCTCGGGCCATCTCCCGACACCAACTTGAGCCTTTGGCTCCTTTTGATTTTTAGAGCATCTCCAACCCCATTGTCTTGTTAAGTGTTGTGAGTCTTAGGTGGCTCCTATGTGGCATGAGCCACAAGACAATGTCTTATTTATGTGGCAAAATTATATCTCAAAAGACAATGAGATAGAAAAACTCTCTCCAATGCAAAAGTATTGAGGGGACAATAAAAAGTATTTTTTCCTACTTCCAAGGCAACTCCTCCACTTCAACTTTTTTATAAATATTTCTATTCATAATTGATGATGTGGAAACAAAGTCATTGTGAAGTGCATTGTCTAGATCTAGACAACCAACTTCACATTGTCTTTGCCATGTCATTGCCATTTCAACTCTACACTTTATTTCACATTTGCATTGGAGAAGTACTTTTGGAAAAAATGGTTGTCATTCCTATGTGGCAACCATTTTTTTCAAACTCACAATAGGGTTGGAGATGCTCTTATACGGGTTCCTTTTGCTAAAAAAAAAAAAGTATATACTACAACACCCTTTATTTTTAATATTGTTCATCTACGATAAAGCATTAGATATAAATCCCATTGGTTAGTTTTTTAAAAAGCGCCCTCCATTGGAGAAGGGCTTAGTTGTTTGATTCTGTATTTAGTCTTTAGATTGTTGAGCAA
Source organism: Iris pallida (assembly GCA_029216955.1). Taxonomy (NCBI): domain Eukaryota; kingdom Viridiplantae; phylum Streptophyta; class Magnoliopsida; order Asparagales; family Iridaceae; genus Iris; species Iris pallida. Next base: position 5,438,935 of record JANAVB010010791.1, read on the forward strand.
GATTAGGAGTTTGTTATGGAATATGTTACTCGGTAAGTTGAGATTACTTCAAAGGATCAATTAGCCTTACTTCAAAGGATCAATTAGCTATAAATAAGAGTCTTGTAGACAGTTATCAATCAGTGCAATTCAAGTACTAAAATATAGTTTTTGTATGTGTTCTCTTTTTCTCGTCGGTAATAAAATATCTTTTTCTAAGTTTATTCTCTCGCAAGTCTCTGCAAAACTTAAGAACTTCAATCAACAAAGAGTTCATTAATCATGTTCTTAAGATGGATTCGCCCAAGAAAATCTAGGATACTCTCGAAAGACTATTTACCCAGAAGAAAAAGAGACTATGCGGCTGCAATACCTTGAGAATGAGCATGCTTCTCTATCTCAAGGTAATATGTAGGGGTGCAACTCGGGAAGGCTAAATCCGAGCCCGATCAGGTAAACCCGTAAATGGATTGGGTTAGGGTTGAAGATACTCAGATTCGGACTTGGGTATGGGTTAAAATATTTGAACCCGATCAAAAATTGGGTTGGGCTCGGGTTCATGTGTCAGGTTACCCGAAGAACCCGAAACCCGACTATATATATATATATATATATATATATATATATATATATATATATATATATGGGAAAACGGGATATGAGCCATAGGCTCATACTCTTAAATGAGCCATCTCACGTGGCTTCCATGTGGACCAATAAAATATAGTGACTTGGAACCGAAAATTTAAATAGATGAAAATAAAAGATCTCATAAAATATTTGATAAATAATAACTTACCATATTTTTGTTTACAAACTTACCAAAAAATTTAAATAGGAATAATACCATTTGTCCCTCCAAATTAAAATTAACATTAACATTAAAATTAATATTAATATTAAATTAATATTAACATTGAAATTAAAATTAATTTTAAAATTAACATTAATATTAACATTAAAATTAATATTAACAATAATATTAACATTAATATTAACATTAAAATGAATATTAAAATTAATATTAATATTATTATTAACATTAACATTAACATTAATATTAACATTATTATTAATATTAACATTAACATTAACATTAAAATTAAAATTAATATTAACAATAATATTAACATTAACATTAAAATTAATATTAATATTAACATTAAAATTAATATTAACATTAATCTTAACATTAACATTATGGGATCTTTTATTTCTATAGATTTAAATTCCTAGGTAAACATATTTGGTAAGTTCCTAGGTAAAGATATGATAAGTTATTATTTATCAAATCTTTATGGGATCTTTTATTTCTATCTATGTAATTAATTTTTTTTTCAAGTTAATATATTTTTATTGGTCCACATGGAAGCCACATGGAATGGCTCATATAAGAGTATGAGCCTATGGCTCATATCCCGTTTTTCCTATATATATATATATATATATATATATATATATATATATATATATATATATATATATATATATATATATATTTTTTTTTGAAGCAATGGGTACTTGTGGCGAACTCGCCTCCACTGGGGCTCGAACTCCCGACCACTTGAGACACATGCATCTCTCTTAACCACTAGGCTAGAGGTCATTTGCTATATATATATATATATATATATATATATATATATATATATATATATATATATATATATATATATATATATATATATATATATATTTTCATATTTCTTAAATAAAAGTTTCAATCCTATATTTTTCTACCTAAACTCTTCAACTCCTTATCCTAAATCTTATTTCAGTTTGTATTTTGTAATGATTAAGACTTGATTGCTATTTGATTATGTGTTTAATATTATTTTTGTTTAGAATTATTTCAAATATTAAATTAGAGCCCGATAAACCCGACCCAACACGAGCCAAACTCGATCCTCCGGGCTTGGCCTTGGGTCTCATATGTTGAACCTGAGGTCAGGCCGGACTTGGGCTCAGGCTAGACTTATGATTCATCGGGTTGGGCTCGGATTGACCTCAAGTCCGACCCAACCCGCCCGAGTTGCACCCCTAGTAATATGTCATTTCTAGTTACTTTCTCAAAGTTAAAAACGTTTGTGAAGAAATTTTGGAGCTGGAAAAAGAGAACTTATAAGTGTGATACGAGCTTCGCTATCTGGTAGAAACGGAGTCTCTCTAAGAGGTGTTTATCATGTTCCTGGATTGGCAAAGGACCTCGTGTCAGTTTCACAAATAACTTGTATGGGAAATTATGTTCTTTTGTTATTTCCGAGACGTAATTTTCGATGGAAAATTGAGAAATGAAACGATTGTAAAAACAACGTTTTGTAGCAACTCTTCAAAGAAGGTGCACTACAGAGATACTTGAAGGATTCTGTGTAACGAAGATCTAAAAAGATTTCGTTACCGTAACAAACGAATGTAATGCTTCTAAAAAGAAGGTACAAATTGAATTGCTAGCAGCAGCAGCGACGAAAGCCCACAAGGAGTTTCTGATTAGATCAGAGAAGAAGAGAAGGAAAGAAGAAAGAGAAAGACAGCTTTGCAGGGGTGATCAGATCACCGTTGCTCAAAGCAAGATTCGCCTATATACGATCCGCTTCCAGAAACCAGCAAGTTCTTAGAGAACTTCTGGAACGCTCGTCAGTCAATTTTTGAGACTTGAACGGTCTTCCTGAACTTTACGGACTCCCTTAACTCTCTTCTTTGGTGCATCTTAGAAAGGAGGTCAGGGGGCCCTATTTATAGTGTGGAGTGAGACTTCACCATCTCTCCTATCCGATGTGGGCTAAAATACCAATATTCTAAAATAGAGTTTGATATTTTACATCATCCCACAATCAACATAGTCGAGTGCTAACCTACGCCTACCCCCTGAATACACGACCGTGCATGCACGAGGCATCCTAGAGTCCGAGTCCGATCAACAAAAATCAACTTACATCATTGTTAGAATTAATCATTTTTCCTTCTAGGAAAATACTCCCACATGACACACACTTGTGTCCCATTACACCTTATGTGCACACCTCAACACAAGCAATGCATTATATTGAGATACTTATCATTTGGTGTAGCCGATGTGGGACTATCTTTCCTAGTCTAAAGGCAAAAAATACCAACAATCCCCCACATATCTCAATATATGAGTTAAGCGTTCCCCACAGTGACTGTCCATCATGCATTAGAAGAGATGTCGCTACAACTTGAATGTTCTCGCATGCGTTAAATAACAGCATGATACAAGAATGGACTAAGCCTTGAATTCTGCACCATAACTGCAATTCTTCCTACTCACATAATGACATCAACTGTACTTCTGGCTGCACATTAAAGGCCTTGTGTCAGCCTGGTTTCGGTGTATGTATGTTGGGTGTCTACAAAGTTTCCCTCAAGAGATGGCCTACATCTCTATCCATACACTCTAGATGAGTTCTTTTAAAGATTCTTGGCATGAAGCCTTCCGCTTCCTTGCGTGCTACACCGTTATGACATGGCCCGAAGCCGAGACAATGCCTCATGTTGTGTCATACCACTGTAGCATGAGGCCCAGCCTCTTTGTAGTGCCAAACTACCCAGCATGAAGCATTTCACTTCCTTGCGGTGTTACGCCGCCTTGACATGGCATGCAGAGCTGAGCCACTGCCTCATGTGGTGTCACACCACTGTAACATGAGGCCCAGCCTCTTTGTAGTGCTGCCTACCACTCTTCATTCTACAGCATTATGCCCTCTTGCCTATGTGCGGTGCTACGCCGTTATAACTTGGCCCGAAGCCGAGGCTTTACCCTTACTAGGTACCTCATGTGGTGTCACCCCACTGTAGCATGGAGTACTACGCTCCTTTGTAGTGCTGTGCTACCCGTGCTTCTTGTAAAGTACGTCGGACATCCCAAATGTCCGAGAACTCATTAAGGTTTTCAAGCCATTCTCTCACAGAATTTGTTGTTTACAAAGAACAAATAGTAGACAACAGTGGTTTTTGGGTCCGTAACCCCGCATTTCCCAAGGATTACCCACTGTCAACAGTGGTTCTGGGTCAGTGACCCCGTAATTCCAAAGGTTTACCCACAGTTCCTGATATTCTTCCAGCCAATGATCCTTCTTTGAACTAAAAGCTAAATGCCTAGTAGATTTTTCTTTGAACTAATAGCATAAAACTTTATAGTAAAATACAAAGACACAATATCAGAGTGTCTTCATGTAACGCCGCTTTTTCGAATTATTGAATTTTTGTATTTTTATGGGATTTTATAATTTAGACATATTTTATTTTATGGTTTGTTTATGAGAATATTTAATTGTTTTACCTATTCTTAATAATATAATTTTCTTAATGGATATTAACTAAGAGCAATTTGAATTTGGTTTCAAAATTTAGTTTTCCTCCATTTGTAACAACCTTGTAACCACCTTCTAAATTTCCCAACAACTCTTCTAACTAATCTCCATAACAATCTGTAATAAAGTTATTGTTGGGGGTTCTTTTTGTAAAACTCCATTACACTCCAAATAATTTGTATTTAAATCTCTCTTCACTCTCTCTCTTCCCCCTGTCTTCATTTTTCTTTTCTTCAGAAAGAAATTGAGGAGCTAAGCTCTCTCGAATCCTTCTCTTCCCCCTTCCATTCTTCCCCAAATTTTGAGCCAAGCCCTAACCCTAATTGTGTAGCCGGCGGCGACGGAGCCATGGCGAGACTCCTTCTCCCTAGCAGCGACTAGGTTCGAATCTTCATCGAGCAACGCACGGCCATCCACGTGGAGACGGACAGCGACGACTGAGCTCCGATTTTTCGGCGATGCAACTGTTCACGACGGCGATGTGACTCCTTCTTCGGCGATCCGCTCTTATCCGGCAACGCCGAGGCCTCCTTCTCGACGGTTTTCTCCCTCTCGACGACCGCGGCGACACCGACTCTGGTATTTCCTTATACCAGTAAATTCGTCGAACTTTTCCACTTGTTCTTCCTCTCCGATCGGTTCAATTGATACTGAATGATCGGTCGTCCGATCATCTGTTCCAATAAATCTTGACAGCAACTTTCAGTCGGCGCATACAGAGGTTTCTCCGACGATCCGATCTCCATCGTCGAATCTTCGCTCGACGTTCTTCTCTAGCGGCCGATTGAGTTCCCAGGATCTTCTCATTCTCGAATCCAGGAACTCAGTGGATCGGGACTCGGATTCTTGATCTGGTAAGTCAAGATTGGAAATTGATTTTTTTTGTTTTCTGAATTGATCCAGTGGATCAATGATCCTTGAGTTGAGTTTGAAAATTAACCTTCGAAATTGAATTTAACTCTGTATGATTTCAATCCAGTTTGCACCCCAACTGTTTTCCTTAATGTCTCGAACAGGTTTTCGTTTGTGTCTGGACTTGAGTGGGATTCAATCGGACACGAATTTCAGATCGATTTCTTCTCAGGCATCAATTTATATTTTTTATAAGTTAGAACTTGTGTCGTGAATTTTGAATGAATGATCTAGACAGGGTGTAGACCGAGTTGTGGGAAGCTGTGGTTGGTTGTGTCCAAGATATTAGCGTGTCCAGCCTGGTTGGGTTCGGTGTAGAGTTGTGTGCAGGAAATCAGCCGGGTTGTAGTTAGCGAGGGCACGAATTCTTTTATTTTAGTTCGATTTGGTTGTATATTCTTTTGCAGGGTTGGTTCTGTATATGTCAATTGGTTGTTTGAAGAAGGATAGATTAGTTGTATTGTTTTAATTGGGAAGTAATGGATAGCTTTGAATTTGGTGTGTATGTGTTGGGTTGCATTTTGCAGTTCGACTTTAGGAGTAATCGATTTTGTTGCCTTGAAATCATTCATGGGTTATGGCTAAACAGGGGTTCATTGAGTTTAATTGGCAATGGAAGAAATGGTACTCTAGTGGTGGGGCATGGATTCTATAATTGAGTGATCAGGCCAGGTGAAATCACAGGGAAGGGTTTCATTGTATACTATGTTGCTATTGTGTATGTTCTTTCTTTTTCTGAAGAAGAAGTTGGATAGAATTAGTGCGGTTGTTGGACCTTAGTTCTGTAGGTAATTTGTTAAGCTCTGGGTTGTAGTTGGGCATAAGCATCAGGTTGATGGCTGAGCCTAGGTAGGCTGGGCCAAGGAGAAGTATTTGGGATGTATTAGTGTTGGAGATTTGTATTTGTAAATTTTGCTAGGCTTGGGTTATGAGTAGTTCTGTAACTTTGATTTGTCTTGGAAGAGAGAGGTAGCCGTTAGTTCAAAATGTGTAATGCTATTTGATGGCAGTACGTTTCTGTTGAAGTTTTGTACCTATATTTGGCTGAGTTTGATTTACTTTAATTATGCTAAATTAGAGTTTTGTTTTTGGCAAGAGACGGAAATAGAAGAAGGGTTGGTCTTGGATTATTTTTGAACTGTCATCAATAATATTATAATTGTTAGTATTTCTTATTATTAAATTCATATTAATATTTTAGTTTATGTTACAGGTATAATCAAACCTATTTAGTTAAACTACTATTTTACTAGTAGGAAGTATCTTAATGTTCTAAAATGGTCGTTTAAATGGTTTATAAACCTTTATTAAAATTATGTTGCTACTAAGAAATGTTTTCAAATGAGCATTATAACTCTAGTTAATATTTAATATTGCTTTGCTTAAACTCTACTTACCAAGTATCTACTTAATTAGCCATATTGCTAGCTAGTCTAAATATATAAATAGTTTTACCTTAATTACTTATTAAAGTTTATTTAAATATTTTTGGCTAATACGCATTCTATTATATATATATATATATATATATAAAATATATATATATATATATATATATATATATATATATATATATATATATATATATATATATATATATATATATATATATATATATATATAAAACTAGTAGTATTGGTTGTAATCCATGAGTATTATTCTAACTAATTGGTTAGTTACAGTTAATGTCAAATAGTTAACTTGTTTAGAATCATAACCAAATTTGTACCCTAACCCAGGTGGATTTACATATTACCACATTCATATTTCCGATCTTCCAGAGCAAGGCAAGTACACCGACTCGAACCCTGTACTCTGTATTTCTATCTTGCTTCATGTTCTCATATTGACACGTTATACACACGATTGTTCATTATTCATAGTTCATCGTTCATTGTTCATAGTTCATTGATTCAGTGTTCTTTACTTGTACATTAGGACGGGAAAATACTACAGATATGTGACCAATCCTACTTTAGCTAGGCATTGACTAATAGCTTAGGTCTCACATCGTGCACGTGGGACTCTAAGCCGTACCATCATCGTTCATTGTTTATCCAGCCGGTCACATACTCTGATAGTTATTTCAAATGCATGTTACACTGACAGTATAATTCATTGTTCAGGATCTATAGTTTCATCGTTATTCATGTACCACAGTTTTAAATTTATGTCTTGTACCATAGTTCATATTGTGATTCTTTTTCATGCATTTCAGTTTATATTGTTTAGTGCTTCTTGTCGGAGTTGTACTTTGCTCTTTTTCTGACAGAATACGTTGCAGGTTTGCTTGAGGATGATGTTCCATCTTTATGGGCCAGAACCCGAAGCCAGGATAGAGTTGTGCCTCAGGATAGACTTAGAATTTCAGAGTTATAGTTAGATCTTTTCTTAGATTTGTTTTTGAGAATTTTATCATGTATTGTATTGAGGATTTCAGGATTGTATAATTTTATTCATGTTACCGGATTTGTCTCCGGATGATATTGTACCAATAACTTGTGGATTGTGGTGATTCGGAGAACGTGTATAGTAGCTGTATTGTTTTATATATCTTGTATCTTGGAGTTTTTCTTAGAATTGTATAACTTACTTCGTCGTGTCCATCGACGAAGGCTGCGCGTGTCCGACTCGTGTCTGATTATTCGGGAGCGGATCATGACATATTTTTAGTGGTGGTCCATGCAGGTCTGTCCTAATGGCCCTTAGGCTACAAAGTGCTATTGGGGAACCTGTTAGACTAAGGAAAACTTATCACAACATAGGATCCATGGGAAATGGTTATAGTTATTAAATATAGAGATTGTTTATATTCAATATTTTCTAGGAGGTTGACTATTTTTCTAGGACTTAGCAATCAACGACTTTTCTTTCTATTTCAGGATGGTTGCCACCAGGAATACCGCAGATCAGCCCGGAGCTACAGGAGCTTCGAATCAGACCGCAGATGATGTACCAGTGGAGCAGCTTCCACCACCACCTCCTCAGTTCCCACCGTTGCCTCCGGTGATGATGTTTGATGGCGTCCAGGTGATGGCCATGTTCCAGCAGTTCCTGGAGGCACAGAACCATCAGGCTGTGCAGTTTTGAGCTACGGTCATAAATGCCCTCAGGACCCAAGAGCCGGCTCCACCAGAACTAGTAGCTCCTCCAGCACCAGCAGCACCGAGACCGGGGACAGCCAGAGACTACCAGAACCTCTGTCCGATAGATTTCTAGGGCCATGAGGGGATAGTGTATGCTGATGAGTGGTTGGAAAATACGGAGCGGACGCTGAAGATGGCGAGGATTCCTGATGACTTGAAGGTGGAAGTTGCGAGCATGCGACTTTTCGACCTTGCCAGAGCCTGGTACCGCAAGGAGCCCCAGTTAGCAGCGCCCCAGGTTCATTGGACAGATTTTAAAACTCTGTTCAAGGAGAAGTTTTTCTCCGACATTGAGAGAGACGAGCTTTGGATGCAGTTCGAGGCCTTGCAGCAGGGGACTATGACAGTGGCAGAGTATACGTCAGAGTTCACCCGACTCAGCAGGTTCGCAGAGAACCTAGTCGGCACGCCAGAGGAGAGGGCTTGGAGGTTCAAGAAGGGCCTCACCAGAGAGCTGCGGCATACAGTGGCGATCAGCCAGGTGACTACTTATTCGAGCATCCTCAAGATTGCTCAGGCTATGGAGAAGGAGATGGACCCGAGGCCCAAGAGGGATAGGGACATCGGCAGTAGCAGCTACCAGGTACCGGCGAAGAGGGCACAAATTCAGACTCGGATGAGGCCACCACAGCCGGCAGCAGTTCAGCATCAGAGGCAGCAGTTGGCGGTCACTTGTAACTACTGTCACCGCCCAGGACATCATTACGAAGAATGCCGCAAGAGGCTAAGGCTTTGCTTGTTCTGTGGATCACCTGCTCACTAGGTCAGAGATTGTCCAGAAGCCACTGAGGGGCGAGCACGAGGAGCACCGGGACCCCAGCAGGAAGACTTTGCCCTTCATGTCCAGCAGCCGCAGGGAGACCAGCCAGAGGGGCGAGTCTACCTTATGACAGCTGAGGAAGTAGAGACCATCCCAATTCCGGACGAGTACTGACGACCGGAGGCACTCGTGGATCGCTACCTTTCTTTCGATGTTCCTTTCGCATCCCTTTGTTGTTTCTTCATTCGAGACTTGTTTCTACAGTCTCCTTATCTTACTTTTGTTTCATAGTACCTATGAGCTACTTGTTAACTTTTGATTGTCTTTTGGTATTCAATAAAAATTGTTTCTAAAGAACAGATACTATCACTCTATCATCACTTAGAATTGTCATAAACTTCCTTGAAATTTTTGGATGAAGTTAAGGAAATAATTGACAACCTACTACGACCTGGATTATGGAGGACGTGAGCCCACTGCAGCTAGCTGCGCACTGGCGAGGCATGGGCTCTAAGCCAAAGTAATTACGGGTATTCATAGGTTCTCGGATATTATCAAGACTAAGTCCTAAATTCATATTATTATCGGATAAAGTTGATAAAATATCTCGGTAGTCTATTATTATCGGGACCATGGAACCAAAGGTTCGCTGTAGCCAGATACATACTGGCGGGACAGGAACTGTAGGGAAAGTGACTCCAGATATGCATGATTGTCGGATACTATTGAGACTATTATCCTTGATCATGATTTCCATAACTATCATTTTGTATCATTTAAATCGTGTCAATTTTAAATTTTGTACCTGATTATCTTGATCGTGCCTAATCATACCATTTTAAAATTTCGAGGACAAAATTTTCTAAGGGGGAAAGATTTGTAACCCCACTTTTCCGAATTATTGAATTTTTTGTATTTTTCTGGGATTTTATAATTTAGACATATTTTATTTTATGGTTTGTTTATGAGAATATTTAATTGATTTATCTATTCTTAATAATACAATTTTCTTAATGGATATTAATTAAGAGTAATTTGAATTTGGTTTCAAAATTTAGTTTCCCTCCATTTGTAACAACCTTGTAACCACCTTCTAAATTTCCCAACAACTCTTCTAACTAATCTCCACAACAATCTGTAATAAAGTTTTTGTTGGGGGTTCTTTTCGTAAAACTCCATTACACTCCAAATAATTTCTATTTAAATCTCTCTTCACCCTCTCTCTCTTCCCCTGTCTTCATTTTTCTTTTCTTCAGAAAGAAATTGAGGAGCTGAGCTCTCTCGAATCCTTCTCTTCCTCCTTCCATTCTTCCCCAAAATTTGAGCCAAACCCTAACCCTAATTGTGTAGCCGGCGGTGACTGAGCCATGGCGAGACTCCTTCTCCCTAGCGGCGACTTGGTTCGGATCTTCATCGAGCAACGCACGGCCATCCAAGTAGAGGCGGACAGCGGCGACTGAGCTCCGATTTTTCGGCGACGCAACTGTTCACGACGGCGACGTGACTCCTTCTCCGGCGATCCGTTCTTATCCGGCGACGCCGAGGCCTCCTTTTCGACGGTTTTCTCTCTCTCGACGACCGCGGCGACACCGACTCTGGTGTTTCCTCATACCAGAAAGTTTGTCAAACTTTTCCACTTATTCTTCCTCTCCGATCGGTTCAATTGATACTGAATGATCGGTCGTCCGATCATCTGTTCCAACAAATCTTGACAGCAACTTTCAGTCGGCGCATACAGAGGTTTCTCCGACGATCCGATCTCCATCATCGACTCTTCATCTCGACGTTCTTCTCTATCGGCCGATTGAGTTCCCAGGATCTTCTCATTCTCGAATCCAAGAACTCAGTGGATCAGGACTCGAATTTTGATCTGGTAAGTCTCGATTGGAAATTGATTTTTTTGTTTTCTGAATTGATCCAGTGGATCAATGATCCTTGAGTTGAGTTTGGAAATTAACCTTCGAAATTGAATTTAACTCTGTACGATTTCAATCCAGTTTGCACCCCAACTGTTTTCCTTAATGTCTCGAACAGGTTTTTGTTTGTGTCTGGACTTGAGTGGGATCGAATCGGACACGAATTTTAGATCGATTTCTTCTCAGGTATCAATTTATATTTCTTGATAAGTTAGAACTTGTGTCGTGAATTTTGAATGAATGATCTGGACAGGGTGTAGACCGAGTTGTGGGAAGCTGTGGTTGGTTGTGTCCAAGATATTAGCGTGTCCAGCCTGGTTGGGTTCGGTGTGGAGTTGTGTGCTGGAAATCAGCCGGGGTGTAGTTAGCGAGCGCGCGAATTCTTTTATTTTAGTTCGATTTGGTTGTATATTCTTTTGCAGGGTTGGATCTGTATATGTCAATTGGTTGTTTGAAGAAGGATAGATTAGTTGTATTGTTTTAATTGGGGAGTAATGGCTAGCTTTGAATTTGGTGTGTGTGTGTGTGTGTGTGTGTGTGTGTGTGTGTGTTGGGTTGCATTTTGCAGTTCGACTTTTGGAGTAATCAATTTTGTTGCCTTGAAATCATTCATGGGTTATGGCTGAACAGGGGTTCATTGAGTTTAATTGGCAATTGAAGAAGTGGTACTCTAGTGGTGGGGCATGGATTCTATAATTGAGTGATTAGGCCAGATGAAATCAGAGGGAAGGGTTTCATTGTATACTATGCTGTTATTGTGTATGTTCTTTCTTTTTCTGAAGAATAAGTTGGATGGAATTAGTGCGGTTGTTGGACCTTAGTTCTGTAGGTAATTTGTTAAGCTCTGGGTTGTAATTGGGCATAAGCATCAGGTTGATGGCTGAGCCTAGGTAGGCTGGGCCAAGGAGAAGTATTTGGGATGTATTAGTATTGGAGATTTGTATTTGTAAATTTTGCTAGGCGTGGGTTATGAGTAGTTCTGTAACTTTGATTTGTCTTGGAAGAGAGAGGTAGCCGTTAGTTCGAAATGTGTAATGCTATTTGATGGCAGTATGTTTATGTTGAAGTTTTGTACCTATATTTGGCTGAGTTTGATTTACTTTAATTATGCTAAATTAGAGTTGTGTTTTTGATAAGAGAAGGAAATAGAAGAAAGGTCCGTCTTGGATTATTTTTGAACTGTCATCAATAATTGTCACGACCCGCACCCACCGTGAGGGTACGAGAACGTAACAACGCCCAGCCTACGCCGCAGTATCGGCGGTAGAACGCTGTTCTAGGTCATGAACTATAACTACATAACATGAAATATACTCTCCAGAAGGAGGCCAACACTGAGGTACAACTCAATCACAATCTAAGGTAGAATGTAGCACGATGGAAATAGATAAGAAATCCTCAACTGAGGTACAACAGAAATGGAATACAAGTCTCATCATCTCTAAAATATACAACTCTGAAAATAAAGACAACAGCTAAGCATGAAAAGAAGGAACAGTCTAAGCTATCTATACTATACAAGGTATCATCCTGAGCAGCTGTCTGAACCTCCCCAGGGATCCAGGTCGCGAGTGTCATCTAGGCAAACTCCAAGTAAGGGTGCAGGGTTCCTCATCATCCTCTGTAAAATTTTCAACAGGTCCAGTCAGGACGGGAGCGAGCACAATACATCTCATGCAGTTCATATCATGTCAGTAAATATAAAGCAGGCAATAGAGTAAGATACATGAAACGCTGTAAGAAGATGTACATGAAAACAGGAGAGATATTTGATAACTGGAAATATATACATGATAAGTAAGAACTGTAAGTGACTAGTGATTTAGAGTACGAGATGGCATGTAATTGGCTTAGGTTGTACATGATAAAACATGGAAGTAACAGAGTGTACATGATGGATAAATCACATGACCATTTATACTCACCCCTACCCACAATCAATACACAAGGATCTATTCAAGTTACGTTACGGACATGATGTTTTGGTTATACAAGAAATACATGAGGAACATGAGCGTACATGAAAGAACATGAGAGTACATGAACGTACATGAAAGAACATGAGAGAACATGAGTGTACATGAATAACGCAGAAGCAATGAATACATGATGTACATGAAACACATGTCATAAAGTATCCGATGCGCCCGCTAAGGGGGATAACATCCCAAGAAGAGATCCGTATAGTACCAATCCGTGATGATAACGTGACAGCATCAAGTAAAAGTAATCTAGAGCGAGAATATAATTCGTGACAAGTATGAAACGATCAGAGAATGTACTCGCCTCGTATCTGAATGTCTGAAGTAAATGTACTGCCTGAGGAGAGGTGTCTGTCTCCTAATCAGAGCAACACAAGTTACAACATATCTAAAATAAGGAAATAGACTGCTACAATGCATCTACATGCTGTCTAGGTCAAACTAGGCTAAAGTCAACACTTGGTCAACTCTAGTCAACTATCTAGTCAAAGCTAAGTCAACTGGGTCAACATAGACTCAATGAAGTCTCACTAGGCCTAACCAGTCTACCCTAGCTAGTACACACCATACAAATCCAAGGCTATACAAGCCAACACAAGTCACATATCAAGATACATCACATTCATGCATATTCAACATTATATATATATATATATATATATATATATATATATATATATATATATATATATATATAAGAACTAACATGTAAAGCTATGTGTGTGTGTGTGAACATGGAGGTGTACATGAAAAGAGAAATCAACACTAGTTATGAGTTTACACTACACATGGCACAAAGCTAACCCATCTATATTACACATGTATTATACTTAACATGCATGGCTACAAGTATATATCTATATACATTAGAGTAGAGACTATTTAAGTTATAACTAACATGCATCTATACTTTACATAAATCTATATATATTATAGCAATCATTTAGAGAAGGGTTACATGGCATGGTGGTTGATATAGAGTGGGGTGTCCTTGTGCAGAGGGTGAAGTTCATTCTCAGTTTAGTTCACATTTACATATAAACTAAAGTGAGCTATCCCATAAACTGGTGTAACTAACCACATAAAATGAACCATGTTATCTGAAATCTGCCATTAAGCCAACATCCCATATGCATACAGCTCATGCATTGTCTAATACTGAAATTAACTAACATTTCGAATTAAGGGGTTGAAGGTTAACATTACATTCATAGACATTCCACTATATTGAAAACTAAAATTGGCTTGGCAATAGGAAAAGGAAGGTATATATGCTTACATGGACAGTTCAGTGTTCGAACAACCTAAAATGAACTAACATTCAATCTAAATATCAGCTATGCATTGGTTCTATGTCTACATATGAAATCTGATATTGCATTTACAATATTTATACATTATGCATTCATATCTATCATTACATATATACCTTGTATTTATATCTAGCATTCATTATATACTTTCATGCATGCATTGTATATCATTCTTTCATTCATGCATTTATGTATTGCTTACATATATTACATTAATTGCATTCCTACATGCTTGCATTCAACCATATATATACATTAATGTAAATAGGATATATATCATATATATATCATTTCATTCATCTAACATATCATGCATTACATACTCTATAGTCATTTAATATCCATACTACATAGGCTCATAGGTTACACAAAATGCATATATCGTATAGTCACTCTTTTACTTAAAATCAATACTGTACCAATTGGACATTCACTAAATTCTAGGATTAAAGTATGTTGTAGTACTTCATGTTAGCTTTCCGAAACTTCAAACGGATCGCATTTTCGTGTTCGGAAGCTCCCGGAATCGCGAAAATACCGAAACGCGTTCGTCTTTCGTACAGCTGACACTCAAATAATTCTACAGAAAGTTACAGAAAGAATTTGGCTTATTAAAATATATATTTGGAAAGCTAACTTCGATATGGTTCTTTTAAAAAAAACGGAAGATAAATCGGAGTTTTAAGCTAAAAGTTATGACATTTCTAATTTGCTATTGCTACTAAAAATGTGGATAAAAATTATGACGAATTTGGGTAGTTTGAGACAAAAGAACACAAGTATATAACATAATATATCAAAAACTCACTCTCTACACTAATATATATATATGAGACACTATAGAACACATCTCCAATACAAAAATATGAGATTAAACATGTAATAATTCATTCATACATAACAACAACACATAGTGTGCCCAAATTTGGGATTTTCCCACATGGACACAACCACAACACAAAGGACACTCCTATGACCTCCAAATGGACACAAATGGAGATACAACCATGGGGGTCATTCTTATGGGTTCAAAATAGACCTATATGCATGAGAAAATGAAAAGGAGAAGGGATTTATACCTCCGGTAGATCGAATCGAAGAAAAGTCTTCCCGGAGCGACACCGACACATAGAGATTCCAAAAGGACACGAACGAGCTCCGAATCCTCCCAAACTTGGGTAGCTTCCTCCTTGGCTAGAATGGAGAAGGAAAGAAGAAGATTTGGTGGCGAAATGGAAGGAATTTGGTGAAGAAATTGCTAGGGATTGCTCTCTAGAAATTTGGGGAAGAACAAGAGAGAGAGTGTGGATGAGAATAATGAAATGAACTTGAGCCTATCCTCTCCCAAAGTGGCTGGCCATATGGGGCTATTTGTCCTATTATGGTAAGGTCCAAAATGCCCCCACTAACCTATTCTATTAGTATTAGGAAAGGGACTAATTGGTTGGGGACTCAATTAGTCATTCTAAAGTCTCTAATCACACTAACCTTATCCATAATAATTAGTCTAACCTCTAACTAAAATATTTCTATCATGTGGGCCATGGCTAACTAATGTGTGGGTCCACTAAAGTCAACACTATCCCCCGGGTCCCCGTTTCAAGTCGGATTGAGCTGAAATTCGAACCCGACTCAAATAACCCCAAAACAATATCATAAATAATAAAATAAATTTCAAAAATATTTTAAAAATACAAAATGACAAAAATACTCCTGTTCCTGAAAACTGGGGATGACAAATTCCTCAAAATTAAAACCAAACAATAGTAAAATGTCAAAATCACAAGTCATAATTTTAAATAGTTTAAAAATGATTAAAAATCACCAAAAATCATAATATGAAATAATTATCAATAAATAATAATTATAATTACAAAATTTCAAAATTACCCTCATCTAGAAAAACTGGATGTTACAATAATATTATAATTGTTAGTATTTCTTATTATTAAATTCATATTAATATTTTAGTTTATGTTACAGGTATAATCAAACCTATTTAGTTAAACTACTAGTTTACCAGTAGAAAGTATCTTAATGTTCTAAAATGGTCGTTTAAATGGTTTATAGACCTTTATTAAAATTATGTTGCTACTAAGAAATGTTTTCAAATGAGCATTATAACTCTAGTTAATATTTAATATTGCTTTGCTTAAACTCTACTTATCTAGTATCTACTTAATTAGCCATATTGCTAGCTAGTCTAAATATATAAATAGTAGTACCTTAATTACTTATTAAAGTTTATTTAAATATTTTTGGCTAATATGTATTCTATTTTATATATATATATATATATATATATATATATATATATATATATATATATATATATATATATATATATATATATATATATATATATATAACTAGTAGTATTGGTTGTAATCCATGAGTATTATTCTAACTAATTGGTTAGTTACAGTTAATGCCAAATAGTTAATTGTTTAGAATCATAACCAAATTTGTACCCTAACCCAGGTGGATTTACAGATTACCACATTCATATTTTCGATCTTCCAGAGCAAGGCAAGTACACCAACTCGAACCCTTTACTCTGTATTTCTGTCTTGTTTCATGTTCTCATATTGACACGTTGTACACAGATTGTTCATTGTTCATAGTTCATCGTTCATTGTTCGTAGTTCATTGATTCAGTGTTCTTTACTTGTACATTGGGGTGGGAAAATACTACAGATATGTGACCAATCCTACTTTAGCTAGGCATTGACTAATAGCTTAGGTCTCACATCGTGCACGTGGGACTCTAAGACGTACCATCATCGTTCATTGTTTATCCAGCCGGTCACATACTCTGATAGTTATTTCAAATGCATGTTACACTGACAGTATAGTTCATTGTTCAGGATCTATAGTTTCATCGTTATTCATGTACCACAGTTTCAAATTCCTGTCTTGTACCATAGTTTATATTGTGATTCTTTTTCATGCATTTCAGTTTACATTGTTTAGTGCTTCTTGTCGGGGTTGTACTTTGCTCATTTTCTGATAGGATACGTTGCAGGTTTGCTTGAGGATGATATTCCATCTTTATGGTTCATAGCTCGAAGCCAGGATAGATTTGTGCCTCAGGATAGACTTAGAATTTCAGAGTTATAGTTAGATCTTTTCTTAGATTTGTTTTAGAGAATTTTATCATGTATTGTATTGAGAATTTCAGGATTGTATAATTTTATTCATGTTACCCGATTTGTCTCCGGATGATATTGTACCAATAACTTGTGGATTGTGGTGATTCTGGGAACGTGTATAGTAGCTGTGTTGTTTTATATATCTTGTATCTTGGAGTTTTTTTTAGAATTGTACAGCTTACTTCGTCGTGTCCATCGACAAAGGCTGGACGTGTCCGACTCGTGTCCGATTATTCGGGAGCGGGTCGTGACACTTCAAGCCCATTTTACATGATGTGTCTTCAACCAGCTGGCACTTGAGACCTTTGGAGAACGGGTCTGCTAGATTCTTATGGCTCTGAACATCCACCACGGCAATGAATCCTCTTTTAATAAGATCATTCACCGACCTGTGCCTTAATCGCACAGTACTCTTCTTGCAATTGAATAGGTCATTTGATGCCACTACTGCAGTCGCCTGATTGTCACAGTAAATCGGCACTGTCGAAATCTGCGCACCGACCACAGGAAGGTCATACATGAGCTCCCGAAGCCATTCTGCTTCATCTGCTGCAGCTGCTAGTGCATAAAACTCATATTCCATAGACGAGTATGAGAGCATAGACTGTTTCTTCGACTTTCACAATATAGCAGCTCCATCCACTGAGAATACATATCCTCCTCTGGACCTTTCACTCTCTCAATCTGAGCACCAGCTTGCATCACTGAAACCTTCTACTACTGCAGGATCTCCGTAGTAGTGCAGTGCATACTTCTGAGTTCTTTTGAGGTATCTCATAACTCTCTTCACAGCTTTCCAGTGCTCCACACCTGGATTGCTCATGAACTGACTCAACATCCCCACGACAAAAGCTATGTCAGGCCTTGTGGCAGTAGTCGCATATATCAAGCTCCCGATGACGCTTGAATACTCCAACTGTCTGACGCTTTCCCTTGGATTTGGCTTCAGCTTCTTGTCACACCTATACAGCGTATCTATCCCTGGAAGATCTTGATACCCATAGCGTGTGAGCATCTTTTTAATATAATGAGACTATGACAATGTCACTCCAGTTTCCATCCGGATGATCTTTATCCCTAGGATAACATCAGCTTTTCCTAAGTCCTCTATGCTGAACTTAGACGAGAGGAACTTCTTTGTCTCAGTGACACTTGCTAGATCTGTACCCAAGTCAACATATCGTCCACGTACAGACAAACGACAACTCCTCTCCCGTCAGCGAACTTTGTGTATACACATTTGTCCGTCTCGCTGACCCTGTAGCCGTTTGATCTTATGACTTTATCAAACTTCTCATGCCACATCTTGGGAGCTTGCTTCAGACCATACAGAGATTTCACCAACTTGCAGACTTTGTCTTCGAGACCCTTGATGATGAATCCTTCTGGCTGTTGCATGTAAATTTCTTCAGTCAACTCACCATTCAGGAAAGCAGTTTTAACATCCATCTGATGAATAACTAGCTTTTGAATTGTACTTAGAGCAATCAACATCCTGATGGTTGTCATCCGTGCTACTGGAGCATAAGTGTCAAAGTAATCAATCCCCTGCTTCTGAGAAAATCCTTTGGCTACCAACCTAGCCTTGAACTTATCAACAGTTCCATCGTCTTTTATCTTCTTTTTAAAGATCCATTTACTTTCGATTGGTTTTGCTCCTTCAGGCAGATCGACCAACACCCACATATTGTTAGAGGTTATGGAGTCATACTCATCATTAATAGCCTCCTCCTAGAGGACAACGTCTCTGGTCTTCATAGCCTCATCATAGGTAAGCGGATCTGCTTCCACATGATAGGTGACGAAGTCCTCTCCGTAGTTCTTTTGTCTCCTTACTCGCTTAGACACTGGTTCTATGAGTTCTGGTTCAACAGTTATTCTTTCAACAACAACTTTTTCTTGGACTACATCTTTGTAAGGAGTTTCAGCCTCTTGTGCACTCATATTATTCTCCGGAATATTTGTAAGAATAATGTTCTTGTGCCTTGCAAATTTATCTTCAAAGAATTCTGCATCGCAAGTCTCAATGATATGATTAGAAGCAATATCAAGGAACCTCCGAGCATCACTCTTGTTGGCATAACCCAGGAAGATTGTCTTCGTAGTCCTTGTACCTAGCTTTTGAATCTTCAAATTCGGAAGCTTCACATACGCCAGACACCCCCACACTCAAATAACATTCAAGTTGGGTCTGACCTTGAACCAGAGTTCATGAGGAGTGACATCGGAAGTTGCATGCGGTACTCTATTCAGAATGAAAGTAGCCGTAAGCACTACTTCGCCCCAGAAGCAATTTGGAAGACCCGCAGTCAACAGCATTGAGTTCATCATCTCTGTTAACGTTCTGTTCTTCCTTTCTCCAACACCATTTGATTGAGGGAAGTACGGAGCAGTCGTCTCATTAACAATTCTATGTTCTCTCCACCTCGATCACTTCTGAGTCTCTTGAGTTGTTGTCCGGTTTGACGTTTGGCTTCAGCCTTGAAGTTCTTAAATTTCTCAAATGCTTCATCTTTTAACTTGAGCAGATACACGAATGCGTACTTTGAGAAATCATCGATGAAAGTAATAAAATACTTCATCCCGGCCTTTGTGGAAAACTGTTTGAAGTCACAGATATCTGAGTGTACTAACTCCAGAAGATATGTACTTCGGTTTACCCGTTTGAACGATTTTTTGGTGATCTTCGTCTGCGCATAGACCTCACACTTCTTCAACTCCTTATCCCCACATTTGGAGATAAGCCCTAGACTAGACATCTTGTTTATTCTTTTACAATGAACATGTCCTAGTTGATTATGCCACAACTCAAGAGAATAATCAGAAATAGAGACTGCATTTATTATCTTAACTGGAATTACAAGTTAAAGTTTGAACATTCCTTCGATACAAAAAGCCTTTTCGAAGTATGTTCCTTTATAGACATAACCACCTGACCAGCGTTAATGTCCATCCTCAAACCTACGTTGCAGAACAGACTTCCTGAGACCAGGTTCTTGGCTATAGCTGGTACATGCTTCACCTCCTGAAGCGTCAGCAACTTCTCCGAAGTCAGTCGCAGTACCACCATCCCGATCCCCTTGACTTCAGCTTGTGTTTGGTTCGCCACCATAACCTTCGCAGATGTAGGCTTGCATGTAGTGAACCACTCCTTCTTTAAGCAAACATAGCATGATGCCCCAGTGTCTATCTACCAATCTGTGTCAACAATGGCTGAGTTAACCTGAGCAATCATAGCACAAAGTTAGCCTCACCTTGCTCTTTCTGTTAGGGTTTTTCCTTGCAGTCTTTCCTCCAGTGGCCTTTCTTGCCACAGTTGAAACAAGTTCCAGGTGCTTTGGACTTTGGCTTGAACTGAGCTTCAGTTGGTGAACGTCCCTCCTTTTGTTGTAAGGAGCCTTCTGTCTCCTTTGGGAGTCTCCAGCTTGCACCAAATTGGCCTCAGCCATATGTTTGGACAATGTGTCCACTTTGATTTGAGCCATCAGTTCGTCTTCAACATGAATCCAGTGCAAGAGACGTTCAAGATCCACCTCCATCTTCTTGCGGTGCATGTCCGCGATAAAATTGATCCACCCAGGTGGGAGCTTGGCGACAATACCTCCAACGACAAATGCATCGACCAAGGGCATGTCGTCATCCTCAAGTTTCGGACATAACTTGAGAAACTCTTTGACTTGAGGCAACATCGTCTTGTCGTCCTCAAATTGCATCTTCCAGACCTTTTCGGTCACATAGATCTTATTCTTGTTCTCATCTGCCTTGTAGAGATTCTCTACAGACTCCCAGACGTCCTTAGCATGGACCGTATTGATGTATGACTCTGCCAGAGAGTACTCCATAGAGTTTAAGGTAAGCAACTTGCAAAGGTTGTTATCTCTCCTCCACTTGGATTGCAGAGCAGTAGCCTCAGCAACCCTTCGAGCATTTTCACCTTCTGGAATTAAAGGCTCGGGATCTGTCAACATGTAATCAACGCTCACGAGTTGAAGATTAAGGCTGACATTTCTCTTCCAGACGTTGTAATGCTCCCCGTCAAACTTCTCAAGTTTGTTAAAACTTGTGTCGAAAAGATTTGCACGGTTGTTCTCCATCGAATTTAAATCTTGCTTTGAGATTGTTATTCCTGAGACGTAATTTTCGATGGAAAACTGAGAAAAGAAACGATTGTAAAAACAACGTTTCGTAGCAACTCTTCAAAGAAGGTGCACTACAGAGATCTTTGAAGGATTCTGTGTAACGAAGATCTAAAAAGATTTCGTTACCGTAGCAAACGAATGTAATGCTTCTAAAAAGAAGGTACAAATCGAATTGCTAGCAGCAGCAGCGACGAAAACCCACAAGGAGTTTCTGATTAGATCAGAGAAGAAGAGAAGAAAAGAAGAAAGAGAAATGCAGCTTTGTTGGGGTGATCAGATCACCGTTGCTCAAAGCAAGATTCGCCTATATACGATCCGCTTCCAGGAACCAGCAAGTTCTTAGAGAACTTCTGGAACGCTTGTCACTCAATTTTTGAGACTTGAACAGGCTTCCTGAACTTTACGGACTCCCTTAACTCTCTTATTTGGTGCATCTTAGAAAGGAGGTCAGGTGGCTCTATTTATAGAGTGGAATGAGATTTCAACATCTCTCCTATCCGATGTGGGACTAAAATACCAATACTCTAAAATAGTGTTTGATGTTTTACATAATCCCACAATCAACATAGTCGAGTGCTAGCCCACGCCTACCCCCCGAACACACGACCGTGCATGCACGAGGCATCCTGGAGTCTGAGTCCGAGTCTGAGTCCGATCAACAAAAATCAACTTACATCATTGTTAGAATTAATCCTTTTTCCTTTTAGGAAAATAATCCAACATGGCACACACTTGTGCCCCAATACACCTCATGTGCACACCTCAACACAAGCAATGCATTATATTGAGATATTATCATTTGGTGTAGCCGATGTGGGACTATCTTTCCTAGTCTAAAGGCAAAAAACACCAACACTTTTTAACCAAATGATATTTAGGTTCTTACAAATTTGAAGAATCTAGTTCTTGATATTCAAGATCTAATGTGACCAACTAGAACACCGAGCCGTAGTGGTTTTCGATATATGATGGTTATTGTTGATGATTTTTCTCGCTATAGTTGGGTGTATTTTCTGGAGAAAAATAGTGAAGCCCTCTCTCACTTACATGCAGTTCAAGATGA
This sequence comes from Iris pallida, assembly GCA_029216955.1. Lineage (NCBI taxonomy): Eukaryota > Viridiplantae > Streptophyta > Magnoliopsida > Asparagales > Iridaceae > Iris > Iris pallida. The sequence continues at coordinate 5,461,628 of JANAVB010010791.1, forward strand.
TTGTTGAGAAGGATTTTTGGTCCATTTTAAAGTGTTCGCACACTGATAATGGAGGAGAATATCTATCTCATGAGTTATTCCAATTTTGCAAAGAACATGGTATTCATGTGACATGCCCCAATATACACCCGACAATAGAATGGAGTCTTTGAGCGCAAGTTGGCACATCTTACAACAATGACCCTATCTTGGTTGCATGACAAAAACCTTCGTCGAGAGTTATGGGCAGCACCTATGCAATGTGCTTGTCATGTAATCAATCGATTGCCTCCATGGCCATGTATATCAAATATCTACTTGTGAGATGTTACATAAAAACTAAGACAAATGTGAGTTAATTCATAACGTTTGGATTTCTTTCTGATATGTTCATATAACTAAGCATAGTCGAACTAAGCTTGACCCCAAGGCCATAAAATGTGTGTTTGTTGGTTATGATTCTCACAGAAAGGCTAGAGTTGTATGGATCCTGTCACTAAGGAAGAATATTGCTTCTCGAGATGTCGTCTCGACTTTAAACTCAGTCCCTGTACATGGAGAAACCTCTGAAGTCTGAACATGTGCTACTAATTGACCCTCTTCCAAATCAAGCATATTCCAGTGGAAGGAGGAGGATTGAGTCATAGTAATACTCCACAAGGTGCAAGCCATACCCTCAGACGATCAGGTGGCGCGCAGATGGCTTTACAAAGGCACTCTCTAAAGCTAAGTTTGAGAAGTTTCGAAGTGCACTTATTGATCGAGGAATGCACTAAGGGGGAGTGTTACAAAGTTAGTGCGTCCTCTCAGAGTCTCTGTCCTTTCAGATTATTATCATGGTATTTAGGAACTTCTATTTGAATAATTCATCAGTAGCTTAGTTGTTTGATTTGGTATTTAGTCCTTAGATTGTTGAGCTAGATTAGGAGCTTGTTACTCAGTAAGTTTTTTACTTCTAGGGATCAATTAGCTATAAATAGGAGTCCAGTAAACTTAGTTTTCAATCAATTCAATTCAAGCAATATAGTCTTTGGATGTGTTTTCTAGTTCTCATTGAGTAACAAAATCCAAGGTTCAGAGTATCGGTATCGGACCCTTTCTATGAGTGTCGGGATCGGTGGTATCGGTAATATCGGCTGTACTCTTATCGGAAAGCAAATTATTATTATTAAAATTATTAAAATTTTAGAAAAAAATATTTTACATGTAGCCATAATTTTAAGTATTTTTTGTATTCTTTTTAGTAGCTTTGAAATTGAATAAAATAGTAGTCACCCTTGTCAATTGATTTATCTGTAAAAGATTAGTTTTCTTCTTTTACATGTTTTTACAATCTTACTATACTTTTACGCCCTTGCTAATTGGCCTTTTTTTATTTAATTTTCTTTGCCGGAATTGATTGGAAAAGAGATCTTCAATGTTGGTGTAGAAAATAATGGTTGGATAATTTTATTGATGGACTACTTCACTACTTATAGGGAGTCTAGCTCCTCTACATACTACATACTCCGATGTGGGACTAAAAGTCCCCTTATTGTTTCTCAACACTCCCCCTCAAGATGGGCGATAGATATTGATCATCCCCATCTTGTTACATAGCTTCGACAGACTTAATGAACTAAGACCCTTAGTCAGACAGTCTGCAACTTGTTCTTCTGAGCGGACATGGTTAATCTTCAGTATCCCTTGTTCCAGCTTCTCCTTGATGAAGAATCGATCAATCTCGATGTGCTTCGTTCTGTCGTGCTGAACTGGATTGTTAGCTATACTTATTGCAGCTTGACTATCGCTCAGAAGACGCAATGGTGCTCCCTTATCCAGCTTCAATTCTGTCAGCAATGCTTTCACCCACAGCAACTCTGACACTCCCAGAGCCATTGCTCTATATTCTGCTTCAGCTGTCGACCGTGCTACCACTGACTGTTTCTTGCTTCTCCATGAGACCAGATTTCCTCCTACAAAAATACAGTATCCCGTGGTAGACCTTCCGTCGTCTATACAGCTCGTCCAGTCTGCATCACAGTATCCCTCAACTTCTATGCGTCCATTCTTCTTGAACCATAGCCCCTTTCTCGGCGTTCCTTTCAGATATCTCAAGATCTGAAATACTGCTTCCATATGACCCTTTCTTGGATCATGCATGTAGCGACTCACTACACTCACCGCAAATGAGATATCAGGACGAGTGTGTCCCAGATAAATCAATCTCCCTACAAGTCTTTGATATCTTTCACGATCAATAGGCTCTCCTGCTTCTGCTCCAACCTTACTCTTCTGGTCAATTGGAGTAACGGCTGCTTTGCATCCCAGCATCCCTGTCTCCTTCAGCAGATCTAGTCTGTATTTTCTTTGTGATAGAACAATTCCCTGTTCGCCTTCACACACTTCGATACCTAGAAAGTACCTCATCGCTCCTAAATCCTTCACCTCAAACTCCTTCACGAGTTTTGACTTCAGCTTAGTGATCTCGACTTCATCATCACCTGTGATCACTATATCATCCACATATACAGCAAGTATAGTGATGTGGCCTCTTGCATGCTGGAGGAAGACCGTATGATCTGCATTTGTTTGACGGTATCCCATGCCTGTAACAGCCTTTCTGAATCTGTCAAACCAGGCTCGAGGAGATTGCTTGAGCCCGTATAGCGACTTCTTCAGTTTACACACCTTTCCTTGCGACGTCCCTCCGTCTGATTCCGTCGCGTAACACCCTGGCTGGAGCTCCATGTATACTTCTTCTTGCAGGTCCCCATGAAGAAAGGCATTCTTCACATCCAGCTGGTATAGCTTCCACCCATAGTTCGCTGCAATGGAGACCAGAGTTCTCACGATGCTCATTTTTGCTACTGGGGCAAACGTCTCATCATAGTCTATGCCATATGACTGTGTGAATCCTTTTGCAACCAACCTCGCCTTGTACCGCTCTACTTTTCCTTCTGGCGTCTCTTTCACTGTGTACACCCATTTGCATCCACAGCTTTCTTTCCTTTGGGTAATGGAACCAGCTCCCATGTCTTATTTTTCTCCAGTGCCCCAAGTTCTTCCATCATTGCAGCTTTCCACCATGGATCTTTCTTTGCTTCCTGCCAATACTTGGGCAACGAAGTAGAGTCTAACGATGCAATGAAGGCTCGATAATTCGAAGAATGTTAGAATAAGACAAGAAGTTTACAATGTCATGTTCGTAATCATCAAAATGAGCATGAGCCTTACCCGCATTGATGCGAGAAGATCTCCTTAAGGGAGCAATAGGTGGTGGAGAGATCAAACCATCCGAGTCGGAGAGATCCGCATCAGAATCCGAGTGATTCAGTGCGGGGGCAACATCTTCAGGAGTTGGAGCAGGAGTAGACGAGGGACTTGGTACAGTAGGCACAGGGCATGGCATAGGTACAGTACTGGACTTCTGTTGTCTCCTTCTGTAGACTTGGAGCTCCTTTTCCCTTGTCTGCTGCTCCCCCTGCGAAACATATGTATCTTCTTCTTCATTCTCTGTATCTGAGTCACTGTGCTCTCCCCCTTTCGTCCAGTTTTCTACAACCGGACACGGAACCGATCCGACGATCACATTTGGGCTTATTATCTCCCCCTCACATCGAACACCATCTGTGTTAGGTGTGTCACCAAATGCTGAACCTTCATCCGAACCATAGTATGGTTCGAGTTCTCTGAATATAACGTCCATGCTTACAAACATCTTCCGCTCGACTGGACTCCAACAGGCATATCCCTTCTGAGTCGCCGTGTAACCAACAAAGACACATTTAACTACTCTAGGATCCAGTTTGCCAACGCCTGGCCTATTATCTTGGACAAAGCACACACATCCAAAAACTTTCGGTGAAACAGTGTATGTAGTTGCCCAGTAAGCATCTCCAACGGTGTCTTCCAGTCCAATACTTGAGATGGCATTCTGTTGATGAGGTAAGAGGCCGTCAATATAGCCTGCCCCCATAAGTGTTTCGGGACATTCATAGCCAGCATCATCGTCCGTGCGACTTCCAGCAGGTGTCTGTTCTTTCGCTCAGCCACACCATTTTGTGCCGGAGTATAAGCACATGAAGTTTGATGTAGTATTCCATGAGTGGAAAAATACTCAGCAACCCTCTTATTAGTATACTCCGTCCCATTGTCAGACCGGAAACACTTAATTTTAGCGCCATATTGTGTTTCCACCCGGCGATGAAAGTCCCGAAAGGCCTCAAGGACGTCACTTTTATTCTTCATAAGGTAGACCCATGTCACGCGGGTATAACAGTCAATAAAGGTGACGAACCATCGAAAACCGTTAATTCCGGTTGTAGGACAAGAGCCCCAGACGTCCAAATGTATCATGTCAAAAGCAGCTGAACTCCTATTCCCCGAGCTCACATACGAGCTTCTGGTATGTTTTCCCAACTCACAAGCATTACAAAATAACTTACCTTTATTAGCCCTTTGATATAAGGACGGATACATTCGACTAATAACTTTAAAAGAGGAATGACCGACACGCTGGTGGTGGAGTAGCAAGTCGGCTTCAACACTACGACAGGAAGCTTCTGGTTGTGCGTCTGCTACCAAGGATGCCAATGCGTTGTCCAGTCCAGTCCTGTCTAAATACCACAGCCCCTTATGCCATGTGCCAGTCCCAAGTCGTCGTCCTGTCCCCTTCTCCTGAAAAGTCACCGTAGGAATGTCAAAGGAAACAGTACAGTTAAGATCAAGTATAATGGCACTAATTGATAGAAGATTGACAGAAAAAGACGGAAAATGTAAGACATTGGTTAGAGTGATGGAAGGGGTGCATGCGATAGTACCTTTACCCATTACAGGGCTGGATGTACCATCAGCGGTCTGAATACTCTCTGGCAATGGTAGGTGAGTATAGTCCTAAAATGCACCACGGCATCCCGTGACATGGCGAGATGTCCCAGAGTCCATAATCCATCCTGGCTGATGGACAGATGCAAGAGCACGTGCAGAATTACCGGTGCTGGTTTGGGCAAAGCAAGTGATGTGATCTCCCGAGGTAAAAGACGCCCCAGGACTGTCGGCCGAACCCAGCTTTGTGCCTCGCAACTTCTCAAGGAACTCCCGCTCAAGCGGGGTTACTTCAGCCAGTTGATTCTCTCCCCCTTCCTCCGCCAGATTTGCTTTGTGTCCGTCCCTTCTACCAGCATATCCTCCTCTACTACCACGTCGGCCTCCACGACCCGTCCTCGATCATTAGACTGATTGCGCAAGGATTTTGGACAAAATCGGATGTAATGTCCGGAGTCACCACAATTGTGGCAAACACCACCCACAGATGGAGGTTGATTGAAGACAGCAAGGGCAGACTTCTCAACCGCGGCTTGCTCCCCCTGGTAGGAGCCCTTGTTGGGCATCAACTTCAGTCTAGCTTCTTCCTGTGTCATGACGGCTATAGCTTCTTCCAAGGTCGGAAGCGTGGGTTGGGATAGAAGGATATTCCGTCTCTGCTCAAATACAGGGTGTAGTCCCTTCAGGAATTTCATCATACGTTGCCGCGAAATATAAGCCAGGAACGTCTGAAAGTACTTCGCGAATGCCGGTTCGACTTGTGCATCTTCCATCCCAAGAGGATCATAATGATCCAGATCAGACCAGTACTTCTTCAACAGGGCTGCGTACTCAGAGATGGTACGTTCGTCTTGGGCCACCCTATCGAGTTCATCTTGCAGTTGAAAGACTCGCATAGGGTTGCCTGAGCCGGAGTACATATCTTTTAGAGTTTGCCATATATCAGCAGCAGCCTCCATTGCCTCGGCATTGCCCGACACCTGGTCGGTTAAGGAGGCAGTCAACCACCCAGCCACTACGTTGTTGACAATCTCCCAAACAGCAAACTCCTTTGCGGAGTGATCGGCTGGCGCTGTGGCTTGGCCAGTGACATAGCCAACCAAGCCATGCCCCTTCAGCGTCCGCATCGCCTGCCGCGACCACTTCAAGTAGTTGGACGTTTCTTCCAACTTCGTTTCCAGCTTCTCCAATTTCTCCATTTTGTAAGGTGACAGATCCACATCAGTATGGATCACACGTGGGGTTGCCTCGGTTAATCTCTTTGATAAGATATCATCAACCAAGGCCTTCATCTCTTCGGCCGTCAGTTTGCCCCTGATCGAATCCATGGCTTCTTCAACTGTGAACTCTATTCGTCGTTTTCTTCGGCGTCTTCAACGTCGGAGTCGGCAACTTCCCCCACTTCGTCGTCTTCTTCGTCTACGTCGTCTTCGTCGTCTTCTTCGACGCCACAGACTTTACGAATGCGCTACTAACTTGGCCAGCACCGGCACGCGCATGTAAAGTGAACACGTCAGGACACCAGAGAAGACATGATCAGTCTCTGTAGAGATCCCGATGTGAAGAAGGAATAACAAATAAAGCATTTGTTAGTTCCAAATGGCGTAAGCGATGATCAGAGTTGGTGCAAATAAAGTATTTGGCAGCCGTCTGTCTTCGAAATACGCCGTTTTTTTTTAAAAAAAAAAGGAAGGACGGCTAGGGTTTGTAGTGGATGGAAAGGCTAGGGTTAGACATGGTGGATGGCTAGGGTTAGGGTTTGGGAAGGGGGGCCGCTGGTGGTCGGGAGGGGGGGGCGCTGGTGGTCGGGGGGGGCTGCTGGTGGTCGCGGGGGGGGGGGGGGAGGGGGGCGCTGCTGGTGGAGGCCAGGGGGGAGGTCGGGGAGGGGGGGTCTGCGTGGAGGGGGGGAGGTCGGGGGGTTCGGCGAGGGTGTGTCGGGAGGGGGGTCGGGGGGTTCGGCGAGGGGGGGGGGGGGGGGGTCGGCGAGGGTGTGTCGGGGGGGGTCGGGAGGTTTCGGGGGTGGGGGGTCGGGGGTGTGTCGGCGGGGGGGGGGGGGGGGGGGGGGGGGGAGGGGGGTCGGCTTAGGGGGCTGCAGCTGGTGGTGGGGCGGCGAGGGGGGGGGGGTCGGCGAGGGAGTGTCGGCGGGGGGGGGTGTCGGCGAGGGGGGGGGTCGGCAAGGGAAGGGGGGTTGGCAAGAATTTTTTTTTTTTTTTTGTGGAGAGAGAGAGAGAGAGAGAGTTATGGCTCTGATACCATGTAGAAAATAATGGTTGGATAATTTTATTGATGGACTACTTCACTACTTATAGGGAGTCTAGCTCCTCTACATACTACATATTCCGATGTGGGACTAAAAGTCCCATTATTGTTTCTCAACAGTTGGTATCGGTCAAATATATGTATTGGATCAGGACATGTAAAACCGTATCAATAGCCACCGTATCGGATCAGTATCGGCCGATACTGTAAAGTATGATAGATCGCTTTTGGTAAGTTTATTCTCCTTAATTTTCTACAGATTCTGTTTTATGTCAAGTTCGTCCTCATTTCACGTTCGTACTTTCCATTTTTTCTCCTCACAACTTCTTCTATCCTACCGTGCTTTCTCGTTTAGCTTGATAGTAAACTCAACTTGATAAGCATTCCATTAGATCATATAAACTAAAAACATTATATTGGACTCACAAGGTTTGACCTATTTTCACTCTTTACCGGGTACAATTTCACACAAGTTTACCAAGAAAGGAATTAGTAGGAAGGAATGCAAGACTGGAACCTCATGGAAAAGGTATAATTTGTTGGTGTTTTTGTCTACTTGTTGGTGCTTTTGCCTTAGAGACTAGAAAGATAGTCCCACGTTGTCTAGGCCAAATGGATTGTATCTCTATGTTGAGAGAATCACATGAGGTGTGGAGAGGCACATGGGTGTCATGTGGGAGAATTTTTCTAGTGGAAAGAAGACTAACCCAACAAAAAAGCATTAATAATTTTTGTCATGCTCATGGGATTATTTTCCTATGGAGCTAAGTCCAACTCGGACTCGGGCTCAAAGGCGCAAAGTGGCGCTTTGTTGACGCACTTAGCACGGCGCATGGCGCCTTGTGCGCATTTGATGCGCTCGTCTTCTGCTCGAGTCGCATGCGCAGGTGCATGTGCAGGTGCATGCGTAGTGGCTGCACAGCGGCGCGCAGGTGCCGTGCAGGTGCACGCAGGAGCCGCGGGGGTGCGATGCTCTGTTGCTGCTCTGCTGTTGCGGGGCTGTGCGTCTGTGCTGCTGCACAGGCACGCGGGCTGCGGCGCTGTTGTGCGCTTGTGGGGCTGCGCGCCTGTGCTATTGCGCAGCTACGCGCAGGAACGCGGGCTGACGGACTGAGTGGACTAAGAGGCGCAGGCGGTTCCTGATGTGGCTGATTGGAAGATTTGAGCATTTATGGAAAGATTGAGTCAATTAATCAAATCCATCTTTTGAAGGATTTGAATTTAATTCATTCAAATCTTTCCATTACTCGCTCCTATTTTTTCGCAATAAGTTACGGCCAGGATTAGGATTAGGATTTCGGTCCTCCTCTATAAATATATATTTGTGCCTTCATTGAGAACTTACGCTGAAATTAAGAGACAAAGAGAGTTGCGCCACCGCTGCCATTGGAGTCCATTGGAGTTCTTCGTGTTCGGGAAAGGAGGTGACAACGAGTATTCCAAAAATTCTTTCGAACTTGCTAGTTCCTGTGAGCAGATCGCAATAGGACGAATATTGCTTTGAGCAACGGTAATCTTTATCACCCCAGCAAATTTGCCTACATCAACTCCAGTTCTCTTTTGAGACCATGACTTCAACTCGTGTTCTCGTAGAGACCGAGTCATCAACCTCGTATCTCTCTTAGAGAACGAGTATTTATCTCTCTCTTTCTAAGAGATAAAGATTTCCATTTAACGATCTGTTTCGGGAATAACAATCTCAAAGCAAGATTCGCCCTAATGGATAACAACCGTGCACAACTTTCAAGTTTTAACAAACTTGAGAAGTTTGACGAGAAGAACTACAACGTCTGGAAGAGAAAGGTCAGCCTTAATCTTCAATTCGTGAGCGTCGACTACGTGTTGACAGATCCTGAACCTTTGATTCTAGAGGGTGAAAATGCTCGAAGGGTTGCTGAAGCCACGGCTTTGCAATCGAAATGGAGGAGAGATAACAACCTTTGCAAGTTGTTGATCTTGAACAATATGGAGGACTCTCTGACAGAGTCATACAGCAGGACCGTCAATGCAAAGGACGTCTAGGAGTCTGTAGAGAATCTCTACAAGGCAGATGAGAACAGAAACAAGATCCACGTGACCGAAAAGGTCTGAAGGATGCGGTTTGAGGACGACAAAACCATGTTGCCTCAAGTCAAGGAGTTCCTCAAGTTACGTCAGAAGCTGGCGGATGACGGCATGCCCTTGGTCGATGCTTTTGTCGTAGGGGGTATTGTCGCCAAGCTTCCACCTGGGTGGAGCAACTTTATCGCGGACATGCACCGCAAGAAGATGAAGGTGGATCTGGAACACCTCTTGCATTGGATACATGTTGAAGACGAGTTGAGGACTCAACTCAAAGTGGACGCCTTGTCCAAGCAAATGGCTAAGGCGAACATGGTGCAAGGAGGAAATTCTAAAGGGAAGCAGAAGGCTCCCTACCAAAAGAAGAAAGACGTTCACCATCTGAAGGTGAAGGCGGCTCAGTTCAAACCCAAGTCCAATAATCTTGGGACTTGTTTCAACTGTGGCAAGAAAGGCCACTGGAAGAGGGACTGCAAAGAAAAACAAAAACAAAAGGAGCAAGGTGAGGCTAACTTTGGTGCTATGATTGTGCAGGTTGACTCAGCTAGGATTGACGCGGACTGGTGGATAGACACTGGGATCTCATGTCATGTTTGCTCAAAGAAGGAGTGGTTCACCACGTACCAACCTGTTTCTGAGAAGGTTATGGTGGTGAGCCAGTCACAAGCTGACGTACTTGGGATCGGGACGGTGGTACTGCAACTGACTTCGGGGAAGTCGCTGACACTGCAAAATGTGAAGCACGTACCGGCCATAGCCAAGAACCTGGTCTCGGGAAGTCTGCTCTGCAACGCAGGCTTGAGGATGGACATTAATGCTGGTCAAGTTGTTATGTCTTATAAAGGAACATACTTCGAAAAAGCTTTCTGTACCGAAGGGATGTTTAAACTTTAACTTGTAACTCCTATGGAGAAAGTTAATGCAGTTTCTTCTTCTGGTTATTCTCTTGAGTTGTGGCATAATAGACTAGGACATGTTCATTGTAAAAGAATAAACAAGATGACTAGTCTAGGACTTATCTCCAAATGTGTGGGTAAGGAGTTGGAGAAGTGTGAGGTCTGTGCACAGACGAAGATCACAAGAAAACCGTTCAAGCGGGTAAATCGAAGTACAGATCTTCTAGAGTTGGTGCACTCAGATATCTGTGACTTCAAACAGTTCTCCACAAAGGCCGGGATGAAGTATTTCATTACTTTCGTCGACGACTTCTCAAAGTACGCGTTCGTTTATCTGCTCAAGTCTAAAGATGAAGCGTTTGAAAAGTTTAAGGACTTCAGGGCTGAAGCCGAGCATCAAATCGGACAACTCAAGAGACTCAGAAGCGATTGAGGTGGCGAGTATAGGTCTCATGAATTCACATTGTTCTGCAAAGAACATGAAATTATCAACGAGACAACTGCTCCGTACTCCCCTCAATCAAATGGTGTTGCAGAAAGAAAGAACAGAACGTTAACAGAGATGATGAACTCAATGTGTTGACTGCGGGACTTCCAAATTGCTTCTGGGGTGAAGCAGTGCTTACAGCTACGTTCATATTGAACAGAGTGCCGCATGCAACTTCGGAAGTCACTCATCATGAACTCTGGTTCAAGGTCAAACCCAACTTAAATGTCATTTGAGTGTCCCAGTGTCTGGCATACGTAAAGCTTCCAGATTTGAAGATTCAGAAGCTGGAAACGAGGACTACGAAGACTATATTCCTGAGTTATGCTGACAAGAGTGATGCTCGGATATTCCTTGATGTTGAGTCAAATCACATCATTGAATCCCGCGACACAGAATTCTTTGAAGATAAATTTGCAAGGCACAAGAACATTGTTCTCGCAGACATTCCGGAGAACAGTGTGAGTGCACAGGAAGCTCAAGTTCCTTATAAAGAGGCAGTCCAAGAAGAAGTTGCTGCAAAAACAACTGTTGAACCAGAACTCGCAGAACCAGTGTCTAAGCGAGTGAGGAGACAGAAGGACTTCGGAGAGGATTTCGTCACCTATCATGTGGAAGCAGACCCGCTTACCTATGATGAGACGATGAAAACAAGAGATGATGTCTTCTGGAATGAGGCTATTAATGATGAGTATGACTCGATAACCTCCAACAACACGTGGGTGTTGGTCGATCTGCCTGAAGGAGCAAAACCAATCGGATGTAAATGGATCTTCAAGAAGAAGATGAAGGCCAATAGAACTGTTACAAGTTCAAGGCAAGATTAGTTGCCAAGGAATTTTCTTATAACCAGGGATCGATTATTTCGACACATATGCTCCAGTAGCGCAGATGACGACCATCAGGATGTTAATTGCTCTTAGCGTAATTCACAAGCTGGTGATTCATCAGATAGATGTTAAGACCGTTTTCCTGAATGGTGAGTTGACCGAAGAGATTTACATGCAACAGCCTGAAGGATTCGTCGTCAAGGACCTCGAAGACAAAGTCTGTAACTTAATAAAATCTCTGTATGGCCTGAAGCAAGCTCCCAAGATGTGGCACGAGAAGTTTGATAAAGTCATAAGATCAAACGGCTACAAGGTCAGTGAGACGGACAAGTGTGTGTACATAAAGTTTGTTGACGGGAGAGGAGTTATTGTTTGTCTATACATGGACGACATGTTGATCTTGGGTACAGATCTAGCAAGTGTCTCTGAGACAAAGAAGTTTCTCTCGTCTAAGTTCAGCATGAAGGACTTAGGAAAATCTGATGTAATTCTGGGGATTAAGATCATCCGGACAAAAACTAGAGTGACATTATCACAGTCTCATTACATTAAGAAGATGCTCACATGCTATGGGTATCAAGTTCCAGGAATCGATATGTCATATAGGTGTGACAAGAAGCTGAAGCCAAATCCAAGGAAAAGCGTCAGACAGTTGAATTATTCAAGCGTTATCGGAAGTTTGATGTATGTGACTACTACCACAAGGCCTGACATAGCTTTTGTCGTGGGAATGCTGAGTCGGTTCACGAGCAATCCAAGTGTGGAACACTAGAAAGCTGTAAAGAGGGTTATGAGATACCTCAAAAGGACTCAGAAGTATGCACTGTACTACTGCAGAGATCCAAAAGTAGTGGAAGGCTTCAGCGATGCAAGCTGGTGCTCATAAGTAGAGAGTGAAAGGTCCACAGGAGGATACGTATTCTCTATGGGTGGAGCTGCTATATTGTGAAAATCAAATAAGCAGATTATGTTGTCTCACTCTTCTATAGAATCTGAGTTCTATGCACTGGCGGCTGCAACAGATGAAGCAGAATGGCTTCGGAAGCTCATGTATAATCTTCCAATGGTTGGTGCGCAGATACCGACGGTACCGATATACTGCAACAACCAAGCGACTGCAACAGTAGAATCGAATGACCTCTTCAATGGCAAGAAGAGGACTGTGCGCTTAAGGCATAGAGCGGTAAATGATCTTATTAAAAAAGGAGTCATTGTCGTAGTTGATGTTCGAAATCAGGAGAATCTAACAGATCCGTTCACCAAAGGTCTCGAGCGCCAGTTGGTTGAAGACACAGCATGTAAGATGGGCTTGAAGACACTCTGATATTGTGTCTTTGTAATTCTATTATAAAGTTTTATGCTATTAGTTCAAAGAAAAATCTACTATGTATCTAACTTTTAGCTCAAAGAATGACCATTGACTGGAAAAATATCAGAAATAGTGGACAATCCTTTGGGATGTTGCGGGATTATTAATCCAGAACCACTATAGTCTACTGATTATTCTTTACAAAGAACAAAGTCCTATGAGAGGATGGCTTGGAAGCCTTAATGAGTTCTTGGACATCTGGAATGTCTGGCGTGCTTTACAGGAAGCACGGGTAGCACAGCACTACAAAGGAGCGTAGCACTACATGCTACAGTGGGATGACACCACATGAGGTACCTAGTGAGGGTAAAGCCTCGGCTTCGGGCCAGGTCACAGCGGTGTAGCACCGCACATAGACAAGAGGGTCTAATGTTATATGATGAAGAGTGGTAGGCAGCACTACAAAGAGGCTGGGCCTCGTGTTACAGTGGGTGACACCACATGAGACAGTGTCTCGGCTTTGCAAGCCATGTCACGGCGGCGTAACACCGCAAAGAAGCAAAAGGCTTCAAGCTAGGTAGTTTGGCACTACAAAGAGGCTGGGCCTCATGCTACAGGTGGTATGACACCACATGAGACAGAGTCTCGGCTTCGGGCCATGTCATAGCGGTGTAGCACCGCAAGGAAGCAAAATGCTTCATGCCAAAGACTCTTTAAAAGAACTCACCTACAGTGTATGAATAGAGATGTAGGCCGTCTCTTGAGGAAAAAGCTTGTAGACACCCAAGATACATACACCGAAATCAGGCTGGCACAAGACCTTTAATGTGCAGCCAAAAGTGCAGTTGATGTCATTATGAGTGGAAAGAATTACAGTTGTGGTGCAGAATTCAAGGCTTAGTCCATTCTTGTATCATGTTGTTATTTAACCCATGCGGAAAGATTCAAGTCGTAGCGATATCTATCCTAATGCATGATGGACAGTCACTGTGGGAAACGTTCAACCCATATATAGAGATATGTGGGAGATTGTTGGTGTTTTTGCCTACTTGTTGGTGCTTTTGCCTTAGAGACTAGAAAGATAGTCTCACATTGTCTAGGCCAAATGGATTGTATCTCTATATAAAGTTTTGTTTGTGTTGAGAGAATCACATAAGGCGTGGAGAGACACATGGGTGTCATGTGGGGGGATTTTTCTGGTGGAAAGAAGGCTAACCCAACAAAGAAGCATTATTATTTTTGTCATGCTCATGGGATTATTTTCCTATGGAGCTAAACCCCGAAGGGGCTTAGCGACTTGGACTCGAACTCGGGCTCAAGGACGCAAAGTGGCGCTTTGTTGGCGCACTTTCCACTTAGCACGTCAGCATCGGCGCATGGCGCCTTGTGCGCATTTGATGCGCTCGTGCGCTCGTCTTCTGCGCGAGTCGCATGCGCAGGTGCATGCGCAATGGCTGCACAAGGGCACGCAGGTGCCGCGCAGATGCACGTAAGGGCTGCGCAGGAGCCGCGGGGCTGCGCTGCACTGCTGCTGCTGCGCGCTTGCGGGGCTGCGCGTCTGTGCTGCTGAGCAGCTACGGGCAGGCACGCGGGCTACGGCGCTGCTGCGTGCTTGCGGGGCTGCACGCCTGTGCTGCTGTACAGCTACGCGCAAGAACTCGGACTGACCGGCTGACTGGGCTAAGGGGTACAGGCGGTTCCTGATGTAGCTGATTGGAAGATTTGAGCGGTTATGGAAAGATTGTCAATTAATCAGACCCATCTTTTGTGGGATTTGAATCTAATTCATTCAAATCTTTCCATTATTCGCTCCTATCTTTTCGCAATAAGTTACAGCCAGGATTAGGATTAGGGTTTCGGCCCACCTTTATAAATACTCTCTTTGTGCTTTTATTGAGAACTTACGTTGAAATTAAGCAGAGACGAAGAGAGTTGCGCCGCCGCTGCCATTAGAGTCCATTGGAGTTCTTCGTATTCGGGAAAGGAGGTGACAGCGAGCGTACCAGAAGTTCTTTCAAACTTGTTGGTTCCTAAGAGTAGATCGCAATAGAACGAATCTTGCTTTGAGCAACGGTGATCTTTATCACCCCAGCAAAGTTGCCTTCATCAACTCCGGTTCTCTTTTGAGACCGTGACTTCAACTCGTGTTCTCGTAGAGACCGAGTCATCAACCTCGTATCTCTCTTAGGGAACGAGTATTCATCTCTCTATTTCTAAGAGATCGAGATTTCCATCTAATGATATGTTTCGGGAATAACATAATTTGTTTATTTAGATAATATCATCTTGATAGATCGACATCAAAATGTTCAAAATTGCGTACTTGACGTAATATTTAGTCTCACAAGATCAAGTCTCCAAAATCTGGATTAAAAGGAAAAGTTCAGTTTTTCATGTTAATGTCGATAATGCGGTTAGCATGAAAAAAAAAAAAAATTACCAAGTAGGTAAGCATGAACAAGATCAGTACAGTTAAGTACTATGATTAAACATTGTGTGATTCTATGCTCAAGTTACAGGCCTACACAATCAATAGCGACATGTTATACTGAAATGGCACTCCCAGAGAGAACATATAGACAGATTAAGATAATGTAGAAACGAATAAATGCTACACACAACCTTTTTTTTTGAGATATATACAAAAGAATAGAGGTGTCTCTTCACAATCTAGTTAGGAGTGTACATGGAAATATATATTGCACCTTAATAAGAAATTATACTTCGTCTGAGATTAAGAGTAATGCATTCGAAAGACTGACGAGCATCTTACCTGTCAAGAACTTCACAAAAATGCATTATTATTGTGTGCATCTTTTAAGTAAAAGCTTCACTCAGAAGTAGCTCGACTGCATCTGCAGCAGCTGAAGATGAGCCAATATCTTTGCAATCATCGGTTTCAGAGTCTGATCGCCCTTCTGGGCAAGATCGATGAGCAGAACCTGTGCAAACGCACCGTATTCCTCTCTAAGGGTTTCGAGCCTGAAAATCTTTTCCAGAATACAGATTGCTTTCTCCTGAGCCTTCAAATTTCCAATCTCGACAATTCTTATAATAGCACGAACTCCAGATGCCTTCTCTATAACCTTGCACCCTTTTTCCCACATCCCGTCCAGCATCAGGGTTTCCAGGGCATTCAGAACAGCTTCATCCGCTTCACGTTCTTTGCCTTCCAAAATCCGCAGCAATGGAGAAAGAGCCCCTGCCTTTACCAAACAGAATGTCTTCTTGACGACACAGTGCCCGTTATGGAGCTCGCAGGATGTTTCGGATGAATGAATACCTGAAAACCATCTAGATGAGTTGACTTTGCATAAAGCAAGTGAATTCTGCGACAGCTGAGCCAACGAAGTTGCTGCCCTCGACTTGGCGGTGGCAGAACCATCTGACAGTATCTTCACAAGACAAGGGATCACACCTTGGGCTGCTGACACTCTCTGAAGCTTCTTGTCCGATGGAACTGTGAACCGGATCAGTATGCCAGCAATGCTCTCAAATAACCACCTACTTGTAGGAGTTGAAGATATCGCGATGCTAGCCCCTAATAAAGAGATGAGAACAGGAAGTAGATTCGTCCGCGCAAGAATTTCTGTCGCCTTCTTGTCATTTGTCGAGATATTACTCAGTATTGAAGCCGCAGCAGCCTTTTCCTCCTCGGATGTTGATGTGGAGATGATGTCTACTAAGATGTTGAGATGAGTCTCTCCAAGTAGTTCGGTCAACTCTCCATCAAGATCTTTTGAGAGATTGAAGAGTAAATTCAAGGCAGCGGCCCTTATTTCAGAATTATTCTCAACTAGGAAAGGTAAAAGAAGCTGCAGCGCTCCTTTTCCTTTCATCCTAGATATAATCCTTTTAGCCTTGCGGTGACCAGCTATGCTATTGAGAGCCTTTAGAAGGTTGAGTTGAATTCCAGGGCTGGATAGGTTGAGAAGTGACAGCATCTGCTGAGCGACATCTTTCTGCACAAGAATCAGTTCCGATTGTGCTAATGTTGCGAGTATGGATGAAGCTGGTTCTCGGAGAGTCAATATGACGGATGTAACGGAGAATAGAAGTTGAAGCAAGGGTGGTACGATGCCTGAATTGATCAAGTGCGGTATATTTTCTGATAGAAGGGAGAGGTTGCGCAAGGCTCCCAATGCAGACAACTTTGCTTCCAGTTTGCCTGATGTGAACATCTTTACAAGGGGATTAATGCAGCCTTCTTGTCCAAGGGTAGCCCTTGTTTGGTCCGTGAGTTCCATCCTTGAGATTGCAGTTGCCATAAGAATCTTGTTCATATCGGAACCTGCAGAAGTAGCTTTAACTTTAAATGCACAAATAGAAGCTTAAAGCACCTTTTTTTGAGAGTGCCAAGGAACACTTCATGATGCAAATTTTTCCGAGATATGTTTTCAGTAGAAATAGTTAAGTTTTTCAACCCATGAACTGTCATTCTCTTCATGTTTTTGTACTTTGCAAGCTTTGACTGAAGGAAATTGTTTCTTGTGGTTGCAAACTTTTTCCATGTATTTACCTGTTCTACTTAAGTGGAGTAAGAAAACCTCATTTTCAGAATTAGGGGTAACACAACTAGAAGGTACATTAGATAATTGCATGAACAGAAAATCCCTCAAAATAAAATGGATGGAGATGACCTTTCTAGCGCATTTCAGCAAGACCAATTTCATAAAGACCGGTAACCCATATAAAAGAAAGAAGAGCAAATCTGCACTCCTATTTTGCATGGACATGATACTGAGACCACAAAATGGACATGGCACCGACTTTGGTGTGTCCTGGCGTATTATGGAGTGATTATTGTGTACATGTCCGACACGGAGATGTTGAGAGTAAATAAGGGACTTTAGTCCCACATCGGTTAGATGTAATATGAAGAGGGGTTGGACCCTCTATAAGTAGTAGGCAGTAGCCCTCAATAATATTATCTGAGAAATTAGACTCATTTCTACATGGTATCAGAGCCATAACTCTCTCTCTCTCTCTCTCTCTCCACAAAAAAAAAAAAAAAAAAAAAAAAATTTAGCCGAATCCCTCCCCCCCCCCCCCCGGAGCAGCCCCCCCCCCCCCCCCCCCCCGACCCACCCCCGAGCAGCAGCGCCCCCCCCCCCCCCGGAGCAGCGCCCCCCCCCCCCCCCCCCCGGAGCAGTACCCCCCCGACCCCCCCCCCCGGAGCAGCAACGCCCCCCCCCCTCCCCCCCCCCCCCGACCAGCACCCTTCCCCCCCTCCCGCCAGCCGCCAGCACCCTCCCGCCCCCCCCCCCCCCCTAACCCTAGCCTCTCTTGCAATGGATACCCTAACCCTAGCTCTAGCAGCCCCATCCAAACCCTAACCCTAGCCGTCAAAAAAAAAAACAGATTTCCTTCTCTTTAGAAGATCTCTGTAGTTGCCTCGAGAATCAGTACCTTCTTTTTAGAAGCTCTACTACGAATACGAAATCTCTTTAGATTTTCGTATCTCAGAAACGTTGTCTTTACAATCGTTTCTGCACGGCTGGTATACCTCTGGTTTGTCTCATGCAAGGAGGCACAACTACGTTGGTTATCCTTGAGCCGTCCGAACGCGTTATCATGACGCGGTTCTAGTTGGTCGTATAAACTACGACATATCAGTGAGGGATCTCGTTTTGTTGTTTCCCTCCGATAGCTGACTAAGACGAAGACGACTCACAAGAAGACGACTCAGAAAACAACAACACCTCACTGATTGCAGTTGAAGAAGTCATGGATTCCATCTATGGAAAGTTGACAGCAGAAGAAATGAAGGCCCTGGTCGAGGATCTCCTGACCAAGAGATTACCGGAGGCAACCCCGCGGGTAACCCATACTGATGTGGATCCGTCACCGTACAAAATGGGGAAGTTGGACAAGCTGGAGACGAAGTTGGAAGGCACGACCAACTACTTGAAATGGTCGCGGCAGGCGATGCGGACGCTGAAGGGACGTGGCTTGGTTGGTTATGTAGATGGCCACACCAAGGCCCCTGTCGATCACTCCTCGAAGGAGTTTGCTGTATGGGACATTGTCAACAATGTCGTGGCTGGTTGGTTGACAGCCTCTTTGACCGACCAAGTGTCGGGTAACGTTGAAGCAATGGAGGGAGATGCTGATATCTGGAGAACATTGAAAGACATGTACTCCGGTTCGGGTAACCCCATGCGAGTCTTCCAACTGCAGGATGAGCTCGATCGGGTAATCCAAGACGATCGTACCATCTCTGAGTACGCTGCCTTGTTGAAGGAGTACTGGTCTGATCTTGACCATTATGATCCTCTTGGCATGGAGGATGCTCAAGTTGAACCGGCTTTTGCAAAACATTTCCAGAAATTTCTGGATTATATCTCGCGGCAACGGATGATGAAGTTTTTGAAGGGGCTCAACCCTGCATTTGAGCAACGGAGGAATGTACTTCTCGCACAACCGCAGCTGCCAACATTAGAAGACGCCATAGCTGCCATGGCACAAGAAGAAGCACGGTTGAAGCTGATGCCTACCAAGGGTATCTCCCAGGGGGAGCAGGCCGGAGTTGACACATCTGCTCTTGCCACTTTCACACAGCCTCCTTCTACGGGAGGCGTTTGCCACAACTGTGGTGACACAGGACATTACATCCGCTTTTGCCCAAAACCGACACGAACTCCCTCGAATGGTCGGGGCCGTGGTCGCGGTGGACGACGAGGTGGTCGAGGCAGCTACAGTGGTGGAAGGGGCACTTACTCTGGAGGCAACAAGGCGCATCTGGCGGATGAAGGTGGGGACAATCAGCTGGCGGACATCACTCCATTTGAGAGAGAAGTTCTCGAGAAGATGTGCGGCTCAAAGCTTGGTTCTGGTGAACGACAAGTCATTCCTGGGGCGCCGTCCACTACAGGAGATTACTGCACTTCTCCCAAACCAGTGCCGGTATACCTCCGCGTGCTCTTGCATCTGTCTCTCAGCCAGCTTGGATTATGGACTCTGGGGCATCTTGCCATGTCACGGGGTCCCGAGGTGAGTTCCGGGAATACTCTACTCTAACGCCGTCAGAAAGCATTCAGACTGCTGATGGTACCTCCAGGCCTGTTACGGGTAAAGACACTGTTGATTGCACTCCTTCCATCACTCTATCTAATGTCTTACATGCTCCTTCCTTTCCTGTCAATCTTATATCCATTAGCGTTATTATCCTTGATCTAAACTGTATTGTTTCCTTTGATATTCCTAAGGTAACTTTTCAGGAGAAGGGAACGGGAAGACGACTAGGCACTGGCACATGGCATAAAAGTCTATGGTACTTGGACAGGAACGGTCTGGATAGAGCACTGGCATCTTTGGTTGCAGACGCACAACCGGAAGTCCGAAGTCGAAGTGTTGAAGCCGAGCTGCTCCTCCACCATCAGCGTGTAGGACATTCTTCTTTTTCCGTTATTAGTCGACTGTATCCGTCCTTATATCAAAAAGCAAATAAAGAGTTGTTAGTTTGTGATGCTTGTGAATTGGGGAAACATACCAGAAGCTCCTATGTGAGTTCTGGGCATCGATGTTCTGCTGCTTTTGATATGATTCATTCCGATGTGTGGGGCCCTTGTCCTACAAACGGTGTTAACGGTTATAGATGGTTTGTTACTTTTATTGACTGCTCTACCCGCGTAACGTGGGTCTACCTGCTGAAGAATAAAAGTGATGTTTTTGAGGCATTTCAAAGCCTCCATCAACGGGTAAAGACACAGTATAATGCTCGTATTAAGTGTTTCCGGTCGGATAATGGGACGGAATATACCCATAAGAGGTTTGCTGCGTATTTATCCTCTCATGGTATACTGCATCAAACCTCTTGTGCATATACACCGGCTCAAAATGGTGTTGCCGAACGAAAGAATAGGCACCTGCTGGAGGTAGCTCGGACAATGATGCTGGCTATGAATGTCCCTAAATTTTTGTGGGGGCAGGCTGTCTTGACAGCCTCTTATCTCATCAACAGGATGCCCTCTCAATTACTGAACTGGAAGACGCCTTTGAAAATGCTCACGGGGACAACTGCGTACACCGTTCCTCCGAAAGTATTTGGTTGCGTATGCTTCGTCCACGATAACAGGCCTGGCATTGGTAAGCTGGATCCTCGAGCAGTTAAGTGTGTCTTTGTTGGGTACACCGGGACACAGAAGGGTTACGTATGCTGGAGCCCGGTTGAACGGAAGCTGTTTGTAAGCATGGACGTTACATTCAGAGAACTGGAACCTTATTATGGTTCGGACGAAGGTTCTGCGTTTGGGAACACGCCTCATACAGCGGGTGTTGGACGTGAGGGGGAGATAGTACGCCCAAACGTAGTTGTCGGATCGGTACCTTGTCCTGTCGTGACACACTGGAAGAAAGGGGGAGAAAGCATCAATGATACTGATACGGAGGATGACGAAGACAATACGTACATTACGCAGGGGGAGAAGCAGACAAGGGAAAAGGAGCTCCAAGTTTACAGAAGAAGACAGCAGAGGTCCAGTACTGTGCCGTGCCCTGTGCCTATAGTGCCAAGTCCCTCGTCTACTCCTGCCCCGACTCCTGAAGATGTTACTCTCGCACCGGATCGCTCGAATTCGGACGCGGATCTCTCCGATTCGGATGGTATGCTTTTCCCACCACCCATTGCTCCCTTAAGGAGGTCTTCTCGCATTAATGCGGGAAAGGCTCCTATTCGTTATAAAGATTATGAACATGATATCACCAACTACCTATCTTATTCTAATATTTCTCCAACTTATCAAACATTCCTCACTTCGTTAGACTCCACTTCTTTACCTAAGAATTGGCAGGAAGCAAAGAAGAACCCAAGATGGAAAGCCGCAATGATGGAAGAACTTGGGGCACTAGAGAAAAATAAGACATGGGAGCTGGTGCCATTATCTGAAGGGAAGAAAGCTGTGGGATGCAAATGGGTTTACACAGTGAAGGAGACACCAGAAGGAAAAGTTGAACGATACAAGGCGAGACTGGTTGCAAAAGGCTATACCCAGACATATGGTATCGACTATGATGAGACTTTTGCCCCAGTAGCGAAGATGAGTACCGTAAGAACGCTGGTCTCCATTGCAGCAAACTATGGGTGGAAGCTACACCAGTTAGACGTAAAGAACGTATTTCTTCATGGAGACCTACAAGAAGAAGTATACATGGAGACTCCTCCGGGGTGCTACTCTGTGTCAGATTCAGGTGAAGGAACGTCACATAGAAAAGTGTGCAAACTGAAGAAGTCGCTGTACGGGCTGAAGCAATCTCCTCGAGCCTGGTTTGACAGATTCAGAAGGGCTGTCACTGGCATGGGGTACCATCAGACAAATGCAGATCATACTGTCTTCCTCCAGCATGCAAGGGGCCACATTACTATACTTGCTGTATATGTAGATGATATAGTGATCACAGGTGACGATGTAGTTGAGATCACTAAGCTGAAGACGAAACTCGCCAAAGAGTTTGAGGTGAAGGACCTGGGAGAGATGAGATACTTTTTGGGTATCGAGGTGTGTGATGGTGAACAAGGAATTGTTCTCTCACAAAGGAAATATGCACTAGATCTGCTGAAAGAGACAGGAATGCTGGGATGCCGAGCAGCAGTCACTCCAATTGACCAGAAGTGCAAGATGGGAGCAGAAGCAGGAAAGCCTGTTGATCGCGAAAGGTATCAAAGGCTAGTAGGCAGACTGATTTATCTAGGGCATACTCGCCCTGATATCTCATTTGCAGTAAGTGTTGTAAGCCGCTATATGCATGATCCAAGAACGAGTCATATGGATGCAGTATTTCAGATTCTAAGATATCTGAAAGGGACGCCGGAAAAAGGACTGTGGTTCAAGAAGAATGGATGCACAGATGTTGAGGGATACTGCGATGCAGACTGGACAAGCTGCATAGACGACAGAAGGTCTACCACAGGGTACTGTGTTTTTGTAGGAGGAAACCTGGTTTCATGGAGAAGCAAGAAACAGTCAGTGGTAGCATGGTCGACAGCTGAAGCAGAATACAGAGCAATGGCTCTAGGAGTATCAGAATTGCTATGGGTAAAGGCGCTGCTGACAGAGTTGAAGCTAGACAAGGGGACACCATTGCACCTTCTGAGCGATAGTCAAGCTGCGATAAATATAGCGAACAATCCGGTTCAGCACGACAGAACGAAGCACATCGAGATCGATCGATTCTTCATCAAGGAAAAGCTGGAACAAGGGATACTGAAGATTGACTATGTTCGCTCAGAAGAACAAGTGGCAGACTGTCTGACTAAGGGTCTTAGTTCATTGAGTCTGTCAAAGCTATGTAACAAGATGGGGATGATAAATATCTATCGCCCATCTTGAGGGGGAGTGTTGAGAGTAAATAAGGGACTTTAGTCCCACATCGGTTAGATGTAATATGAAGAGGGGTTGGACCCTCTATAAGTAGTAGGCAGTAGCCCTCAATAATATTATCTGAGAAATTAGACTCATTTCTACAGGAGACCACCAATGGACAGTCGGTGCTTAGTAGAACAAAAGGTAAATGGTGTCCCACTGAATTGGCCGCCTACTTGTACAGAACTTAGAAGCTAAAAATAGCAGTAGTTTCCAAATACCCCAATATATACTGGAAAGAAAATCTACCAAGTACCAAAATTGCCACAGCCTGTTGCTGGTCTTGCACAATCTATCCAAGTGATGGTTAGAATCCCTAGTAAGAATCTAATTGTGGTATCGTGGATCGGTACTCATCTAGGTTGTATAGAACAGACATGGATTTGGGTGCAGACTAGATGTATATCTGAAATAAGACACTTCAGAAAATTTTGTGATACGATTACAACATGGTTACTCTTTTCTATAAGAGTTATAGACATGAAAACATATCTATATGCTTAATTTATAATTACATAATAATATTTATATTTTAGCATTTTCCTGATGGTAACTAGCTTGAAGAAAGCTTTTTAAAGGATTTGCTGCAAAGAATTGTTACTTTCTCACATCTCAATTATGTTTGGCATGATCATGTCCAGGCCAATTCTCTTTAAACTGTGTTTACTTTTGAGCTAGACATGGGCGAGCCATATCAAACATGAGTGTCAAGGAAATACGTATACAATACATGTCAAGTATGTATATAGACACGGATGCTATCCTTGAGTAGTATCAATGTCCATTGTATTGTTGAGTGATTGTGTCATGTCCAATACATGTTCGTCACCTATATGGCACTAATTTTGGAGTTTCGCTGCTTAGTAGAATAAAAGGGAAATGGTGTGCCACTAAATTATCCTCAACTCTGCAGAACTTGATGCTGGAAATATGACAGAAGTTTCCAAATAAACCAATACATACCGGGGAAAAACAACCAACCTCACCGCAGCCTGTTGCTAAAGCCTAAATGTCTACAATATGGTTACCGGAAAGAATCTATAAGAAAAATCTAATTATTGGTATCATAGATTGGTGCCCGTCTAGGTTGTATAGACATAGACACGGATTCGGACACGGACACCATATAGATCCGAAGCACGACACTTAGAAAATTTTGGGATACAGTTACAATGTGTACGATTAATACAATGGAATGATTAAATATTTAACCCTTAACCCTCACCACAATTTTGGAGTTTTGGAGTTTTGGTGTTGTGGCAAGGCTCTAACATGGTATTAGAGTAACCCAAGTTCAAATATCTCTAGCGTGCATTTTAGGCAGATCTTGTAAAAAAATATTATATATTGTGTGGATCTAGTTCTCAACCCAAATGGGACATGGGTTAACCCTCAATCCTCAACACAACACTAGAGATTTGGTGCAGTGACAGTGAGGGTATACATTTATATTATTCTAATATTAAAATATATTTGTATACGTAATTTGTAAATTAGATCATAATAGTATTTATAATTCAGTATGTTTTGCATAATAAGTAGCTTTTGGAAGTTCCAGGAAGGATTCATTCTAAAGAAAGGTTAGTTTCTCATATCTCGATTGTATTTGGCACGATCACTACCATGTCAAATCTCTCCATACCATGTTTTGGGTACCTTTGGAGCCTAGACATGGGCAAGCCATATCCGACATGAGTATTGATGACGCATGGTGACCAACATGTGTCAGATAGGGATAAAAACATGGATACGGTCCTCTGGAGGCATATCCGTGCAACATAGCTGCCCATGCATGGTTGGCAAGAACATTGGAAAACGAATTTAGAAAGAATATATCTTCATATTATATTTGGTGCCCAATTCAAGTTAAGATGATATTCAACAAGCAATTTAATAGTACGAAAAGGCTTATTTGGACTTACCTTCCTTAAGGTATTGTACCAATGGTATAAAATAACCAGCCTCTGCCATAAGAAGCACATTCTGTGTGTTGCTCGATAAGGCACTCAATAGCTTTCCAGCATCATGTGAAGCCTGAATGTCGTCCCCATTGAAAAGTGTGACCAACATCACAATACAACCTTGGACCCTCCCGATCCTCTGTCGAACTTTTGCAATACTCGATAAGTCCAAAAGCAGCCCTACGGCTTCCCTACTCTCGTCAGCATCCCTTATCAACGAGCGCACGACTGCAGAAAGTGTCTCTATAGATGCCATTTGCTCCTGCACAGAAGCTAAGAACATAAGCACGATGAGAAAAATAAGATAATGGTATCTGCTGCAGTTAGTGCATCATTGTATCGAGCCAACTCTAGCAACTGTCTGATTCTTGTCACTCTTAAGCAAGAGAGATTGGATGACACTTCTTAGACCATCTAACAGTGAAACATCACACGATAATTGCAGACATCCCTGCAATTAGTATTTCATCCGGAAATTGCTTAATCAATCATAAAACCACCCAGTTTGTGCTTTTGTGCAAGTATATTGTTCAATTAACGATTGTAACGTGTTGAATGAAAAATAAATAAAAATAAAAATGTTGCACAGACAATTGCAAAGGCATCATACACCTCGAAATCTCCTGTAGAACAAAATAATCTTTCTTGAAACAAGGAGTTCAAATTGCACTTGGTAATCCTAGGGCTAAAATCTGTCACATTAGGAGTGATCCAAAATCCATCTAATTGATAGGTGGGGATGAAGCTCATAAGGAAGTGTGTTGTTGGAAACGAGGTGTGACCCGAACCGGAGTTGGCACATGAGGTGCGATATTGGACTGGACCCATATGCCTTAAAAGAAAATCATATGTAAGGCCTGAATCAATCTCAATTATCTACACCTCATGGCCCCACCTCCTACCCGATATGGGACTAAATTACCAACTCTATTGTCACCCCTTTTTGAGGGCTCAACCGGAAACGAGATACAATCCAACAGTGTTGTGTTGTGTTGTGTCAAATACATGTCCGACACATGCATTCCAACTTCAAAACATAGTCTGCCGGAAACAAAAAAAATTCCGTCGCTATATAGTACCTTGTTGTCGTCGCAGAGGCGAGCAAGGCTCCTGAGGAGCGATATGATCGCCAGCCTCTGTCCGTTCTTCTTCGCGGACCCCAGCCGGGTGAGCAGCACGGAGACCACGCCCCCGCTCTCCTCCTCCCCAACCATCCCCATTCTGACCAGCGCCCCGAGCTTCGCGAGCGCGGGGCCGACCTTCTCGTCGCACCCCTTCTTGACCCTTATTACCAGGTCCTCGACATCAAGAACCTCCTCATCATCACCATCCTTAGAATCAGCAGCAGTCTCGTCCTCGTCCTCGATCTCCACGATCTCCGCGTGCTGCGCTGCAGCAGCCATGAGGTCCTTCTGCAGCGCGGTCAACTCGGCCCTGCAGGCGTCGTCTGCAAAAGGCCAGGACAAGAGGAGGAGGCCGAGGCAGCGGGCGAGCTCGCGGGCGGAGGAGGCGGCGTCGAGCGGTGGTGGTGCGTCGGCGGCGGCGGTGAGCTGGGATTGGATTCGACGGAGGTGTTGGAGGAGGGGGGCGAGGGGTTTCTTGGAGGAGGGCTGGGGGGACTGCTGGAGGAGGTTGAGGAGATGGCGTAGCCGACGGAGGGGTTCGGACAGGGAGCAGGAGGAGCCCTCGCAGAGGAGGGAGAGGACGTCGTCGAGGGAGGAGAGGAGGGAAGGGAGGGTCGCCATGGCGGTGCTGGTGGAAGCTAGCTGTAGCTATAGCATCCAGCTGGTGGTGGAGGAGCGAGTGAGTGAGAATATGGTGATGACAAATGGAAGGGAATAGAGAAGAGGCGAAGAAGAAGAGAGGACGGCCATGGGAGGGAGGAGACCAAGTCAGCCGAGGAGACTTGGAGAATTGGATGTGGCGTGTCCCCATCGATCATGGGGTGGACGGAGTGAACTATGTATGTATGTATGGTTTGGAGGTCCAGAAACCTTTTTTACCTTGACGCGGGAGAGCGATGGGTGTTATGGGCACTATATCATGCAACACCACCACTTTTGTTGTCCTTATCTGCTAAAATTTACTGATAAAATTGGGCTTTTTCTAAGGGCACCACACCAATTACTTGAGGCTATTCCAAAATTTTTGCAAAAAATTACAAGTTTGCCATCAAAAATTTTTACTTGGGGCTAGTCCAATTTTTTCCAGCAAGTAGGACTGCCAACATGCTGGCAGTCCTAGGACTGCCAAAGAAGAAGCAGCAGCAGCAGATGCGAAGGCCTCGTCGTCGCCTTGGAGAGCCGCCCCGCCTTCGAGGACCTCGTCGTCGCCGCGTCCCTCGTCGGCGCCACCTCGTCACCCTCCTCTCCGACGCCGCCACCGACCTACAACCGCCCCAAGCAGCCAGCCGACCACACCGAGCCGGTGCCGACCTCTCCTCCGTCGAGTGCGTCCACCTCTCCGTCGCCGACCACACCGACCACCTCTCCTCCGTCGCCGACCACCTCCAGCGTATCCACCTCTCGCGCCGTCGTGTGAACCCCAACCCAACGGCTGCGGCGAGTCTCGGCTCTGCCGGCGCCGCTCCACTCTGCCGGCGAGAGAAAAATCCTAATGGAGGAGGAGGAGGAGGAGGAGGAGGAGGAGGAAGGAGGAGGAGGAGAGAGGAGAGAGAAAAACCCTAATATTGGGGTGCCCCTAAGTAATTTTCGGGACGTCCCCAGTAAAAGTTCCTCAAACCTGGGCTGTCCCCTAGTAAGTGATAGCCCCTAGTAATAGTGGGGGTGCCCTTAGAAAAAGCCTAAAATTGTGACTTTTCTGCTGTCATAATTTTAGAAGAATAATTCAGATTTGTTAAAATTTTAGGCAATTTCTATTTATTTACAAATTTATCATTCAATTTTTAAGGGCAATCCAAACTTTGTGTTAGGACTGTCAATAAATTTGAAAGTCCTAATATAATATAAGACTGTCAACTTTATTGAAAGTCCTAACATAATATATGACTGTCAACTTTGTTGAAAGTCCTAAACTATACTCTCTGTCAGTATATACTCTGACTCCCAATCTTTTAAGACTGTCAACAAATTTAACAGTCCTAACATAGTGTAGAAAAAGTTGACAGTCCTAAAGTATACTCTATGTCCAGTAGTATAAGCAGGACTGTAGGATTTTCCTACAGTCCTAACTATACTACAGGACTGTAAAAAAATTCTACAATCCAACTTATACCACAATATGTAGAATTTGGCTACAGTCATGTCGTGTTTAAGTCCGACTGTAGGTAAAATCGAATTTTCATAATCCATTAATTGGATTTATAAAGTTCGAAATAAATAAATATGAGCCCTAAACCAGTTCTAAACAATTTAATCTAACTACTTTAGGCATTACCAAAGAATGAAGGGTTGAGAGAAAGGAATTAGGGTTTGGAAATGAGATGGAAACTTGAAGAGAGAGTAAAAATTTAGGATGAAATGTTGGGAGAAGGTTTGAGGGGTGGACAGTCCAAAGTAAAATTGGAATTGTCCTGAGTAAAAATTTACCAAGTTGGGTTATCCTGAAGTAATGGGTTGTCCTAGAGTAAAAGTTTGAGTGTATTTAGAAATAGCCAAATTTAAACTGTCCTTAAACATGAAAAATACAATCAAAATAAACAAATTTTTGACAGTTCTAAAATAAAGCAAGGATGGTCAAAATTAGTCAGGATATAGCATTTGTTGTTTTTAATTATATAGATTATGGATTCAACTCTTTGAATTTTGCAGTAATAACTTAAAAAAAATTTATTGCATATTCTTTAATATATATATATATATATATATATATATATATATATATATATATATATTTTGAAGAGTATTTTTGGTAATAAAATTTTCACATGTGCCTACTTTTCACGTAGAATAGATTATTATTTTTTGCTAGCTTCCTAAGTCGGGTTTCTTGGGTTGGAAATTCCCTCTGAGTATTGGAAGACCTGTAACTTTGAAAGCTCTCTTCCCACTTGTGCTCTTTGGCCCATTCCAATCTATTGGTATGAAAAAAAAAAAAAAAAATTGACTTGCACCCTACTTGATTTACCACATTTCAGGGTGCGTCCCACAGTTTTATAACAATGTATAGTACTTTCCACTTTGAACGGAATTCGTCAAAAAAAAAAAATTTTGGACGAAAATGCTAGTCTCCTTCCTCTTTCCTCCCCCCCCCCCCCCCCCCCCCCCCCGACGCCCGCCCGCTAGCCACCGCCTCCGCTCCCCCACTCTCCGCCTCTGACAGCAGCAGCAGCAGCGGCGAGAGCAGCACGACGGAGGTGGGGAGGGGGGCGGTGGCTGTGCAGAGGGGGGGGGGGGGGGGGGGGGGGGGGGGGAAGTGAGAGGAAGGAGACAAAGGCATTTTGGTCCAAAAAAATATTTTTTGACAGATTCCGTCTAAAGTGGGAGGTACTGTACATTTTTGCAAAACTGTTAAGTGTACCGGAAAATGGGGTAAACAAAGTGGAGGGCAAGTCAAAAAAATGAAAAAAAAAAAATGAAAAAAAAAAAAACAGTTCACACAATTTAATTAAGAACACCAGGAGCAAAAATTTCATCTCAAACAACAATAGTAGGGGTGAGCATTATTCGATTTTGGACCGAAAATCGAACCGAACCGAATAAGAGATTCGGTTCGGTTTCAAAAATATTCGGTTCGGTTTCGGTTTTCAAAATACAATAATTTCTTATTAGGTTTCGGTTTCAGGTTTCGATCCAAACCGAAAACCGAATAAGAATTATACAAATATGTAAATATTCTCAATTTAAGAAAATGTATATTTTGAAAATAATAATTCTATGTATGTGTTTTCAATTCTAACATTGATAATTTAACAACTAGCCCAACTTTGTGCATAATTTCGAAATTCAACAAATATGTGTATCAAAATTATAATTTTTAGTATAATTTAACCACGATTCCAACATTGGGTCCGACCCATTAATTCGAACCGAACAAACCGAATAAACCGAATTTATTATTCGGTTCGGTTCGGTTTCGGTTTTAGCTAATTCGATTCGGTTTCGGTCTTGCATTTTTAGAATTTCGGTTTATTCGGTTTTGTCTAATTTGGTTCGTTTTAAATCGAATAAACCGAACGCTCACCCCTAAACAATAGAAGGCAAGGGAATCACGGGGTAAATAAAAGCCCGAACACCGAATACATCACTAAGAATATGCCTAAATATATGACTAGTATGGTAGTACGATGAACCGCTCCAAACATAGGTAGGAAGAAAAAATACAGTATCATCCCATGTTCATTAGTAGTACATGAACAAGTACAAATACTGCAGTTACAAATCAAACTTCTAGTCACTATACTAACCGAGTGCTCAAATACAGCACACTTTATAACCGTGTACACAATGTTTTATTGGGTGATGGTTTGGGCGTCTCGGTAGAGACAATGCAGCGCGGTCACATGTACTCCCGAGTGCCTGCAGACCATTTATCCTCGTACCTTCCAAACGTATAATCCACAGAAGGCACTCCAGTGAGACGGAGGGGATCTGGTTCTATGCCATAGTCTGTTAACGGTCTGTGCTCGAGAACCACATCATGCTCCTGAACGAACTCTGGGATCTCCACCTGTCCTTTCTTAATATCGTCCCACAGATACTGCAGTCGGCTAACATACTTGATCTTCCAATATACACTACAATAATTAAAAGAAATTGACAAGAATTATGCACTGTATCTTGATTCATCTATAAAACTTAAATACAAATATGAGATGATGCTGTAGAATCCAGAGATTCCGTGACTGACAGTGTAGATTAACTAATCTAATATAGTATATCAGAAATTTCAGCAGGATTTATACAAAGTGGGGGAAAGACTAAATTCTAGTAAACCATAGACAAAAAAAAAAAAAAAAACTTTAATAACTCATAGCCAACAGGATATCGGCACAAAAATGCACCAATATATTGATGCTTTTAGCCCCAGATGGTGCCAAAATGTCGTATATTCACTAAAATGAAGATGTCTAGATGCAGATACGAGAGAAAATAGAAAGGAGAGGCTTGTCACCAAGAACTCCAACCAATCCCCAAAACCTCTCTCAATTGTTGACAGCAAGTCCTAGAGTCTTTACCATTTAAACAGCTTTGGAAACATGAGACTACACTCGACATGGTAACTCACGTCAAGGGTTTCATCTATGAGTAATAATAATACAATAATACCTTGGAAGGTAATGATGTTATCTTACTGCCTCTATTTCCGTCATCACCACTGCAGACAGTGAAGCACTAGTTCAGCTCATTAGACAGCACCCTTTCTTTCAAAACCCATAAAACTCGTACTCCTCTGTTTCCCTTTGACAGTCCACCACCACCACCACCTTCACCTTCATCTTGATAGAGAAGGTTTTCATTCCTACTACTACTACGCTCATGAAAGCTACTTGCTCCCTTCGCCAACCTCTCCTTGACCTCCTCCAATGTTCAGTGCCAGGACTGCCTTGCTTCAGTGTGCAATCCATTATGGACTTCTGAGATTCACAACTATCTACTGCCCACTTCATTTTCCACTAGAGCAGCATATTTTCCTCCTTTGTTCATAACTACCTTGACCTCTGTCTCCTCATCACAATTTAGACTCTTTCTTCACTGAAGGCCCCTATCAAATCAAGCTACTAGATCCACGATCGCTAAAACCATCTATGCTCATTGCCCTAACACTTGGCGAGAAAAGACGAGGGAGATCTTTGAAGTTGTCATCCTACAATCTCAAACCACAGTGTGCACTGACACTTCAAAATCAGTCCCATGTCCAGGTCAAACATGACAGATACTCCAATAATGCACTAGGATACACCAAATAGGTGATGTCCATTTCACTTTGTCTAAATCATGTCAAGTCCATGCAAGAGTCTACAAAAATCTACTGATGCTATAAATAGAAGACATCAGTGATGTAGTGGCAAGGGGTACGGTAGCAGAATACAAGTGACACCATGCACCAGGATATGAAGAATGGACTCGTGGCGTTATATCTTATAATTCAACTCATGCAACATATTATAGAAAAAACAACGTTACATTTCGAATCTTACGAAATTCAAATATACAGTATTAAATATAAGGAAAATTCGACAGGGGATATGTATAGACAAATGACGTTACACTTCAAGAGTTCGATGCAAGTCTTTCATTTCATAGATTAGATCAGGAAAAAAAGGAGCGTTATGAAATATTTAGGGGCAATGTGATGCGTCCAAGCCACATCATGTCAGAGACGTATCAGATACAACATGGATACTGCAAAACACAAAAACCAATATTCTGTCCATATTGTCGTGTCTGTATCATTTGTTAAAGTCTTCATGCCATGCAACATAAGGGGCTTCTTTGTACAGGATACCTGTTAAACTTAAATTGTGTAATAACCTTACATATATGTTAATTATTTTAATATAGTAGTATGTAAAATATATATTACCTGTTGATTGACATAGACTAAGGATCTTGATGGCTAAGGGTTACTGTTGAACTTTTTAACATAGCCGAAAGATATAATTTTGGCTGGCTTTAAGAAATTTAGATTAGATATGGAAGATTGCATTTTTTGTGATATTAAAATCAGCCAAATGGTTTATCAGTTGAAGGCCTACATTTTGAATTAACACTGGAAGTTCCAAATTTGATTTTGATAGCATTTTCTTGAAATCAAATAAGTAGGATTTGCTTACCTATGTTGTCACAGGCGATGCCTAGGCTCGCCTAGGCGGCCTAGGTGCACAGGTTGGGGGCAGTCCGCCTCGACCTGGAGAAAAAAAACAGATGGTCAGGCGATGGGCGCCTAGGCGCGCCTAGGGGCGACCACGAGAATACATAGGCGCGCCTAGGCGGTCGTAAATCCAAGTATGGGCTTGCCACTGGCTTTAGGGTTAAATCTTGAAGGCTTTTGGTCAAAAAAAAGCAGTAAAAACGTTTTCGGGTTAATGCTTATTATATTGCTTAATGCCTTAAGTTAGGCTTATTATATTGCTTATTGGTTAATGCTTATTATATTGCATTAGTTATCAACTGTTCATGTTAATGCTAATTGTGTATATTAGTTATCAATTGTTCTTGACAAATCAAATGTTCTTTTATACTGCTATATTGTTGCTTCTTAATATCTTATACATAATTGCATTGTCTGCACATATCTGCATTTTTTTTCCTGCAAAAAACCATCTGTGACCTGGGCGGACGCCTAGGTGAGGCGGGTAGGTGTCGCCTCGCCTCGCTTAGCACCCAGTACAACATAGTTACTTACAAAAGATATCTTAAGTAAAAGGAGAATAAAGTATATAAAAACTTTTACATAAGCGGTGTTCTATTTATATAAACTGGGTAGTTATTAAAATAATTACTAGACAAACTGCATACAATGACCAAACAGTACATTTGGCAATAACAACCAAACCAATATTACCTGATATTGGCTCATATATCAAGCAGTAACAGCCTATATTGCACAATGCTGTCTGACAGCATAGATACAAGTCCTAGTAGCATTGTACCAGAACAAATAATACTGACCATTACGACCTATGCATATAGATAACTTGACAAAATGAGGAAGAGAATAGAAACATAGGTAAATTGCATTGTATGAAAGGTAAAGATTATAGAATTCTGTAGAAGAGTAAATAAAGGCAGATCCATTTACAAATTGTTTATTGACAATGAAGGAGAATTAAACACGAGGCCAAGAGAATTATCCATGTTAGAAGTTGTCATTACGACCTATGCATATAGATAACTAGACAAAATGAGGGAGCGAATAGAAACATAAATAAATTGCATTATATGAAAGGTAAAGATTAATATAATTCTGTAGAAGAGTAAATAAAGGCAGATCCATTTACAAATTATTTATTGACAATGAAGGAGAATTAAACACGAGGCCAAGAGAATTATCCATGATAGAAGTTGTAAAATTGAATAAAACTTGGAAAGAGAACTTGAGGATGCTTTAAAAATGAAAATAAGAAAAATTGTAGAAACTTATGACATAGTTAATGAAGCTTAGAAGTTCTTGAAAAAGAACATGGTGTGGCTGAATAAGTTATTCAATCAAACTAAAAAGACTAATCACAATTCATGAAGGAGAACTATTCCAGTACATATTTGCAAAATTAAACGGGATCCATATGCATATAATTGTAAAAGCAATATAGAACTGGGGGAGAGAGAGAGAGAGAGAGAGAGAGAGAGACTGATTGGTCGAGGTAAAGACACAAAATGAACATCTCCAGGAATCAAGTTTGTTTCACAACAGAGTCAACCACTGAAGTTTTCCATTCATTTGAGTATGGAAAATTTTAAAGGTTAAGAAAAGAGACCTGGGACTTCATAGATCTAAAGAAGGCATGTGATATGGTTCTTAGAGAGAGAGTGTTGTCGGTTATAGAAAAATTATGTGATTAGTGAGAAGACAATTGAAGGAGAGAAACAATAACGAAAGGCTAGAGACTAGTGTGACAACAAGACGTCTCATTTCTTTTATCTAGGTTACATAGATATAACCATGGATTCGGATATGGACATTGAAGACATGATAAATTTAACCTAGCACTCTCGACTTTTCAGACGAGACTTACTTTCCTCTCATGGCCTAAATAGACCAACCTACGGGTCAAAGGTATCCTTCAGAGTCACTCGTAAGCAAAAAAGAATACCAGACTATGCTATTATATCAAGCATCAATTGGAATTGAGTAAACTAAAACAAACATAATATTTTATTTCATTACAAACTTAATTTACATGCTGGGAAAAAACATACAATACATAGCTAGGGGATTTCCCTTTCGGGAATCCCTTTTCTATTACAAGAAAAAAGTTGAAGACTTACAGATACTCGTGAAAGCAGACAAATTTATGCACACAAAACCAGGGGATTATGAACATCTTCACAGAAACTAGGGATAGAGAGTGGTTATGTATATTGGTAGTCCAAGCCCTGTTTTTTCTGTAGCAAGAGAAGCGTCTAATCTATAGGAAAGCAGCATAACAAAAAGACCACCAATACCCAAAAAATGTATCATCAGGTAAGGGTAAAATGGACTTTTGGTATTGGTAATAGGTGGACGGTGGAAAATGAAAAGGAGTACTGAGTCACAGATCGGGCCAAGGAAGGATCTGTATGCTGAATAAAAGCAAATAGTGACTCGTACAAAGTGACAAGATAAAGTGTAGCAGGATTCTAAGAAAAGATTCACGTGGTCTTTAGGTTAGTAATCTTCGTACAGTAGGAGAACAGTGTCTAAATTATGTTCTGCCACAGAGTCAAAAGACATGGGAGACATGTCACAATCTGGAGTCATGTCAGCAATAGGGCTTGTAGAGTCTTATCCGGATACAGAGATATCTTTTAATGGAAGATTTTGCATTGCTGACTTCTTTTCTTCTTCCTTGAAAAAAATCCTTCATTCTAGCTTCTATTGCTCTGGATACTTCTTCCATCATGTTTTTTGATTTTACCTTCTTTCTTCTAGCAATCTTGATCTTGGCAGTACCTTTCTCTTCTGATCTGTCTTCCTTGAACTTCGTCTAAAAAATTTTGAAGCCTATCAATGTCTTTCTCATGGGTCTCTTTGTATTTCAAAAAATCTTCTTTAGCAATGACCTGTTTATTTCGGCTTTTGAGCAAAACGGCAGTCATCAACGGATTTGATGTGTCTTTACCGGCTACCGTTTGAACCGGACTAGCTACTGGTATAGTAGATCCAGCAGAATCTCTAACTTGACTTTTGGGCAAAGCCACAGCTATCAACGAACTTGATGTATTTACCGGCTGCCGTTTGAACCGGACTAGCTGCTGGTTTTATAGACCCAACAGAATCTCTTATTGCATTTAAAAGAGAATGCACATCCAACTCATCCTTTTTATTAAAGACCAAAGGATATGTTTGTTTTGGTGGAAATTTGCTTTGGAAGTCTTTTCTTTCTAAATCAGCCATCTTCTGAATAAGCTGCCGCTTTTCTCTGACAAGAGTTTGTATATTTTCAAATTATTAAGAAGAAATAATTTCATATTAAGAAGAAATAGACAAGAACATAGAGGACATTTACAAATCATTATTTCAGAGTTTATTAATCATGGACTAATAATTAGTAAAAAGAAAATTCATTTATTCAAACCACAGATAGAATTCTTAGGAGTTATTATTGGAGAAGGAAGAATTAGGCTCCAACCACATATAGCCCAAAAGGCTTTTGAATTTCCTGATAAATTAAAAAATCTAAAAGAAATACAACAGTTTCTAGGACTTATAAACTATGCTAGATCATTTATAAAAGACTTAGGAAAATAGCTGGTCCTTTGTATGCTAAAACTTCACAAACAGGACAAAAATATTTTAACCATGAAGATATTAAGATAGTAAGAGAAATAAAAGAGCTTATTAAAAAACTACCGGAACTACAATTACCTCTAGACACAGATTATTTAAGGGAAGATTTATGAAATGCCCAAAAACTAAAAAAGTTTTATGTAAAACCCACCGCTAAAAAAACTTTCATCGCGTGCCCAGAATTAGAGAAACTTATCCAAAGCGGGTTCCAAATGACCCTTTTGCCCTTCCTTTTAATTTATTGGAAACACCCACAAAACTGCTCTTAAAAAAAACGTTTCAATACTCCATCTTCTTCCATACGCTGCTCACTTTCGAATCTAAGTTTTCTCCTCAAAAATCTTTAAAAACTCGTCGAAAAATTTCGGAAAGACCGGGACGAACGGCAAAAGTGCTAAAATGGAGGTCCAAACATCATTTTTTTGCGATTCTAAAATTTCGGAAGGCCGTCTAACGGGACCTCGTTTCGACCTCCCAGTCAAAAGTTATGGCCCTCAAAAGTTTCAACTGACCATAAAATGCAGGAGAATGGCCATTCTCCGTTTAGAACACGAAAAATGTTAATTTTCGCATGAGGGTGGCCATTCTCCGTATTAGTAACACGGAGAATGGCATTCTCCGTCTTAATTTACACGGAGAATGACCATTCTCCGTATTAGTAACACGGAGAATGACATTCTCCGTCTTAATTTACACGGAGAATGGTCATTCCAGTGTTAAAACGCAGGAGAATGACCATTCTCCGTGTTAGAAACACGGAGAATGCCATTCTCCGTGTTAAATAAAACGGAGAATGGCATTCTCCGTCCTAATTAAGACGGAGAATGGACATTCTCCGTGCCAAATTAAACGGAGAATGACCATTCTCCGTCTTAATTTACACGGAGAATGGTCATTCCAGTGTTAAAACGCAGGAGAATGACCACTCTCCGTGTTAGAAACACGGAGAATGCCATTCTCCGTGTTAAATAAAACGGAGAATGACATTCTCCGTCCTAATTAAGACGGAGAATGGACATTCTCCATGCCAAATTAAACGGAGAATGACCATTCTTCGTCTTAATTTACACGGAGAATGCCATTCTCCGTCTTAATTTACACGGAGAATGCCATTCTCCGTGTAATTTATCACGGAGAATGGTCATACCAGTGTTAAAACGCAGGAGAATGACCATTCTCCGTGTTAGAAACACGGAGAATGCCATTCTCCGTTTTATTTCCGTGTTAAATAAAACGGAGAATGTCATTCTCCGTCTTAATTAGGACGGAGAATGACCATTCTCCGTCTTAATTAGGACGGAGAATGGTCATTCTTCGTCCTAATTAAGACAGAGAATGGTCATTCCAGTGTTAAAACGCAGGAGAATGGTCATTCTCCGTGTTAGAAACACGGAGAACGACATTCTCCGTTTTAA
Organism: Iris pallida; assembly: GCA_029216955.1. NCBI lineage: Eukaryota > Viridiplantae > Streptophyta > Magnoliopsida > Asparagales > Iridaceae > Iris > Iris pallida. The sequence goes on from JANAVB010010791.1 coordinate 5,499,383, forward strand.
ATAAAACGGAGAATGGCATTCTCCGTGTTAGTTTACACGGAGAATGGTCATTTACAGTGTTAAAACGTTAATTTAGTTTTTTCATGAATAAAGAGTTTCGTTCTTCTTTCAAAACGATGATAATTCTTATGGAAAAGAAGAAGAAAGATCTTCTCTCCACAATTGACCTAATCGTCGAAAAACTTCAAATGTCTCCACGATGAAGATGATGATGATGACGAGCGATGATCTGAGTTCGACTGAAGAAAAACACACCGAACTACGAACGATTTTTGCGATCTCTGCTGAATATGAGAGCAATGGAATTCAGATTTCCCGTGAAGAAGAAGAAGACGAAAATCGCAATTCAGATCTGAGTTTTTTGAATTCAAATACATATAGATGACCAATTCGTGCGGAGGGGTAGTTTCGGTATTATAAAAATAGCATTTCCCAGCGGGTGGCATCTAAAAGGGAATCTTGGAATATTTAACGTGAAAATACTTAATTCTGGGTATTTCATAAAACTTATGCAGCGGGTGGGCATTTCATAAAAGCCCACCCCGAAATTGGGTTTCTCAGCAATTTCCAGATTATTTAATAATAGAAACAGACGGAAGTAATCTAGGCTGGGGAGCAGTCCTTTTGGCTAAACCAAACAAATATTCAGAAAAAAATACAGAATAGATATGCAGATATGCAAGCGGAAGATATAAAGAAAAAGGAAACATTAGTAGCATAGACGCCGAACTATTAGCAATCTCTTATGCTTAAGATAGCTTTGAGCTATTTATAATATCTAAAAAAGAGATTACTTTACGAACAGATTGTGAGGCAATAGTTGCCTTTCATAACACGATGAATCTTGAAAGCAAACGTTCTACACGTAGACGTTGGCTTAATTTTATAGATTGTTGTCTTTATACTGGTTTGCAAATTTCGTTTGAACATATCAAAGGGGTTAATAATATAGCAGCATACATACTGAGTCGTCTTATTTATCAAAGTTCGCTAGGAAGCGTAGTGGAAAAAGAAAGCAAACGGGCTTCTAAATTACAAAAAAAATTAATTTTAGGAAATTTTATTATAAGTTTTGATCTAACAGAATTATTTTATGTTACAGATGGACATGCCTCCTGATCAAAGAATACTCCAACACTATGGTAGTGGTAATCAGAATATTTTTAGTCAGAATCAGGTAGCACAGACTTCTTATAGCCAAGAAAGATTACGATTCGGTAATGTAGAATTATTAGTATTTCCTTCCTAATAGTAACATCTCTTTTAGAACTCAGTCTCATATAGCCCTTACAAAGGAACAAAAATGTTTAGTAGACAATTTATGGATTTCTTTCAACAAAAAAGATCAAAAGTATTTTTTAGCAAGCATGAACGCATTATCAGAACTATTTAGTCAGATTAAAACTAACTTTAAATTTTATGTAGTATTTAGAAGAAAAGTTCCAGGCGTATATCATACCTGGATAGAGGTACTTGAGAATAGAAAAGATTTTACTAATCCACTTTACAAAGGATTTTATTATCTATCCGAGGCATTAGACTTAGCAAGACAACATATTGGAACAAATTATTTTGTTTCACCATCTCTCAGAAGTATACAAGACAGGCCTCTTGAATTTTCTATTACCCATGATACTAATAAAAAAAAATTGTTTTGTGATCATTACGAGATACTCTCTAAAACTGTTAAAAGGTTGAATGAAAATATACAAACTCTTGTCAGAGAAAAGCAGCAGCTTATTCAGAAGATGGCTGATTTAGAAAGAAAAGGCTTCCAAAGCAAATTTCTACCAAAACAGACCTATCCTTTGGTCTTTAATAAAAAGGATGAGTTGGATGTGCATTCTCCTTTGAATGCAATAAGAGATTTTGTTGGGTCTATAAAACCAGCAGCTAGTCCGGTTCAAACGGCAGCCGATTAAGACATATCAAGTCCGTTGATAGCTGTGGCTTTGCCCAAAAGCCAAGTTAGAGATTCTGCTGGATCTACTATACCAGTAGCTAGTCCGGTTCAAACGGTAGCCGGAAAAGACACATCAAATCCGTTGATGGTTGCGATTTTGCCCAAAAGCCGAAATAAACAGGTCATTGCTGAAGAAGATTTTTGGAAATACAAAGCGGCCCATGAGAAAGACATTGATAGGCTTCAAAAAAATTTAGACGAAGTTCAAGGAAGACAGATCAGAAGAGAAAGGTACTGTCAAGATCAAGATTGCTAGAAGAAAGAAGGTAAAATCAAAAAACATGATGGAAGAAGTATCCAGAGCAATAGAAGCTGGAATGAAGGATTTTTTCAAGGAAGAAGAAAAGAAGTCAGCAATGCAAAATCTTCCATTAAAAGATATCTATGTATCCGGACAAGACTCTACAAGCCCTACTGCTGACATGACTCCATATTGTGACATGTCTCCCATGTCTTTTTACTTTGTAGCAGAACATAATTTAGACATTGTAGATTGACCGCTTTATAAGAACCCATCTTACGTGTCTCCTACTGTACGAAGATTCCTAACCTAAAGACCACGTGAATCTTCTTTTCTTAGAATCCTGCTACACTTTATCTTGTCACTTTGTATGAGTCACTACTTGCTTTTATTCAGCATACAGATCCTTACTTGGCACGATCTGTGACTCACTACTCCTTTTCATTTTCCACCGTCCACCTATTACCAATACCTAAAGTCCATTTTACTCTTACCTGATGATACCTTTTTTGGGGTATTGGTGGTCTTTTTGTTATACTGCTTCCCTATAAATTAGACGCTTCTCTTGCTACTGAAAAAACAGGGCTTGGACTACCAATATACATAACCACTCTATATCCCTAGTTTCTGTGAAGAAGTTCATAATCCCCTGGTTTTGTGTGCATAAATTTGTCTGCTTTCACGAGTATCTGTAAGTCTTCAACTTTTTTCTTGTAATAGAAAAGTGATTCCCGAAAGGGAAATCCCCTAGCTATGTATTGTTTGTTTTTTCCTAGCATGTAAATTAAGTTTGTAGTGAAATGAAATATTATGTTTGTTTTAGTTTACTCAATTCCAATTGATGCTTGATATAATAGCATAGTCTGGTATTCTTTTTTGCTTACGAGTGACTCTGAAGGATACCTTTGACCCGTAGGTTGGTCAATTTAGTCCATGAGAGGAAAGTAAGTCTCGTTTGAAAAGTCGAGAGTGCTAGGCATGGATTCGCATATGGACGCAATGCAGATTCAAAACTACATTTTTAGACAATTTTGTGATATGGATACGGTATGGATACTCTAATATATAAACATGAAAATGTATTTCTATATATATTTAATATTTTTATACATTAGGTCTTAATAATATCAATATTTAAATATGTTCCGGATAGTAACTACGATTCGTTACAAGGAAATGTTAATTTCTCATACCTCGATTATGTTTGGTTTGCTCAAACCAAAGCACTTTATACTATGTTTTAGATCGCTTTGGAACCTTGGCATGGGTGAGCTATATCCAACATGAGTGTTGTTGAATGTTATATTGCAATAGGCACGATAAATGGCCAAGAAGAAGGTACAGGAATATAAGACCAGTCAAGCTTCATGAATTAAGATGTTGAATGTTCAAGGAACATGTCCAAAATTGCGTATATCTAGGGGCTGTTTGGAAGCTTGCAAGTGACACTTTTTTGCAACTATGTTGAAAGTGCCATCGCCTCACGCGTTTGGTAGCTTGTAAGTGGGTTGCAAGTGCATTGAAAGTGCACTTGATTTTGCACTTTCAATGCATCTGCACTTGCTTGACAACAGTTTGTAGAACCCTAGAGGGGGGGTTGAATAGGGTAATAAAATAATTACCAACAATTAAAAGTAATTTAAAGGATATAAATGAGAGAGAGATTCAAACACTCGATGTATCCTGGTATCCTCCCAAGGGGCACTCCAGTTCCGAAACTCTCTCCGGCTTTAATCCGCTATTTGAGTAAATAGTTACACGCGAGTTTGGATCCGAAGAACTCGTCAACTTCAACACGAGTTTGGATCCGAAGAGATCGTCAACTTCTTACACACGAGTTTTCTTCCGAAGGCTCGTCAACTCCTTACACACGAGTTTTCTTCCGAAGACTCGTCAACTTCAATTAGAAAGAAAGAAAGCTTTTGATCTTCTAGAACACTTTGAAGATCGAATGTTTTCAACTCTTGAATACTCTAGCACTTTTGGTTGGATGACAAATTAAAGCTTTTGGTAGAGTAGTAATGGTGAAGCTCTTGGTAGTTGAGAAAATTTAAAGCTCAAGTGGATGCCTTCAAAGAGATGGCTCAATAACTTTAAATAGAACACCAAGAGCTAGTCATTTAATGCTCCAAACATACAACGAACGGAATTCCGTTGGTACAGACCGAAATTCCGTCGGTGTACCGTTCTGTAATAAATCTAGCTGTTGGAGCATTTAATGCCAAGGATCTGTTTATTCAAAAATCAAAAGTTTGCAAACCGGAATACCGTCGGTACGAATCGGTGTACCGTCAGTATACCAATTACCTTCACAGAACATTTTCTGTGCTTCAATACCGGTGTATCGTCGGTACGTATCGGTGTACCGTCGGTATACCGATTATCTTCACATAACCTTTTATGTGCTTCAATATCGGTGTACCATTGGTACGTATCGGTGTACCGTCGGTATTCCGATTAACTTCACAGAAACTTTTCTGAACATCAATTTCGGCGTACCATCGGTATAAACCGGTGTACGGTCGGTATTCCGACTAACTTCACATAGCCTTTTCTGTGCATAAAATCGGCATACCGTCGGTACCTATCGGTATACCGTCGGTATTCCGTTGATGTAAGAAAAGTGATTTTCGTAAAACATTTTGTAAGGACTTTTGGTTTGTCATCCACCTTAAGTGTTTTACAGTTTGTCCTAGACCTTGTAAGGACTCTAGGAGCTTGAATCTTTGAGTGTGGACTTTGAGTATGCTGATAGCTTCTCTTCAGTCTTTCTTTAAGTAAGTCCGTAAGTCTTCCGTGCGGCTTATTGAATGGCTTCGATTTCATCGATCTTTTTTAGTAGCCTTTGTGAGACTTAGCGGTGTATCTGTTTTCTGAAAAGGATAGAGAAACTAAAATACGAAGATGCAGTTAATGTTATCAAAATCAGTGTACCAACAATCTCCCTCATTTTGATAATTGACAAAAGAAGGTAATATCGTGTTTTAGAGAATATCTCCCCCGTAGCAAGACTACTCCCCCTCAACACGTTTTCTTCCCCTTTGTCATTTAATCAAAGAGTTGAGTCCATAAGAGAGATTAGTAAGTGCATATATAAGAGAAATATGAGAAACAAAACCATGCATATATTAAATAAGAAAGTGAGGATTACATGGTTTTCACACACTGACACAAGACTGATAAAAAGATAACTATCCCTACCGGGATGACACACAAATATTCATCAAACTATGGTCCCCGAAGGACCGCACAGGACTGAAAATAGAAAAACAAACAAACCATGGTCCCCGAAGGACCTCAAAAGACAAGCACTAAGACAATGAGATCACACATTATTAGACCACCAACACTAGGGACCGAAGTCTACTGATCTGCCGGCTCATCACCCCGGTTCCCTTGAAAAGCCCCAAAAGGGTCAATCCCATCGGGATACATAAACCCGTAGGCATTGGGATCGGAGAACTGCGAAGCATGATAATTGCGGTCCTGAAGATCGAGGTCAAGGAAAGCATTCATGTCCTGAAGAGTGCGCTGAATGAAGTAGCATTGGTCATGACTGCGACTCTAGATGAGGGTGCCGAGTCCTCTGGTGTGGGTCCGCAGCTGCTCCTCAGCCTGAGCCATGCGCATGTCAAAATGATGTTGAGTGAGAGGCATGTCACGGCCCGAGGGAGGAGGTTCAGTCGGAGCATCAGCAGCACTCTGAGAACTAGAGGGCCGGATGGAGCGAGAGGATTGACCGGTAGAGGAAAAACGCAAGAGAGCCAGGAAGAAAGGAGCATCGTCCGTGTGGCAGAGGCAGAGGTCCACACCCTTGGCTTCTAATATGAGAGTGATAAACATACCAAAGTTCAAGGCACGCCGTCCAGAAGAGTGAACGGAGATGAATGAGTTCAGCAAAGTCTTGGGGAATGACCAGGTCTTCCGAGCATAGAGGTAGTAAAGACAGACGAGAGCTTCGAAAGTGATGGAGTCGTAGTTGCCGGATTTGGGAGTCAGAGTGTAGCACAGGATACGATGGAGCTCGTAGTATAACGGCTCCAGCTGCTTTGACAGAGCGGGAATTGGAGGCGCATCAGGCCCTCTACCGATAATGCCGCAGAATTCTTCAAAGGAAACGTTGGAAGTAGGTTGAAGACCGGCGAGAGTTGGAAGTACCTCTCCTCGATTAGAGATATCCAAGATTTCAGTGAGATCTCGTGTGGTGAGGCGGAAGTGACGATCGTTGACAAGAGTCTTGATAGCATTGTTAGCAAGATCGAGGACGAGATTACAGTAGAAGAGGCGAACGGCAGCCGGATAGACTGGGACTTGACGTCCGAGAAGTTTTGCGAGTCCTGCCGACTGAAAAAGAGGAAGGTGGCCCGAAAAAATGTTAAAGTTGATGGGCTTTCCTTCGAACATGGCGTGGTGTTCGAAAGATTGGAACCAGGCATCGGCAGCGACACTTGACTTGAAGATTTTCCAGTCATATGCGCCATTTGGTAGAGGCACGGGCATGAAGGGATTGGAAGAGGAGGACGAGCGAGGTCGTTTAGCGTGGGCCATAGTGAAGGTAAGAGATGAAGTGAGAGAGAAGAAGAGGAAGAGATATATAGATGTGGAGTAGGAAGGTGAAGAGTTGGAAGTTATTCTTTTGAAAGAGGGGGAAGAGTAATGGAGTAGTGGGAAGAGGAAAGGATGGAGGAGGTATTGAATAGGGGGCCTTTGAAGGTGGTGATGAATGTATTTAATAGATGAGGGTTTTTAGGAGAGAGGGATGTTTGATTGAAGTGATGTGATTGGATGGATAGGTGGTCATAAGATGAAAGGTAAAAAGAAGATGTGGGTAGTTAATGAGGAAGATATGAAAAGATGTGAGAGAGTTTAATAAAGATTTTGTGGGGCTCAAAGAAGAGAGAGAAAAAAGAAAGGTGGCGTCTGTTGTCAGTGATCGCAGAATTCGGTACACCGGTGGAATGCGCAGTGTTCCGTCGGTATGCCGATTTTGTTGACAGAACTATTCTGTCGACAAAAGTCGGTATACCGGCGGAGTTCCGCCAAATCCCGTCGGTGTTCCGATCGCCAGAGATTCTAAGAGTCAAGGTTAAGAATGCTCAATTCTTGGCAAACAAAGACAAAGCGATCCTCGGGTAGAGGCTTTGTGAAGATGTCCGCAAGTTGATAAGTAGTATCAATAAACTCAAGTTAAATGTCTCCCTTTTGTTGATGGTCTCGTAGAAAGTGGTGTCTAATCTCAATGTGCTTGGTGCGTGAGTGACAAATCGGATTTTTCTTGAGATTGATAGAACTAGTGTTGTCACATTTAATGGAGATACTATTTGAAGAAATGTCATAGTCTACAAGTGTTTGTCATCCTAAGAATTTGTGCACAACAACATCCAGCCGCGATGTATTCGGCTTCAGTTGTGGAAAGAACAACTGAGTTTTGTTTCTTACTAAACCAAGATACCAAGGATTTTCCAAGGAATTGACATGTGTCGCTAGTACTTTTTCGGTCAATCTTGCATTTGGCAAAATCTGCATCCGAGTAACCAATAAGCTCAAAGGATGGAGATTTCGGATACCAAAGTCCCATGTTTATGTTGCCTTTGAGATACCGAAAATTGCGCTTAACGGCACATAAGTGTGATTCTTTGGGATTTGCTTGGTATCGTGCACAAAGACAAACACTAAACATGATATCAGGACGACTAGCAGTTAAATAAAGTAAGCTACCGATCATACCTCGATAATACCGAATGTCGACCGAAATACCATTTTCATCGTGATCAAGCTTTGTCGTTGTGGCCATAGGAGTTCTCATTGATTTGGAGAGTCTAGCTCAAAACGTTTGAGAAGATCCTTTGTATATTTAGCTTGATTGATGAATGTTCCTTTTGGTCCTTGCTTGATTTATAATCCAAGAAAGAATGATAATTCGTCCATCATACTCATTTCAAATTTGTCCTGCATATTTTTGGCAAATTCTACACATAGTGTCTTGTTAGTGGAGCCAAAAATAATATCGTCGACATAAATTTGGACTAATAGAAGCATGCCATTAAAAGTTTTGATAAATAGTGTTGTGTCAACTTTGCCCTTAGAGAAGTCGTGAGAAATGAGAAATGAACTAAGACGCTCATACCAAGCACGAGGAGCTTGCTTGAGGCCATAGAGGGCCTTATGTAGTTTAAAACATGATCAAGAAATTAAAAATCCTCAAAGCCAGGAGATTGTTTGACATAAACCTCTTCTTTAATAACACCATTTAAAAAGACACTTTTGACATCCATTTGAAAAAGCTTAAAATCATTGAAACAAGCAAAAGCGCAAAGTATACGAATGGATTCAAGACGAGCAACCAGAGCATAGGTTTCTTCGTAGTCAATGCCTTCCTCTTGGTTATAGCCTTGAGCAACCAATCGGGCTTTGTTACTAGTGACTAAACCATCCTCATTGAGTTTATTTCGAAACACCCACTTTGTCCCAATAATGGGATAGTTGTGGGGTTTAGGAACAAGTTTCCAAACAATGTTTCGCTCAAATTGATTTAGCTCTTCTTGCATGGCAATCATCCAAAATTCATCATTAAAGGCATCATTAACATTTTTAGGCTCTATTGGTGAGATAAAAGCCACATTTGTACAATGATCTCGTGTAGCGGATCTAGTGCTAACCCGTGAGTAAGGGTCACTAATAATGAGCTCATTTGGATGATGGGGGTCAAATCTCCATTATTTGGGAAGATCTTCTTGAGGAGGCTCTAGTGGTGGAGAGTCTTCGGATGAAGTAGTCTCAACTTCATTGCTAGATGAAGGAGTACTAGTATTTCCAAGAGAAGAATTTTCCAAACAAAAAGAGATGTCATCAACATCATTTGAGGAGTTAGATATAGAAGTGTTAAGTTCGTCAAAAGAGACATTGATTGACTCTTCGACAACAAGACTTCTTTTGTTGAATACACGAAATCCTTTGCTATGCATAGAGTAACCAAGGAAGATACCTTCGTAGGTTTTTTCTTCAAATTTGCCTAGGTTATCTTTGGTGTTCAAAATAAAACATTTGCATCCAAAAACTTTGAAATATTCAATAGAAAGAATTTTGTCAAACCAAAGCTCATATTGAGTCTTCTTAGAAATAGGTCTAATCAAGACTATTTATAACATAACATGCCGTGTTAACGGCTTCCGTCCAAAAATATTGGGGAAGCTTGTATTTGTTTAACATGACCCTTGCCATATCACCAAGGGTTCTATTTTTTCTTTCCACAACACCATTTTGTTATGGAGTTCTAGGACAAGCAAAATCATGACCAAAACCATTCTTTTCACAAAAATTTTTAAAATCGGCATTATCAAATTCTCCTCCATGATCACTTCTAATTTTGTCGATCACAATGCCTTTTAAACTTTGAACTCTTTTACAAAAGGCAACAAACTCACAAAAAGTATCACTTTTATTTGCAAAAAAAATGACCCAAGTAAATCTCAAAAAATTATCAACTAAAACGAAAGCATAGAGTTTGCCACCAAGACTAGCAACTCTGCTAGGACCAAATAAATCCATATAAATAAGTTAGAGAGGTCTAGTAGTGCTCGCCGAGTTGATGAATTTGAATGAAGACTTTGTTAACTTACTCTTCTCGCATTCTTCACATACCATATCTTTCTTGAATAGAATGCTTGGGAGTCCTCTAACAAGTTTTTTGGAGGCAAGTCGGGAGATGGTGTCCATGTTAGCATGTCCAAGTCTCATATGCCAAAGCCAACTCTCATCATTCTTTGCTACTAAGCACCTGTCATTGTTAGTACTTTCAACAAGATAAAGAACATAGATATTGTTTTCTCTAATACCTTCATACACGATAGATCCACTAGTGCTATCGGTGATGAAGCACTTGTGTTTAACAAAATTAATAGCATAGCCATTATCCGTAAGATGGCTAATGCTAAGAAGGTTGTGCTTGAGATTTGTAACAAGACAAACATTTTTAATGCACGGATAAGGAGGGGAACCGATATTACCATTTCCTATAATGTACCCCTTTAGATTGTTGCCGAAGGTCCTTCTTTCTTCATCGATAGCGTTGCAAAAAGTGAAGCATCACCGGTCATGTGTTGTGAGCACCCGCTATCGAGGATCCCCTTGCTCCTAGCATGCGAAGGAGGGTTCACCTACAACACAAGTTGAAGATGAAGACTTTGGTACCCAAGAATGTCTGGGTCCTTGATTGTTAGTTTTAGGAACCCATTTAAACATTTTCGTATCAACATGTTTTCTCATTTGACAGTAATAAGAAGTGTGTCCAAGGAGACCACAATAGTGGCACATCATAGGTGTTATAGGTCTAGAGGAGAATGAGTATCATGTGTATGAGGAGTTTTAATATGATGAGGAGTTTTGACATGAGTGTTACGGTGATGATAGTAGAAAGCATCATGTGAAGTGTTTTTCTTTACAAAGGGTCCTTTTCGTGTATGCATTTGGATGTGTTGTGTTCTTGTGAGTGTGGGACTTGTGACTAGTATTGTGATGTGTGTTGGAATGCCTTTGTGCATTTGTGTGAACCATGTCCCTATCAACTTGTTTCTTGCCATTTGCAAGAAGGTCATTGTACTTGATAGAGGTTGCATATTCTCTTTGATTTGCAGCAAGTGTCTTGTGCATAGCAAATTCATATCCTTCTTGAGGGATTGAATTTCGACGTCCTTTTTCTTGATGACGTCTTGTGATTCTTGGAGCTTTAGTCGTAGAGACTCTATCTCATCCGTGTCAGAAGCAAGAGATTTTCCTTTTATATTAAGAATGATGTTGGAAAGTCTTTCTATTTCTTGTTTGCGAGCATCAATCTCTTTGAGAGATTTCTTATGACCTTGTGTTCATCGTGTAATTCAAGAATGGCATTTTCTAATTCATTGTAAAAAAGTGCATTCATAGAGAAGTCATCGAGTACCTCAGTTGTCATGAGACAAACATTTGCATTATGCTTGCATTCTTTGTCGTTGTCTGAGTCGCTAGCATCACTTCCACACAGATGCTAGTGTTGGCGTATTTCCTTGAAGATGAACTTCCTTTGTTGGACTTCTCGTATCTGCTTGATTCTTTTCTTCCTATGGGATAGTCTCTTTTGATGTGTCCGGTTCTCCTGCAGTTGTAGCAAGCATGTTCTTCATCGTTGTCATGTCTTGTACGGTTTGCTTTGTGGAACTTCGTGCTTGGCGGTGAGAGCAATTTCTTCGTAATCCGATTCGTCATCGTCGAAACTATCTCTTGTGGCGGACTTGGTAACTTTGAGAGCAAGAGACTTTTCCTTTTCCTTCGTCTTCTCCTTCTCTGTCTTGTATAGAGGATTCCTCTTGGTCCTTCGTGTCTAGCTCGTGTATCATAAGCTTTTCCATGAGAGTTTCAAGGTTCATGGTTGTTAGATCGTTCCTTCAATAATTGCGGTAGCTTTAGGATTCCATCCTTTAGTTAATCCCCTGGAAATTTTTCTAATCTTTTCATGAGTGGGATATTCCTTGCCAAGAGAAGAGAGGATTAATGATATCAAAGAAACGAGTAAACATGAAAGTAATAGACTCATCTTGTTTCATTTTAAAATATTCATATTCTTGTGTGAGTCTACTAATCTTTGATTCCTTCACTTGAGAAGTTCCCTCGTGGGTGACTTCCAAAAGTTTCCAATTTTTATTGAAAGTTTTACAAGTAGAGATCATATTGAATTCATTGCTATCGAGAGTGCAATAGAGAGCATTCATAGCTTTTGCGTCTAGGCTAGCAATCTTCTTTTCGTTCTCGGTAAATTTGTCTCTAAGGGTCTCTGAAACAACTTCCTCAATAGCTATGGAAGACTTAGGAATGTCATTTACTACACAATCCCATAGATCGAAGTCTAGAGATTTCAAGTAAATGTCCATCCGGATCTTCTAGTAGTTGTAGTTGGTTCAATCAAATAGAGGAGGTCTATTTGTGGAGTGTCCCTCATTGTGGAATGAGTTGGTACTATGGTTAGTGGTCATGGATCACTCTAAGGATGTAAATTCAAATCAAGGGACAAGGCTCTGATACCAATTGTAGAACCCTAGAGGAGGGTGAATAGGGTAATAAAATAATTACCAACAATTAAAAGTAATTTAAAGGATAATAAATGTGAGAGATTCAAACACTCGATGTATCCTGGTATCCTCCCAAGGGGTACTCCAGTCCTGGAACTCTCTCCGGCTTTAATCTACTATTTGAGTAAATAGTTACACACGAGTTTGGATCCAAAGAACTCGTCAACTTCAACATGAGTTTGGATCCGAAGAGCTCGTCAACTTCTTACCCACGAGTTTTCCTCCGAAGGCTCGTCAACTTCTTACACACGAATTTTCTTCCGAAGGCTCGTCAACTTCAATTAGAAAGAAAGAAAGCTTTTGATCTTCTAGAACACTTTGAAGATCGAATGTTTACAACTCTTGAATACTCTAGCACTTTTGGTTTGATGACAAATTAAAGCTTTTGGTAGAGTAGTAATGGTGAAGCTCTTGGTAGTTGAGAAAATTTAAAGCTCAAGAGGATGCCTTCAAAGAGATGGCTCAACCATTTTAAATAGAACACCAAGAGAACTAGTCATTTAATGCTTCAAACATATAGCGCACGGAATTCCGTCGGTGTACTAGGGGTGAGCAACAGTTCGGTTCGGTTCAACCCGAACCAATTCCATGACAACCGACAGAACCGATAACTGAACTTTAGAAAACCAAAAACCGAACCGTATTTATTAAAACCGAATCAAACCGAACCGAATTTAACAGATCGGTTTTCGGTCGGTTCGGTTCCAGTCATTAATACTTTCAATACTGATTCCACTTACTGAAATCAAGTTGATTGCAGCTACCAAACCAAAAGGAACCGATTTTTTTCCTCACAAAAAAAAAAATCAAGTTGATTGTATGTCTTTCGAAAATCGAAAGTTGAAAAATTCATGTGTTGTCTAAATTGAACAAAATGTTCATAAATAATGTCATACTGAAATCAAAACTTTAAGAGAAACAATTTCAGTAATAATTTCAGCAAAAGTAATACTTTTGAAGCTGCTACTAATTTCAAAATATGTCAAAACAAAACAAAGTTCTGTTAAACAAAACAATTTCATTCAAAACAAAGGTCTGCAACTCCTATTAAACTTCAAAAATATCAATACAAGTTTTAATAAACTTCAAAAATGTCAGTGAGTAACTAACCTAAATAGAAACAACGAGTACGTGTGCGATCTCTAGAAGCCTCCAGCCTAGCCTCATCCTCCGCGGCCACAACAACGGTTATCGTCGATCCCGCCACGAACGCGGACATCTCAGGTTTGTACGACCTCCCGGGTCGATGCTACCACGAACAGAGATCATCATCTTCCTCTTGGGTCCCCGCAAGCGAGAGGCGAAGAGAGACGCGAAGACCCGCATACGAGAGAGGGAACAGATCAAGGGTTTGGGAAGGGAAAGCCGGACTTCAGAGTTGAGATGAGAGGGAAGGGATGGGAGCCGGCGCTCCTCTCCTGTGTTTGGGAAGCCGCCGCCCCTCTCCTGTGTTTAGGAATTGAGAGATCAGGAGAGAGAATGTTAGGTTAGGTTTTTTTTTTTAGATATATATGGGAGAAGTGGTAAAATGGTAATAACACATATAAATTCGGTTTTCGGGTCGGGTCAGGAACCGGTTCCTGGAACCACAACCCGAACCGAATATAAACGGTTTTTACTTTTATAAACCGAAATCCGACCCGTTTATTATATAACCGACCCGAATTGCTATTTCGGGTTGGTTCGGGTCGATTTCGGTTTCAAAACCGATAATTGCTCACCCCTACGGTGTATCTTTCTGTAATAAATCTAGCCATTGGAGCATTTAATGCTAAGGATATGTTCATTCAAAAATCAAAAGTTTGCAAACCGGAATACCGTCGGTATGAATCGGTGTACTGTCGGTATACCGATTACCTTCACAGAACCTTTTCTGTACTTCAATATCGGTGTACCGTCGGTACATATCGGTGTACCATCGGTATATCGATTATCTTCACAGAACCTTTTCTGTGCTTCAATATCGGTGTACCGTCGGTACGTATCGGTGTACCGTCGGTACGTATCGGTGTACCGACAGTATTCCGATTAACTTCACAAAAACTTTTCAGTACATCAATTTCGGCGTACCGCCGGTATAAACCGGTATACCGTCGGTATTCCGATTTTCTTGACAGAACCTTTTCTGTGCATAAAATCGATATACCGTCGGTACCTATCGGTATACCGTCGGTATTCCGTTGATGTAAGAAAAGTGATTTTCAAAAAACATTTTGTAAGGACTTTTGGTTTGTCATCCACCTTAAGTGTTTCACAGTTTGTCCTACACCTTGTACAGATTCTAGGAACTTGAATCTTTGAGTGTGGGCTTTGAGTATGCTGATAGCTTCTCTTCAGTCTTTCTTTAAGTCAGTCCATAAGTCTTCCGTGCGGCTTATTGAATGGCTTCAATTTCATCGATCTTTTGTAGTAGCCTTTGGGAGACTTAGCGGTGTATATGTTTTCTGAAAAGGATAGAGAAACTAAAATACTAAGATGCAGTTAATGTTATCAAAATCAGTGTGCCAACACAGTTATGGTGTTTGGTTAGTCATTACAAGTACATTGAAAGTGGAGAGTTTTGTTGCAAGTTGAGAGTTTTTGAGTTGCGGTAGAAATGAGTGGAACTCGTTGAAAGTGGAGAGTTTTGTGGCTAATTCTTCTTTATTAATTCAATTGGATTAATTTATTTATTAATTAACATTTTTTGTTAATTTATCTTTAACTGAATAGGAAAACACTTTTAGAAATTATTTGTTTACGTTAATTATTTATAAAAAGTTAATAATAGTATTTTACGTTAATTAAGAAACTATTTTTAAAAAAAATTGTTAATTTATTTTTTGTCAGTTAGTGTTTCGTTGATTATGTCTTCTTATTATTTTTTTAATTAAGTTTTTGTTACTTAGTTTTTGTTAATTACGTTTTCACACTTTCAAGAAGTAACAACTATCAAAACAGCCCCCTATAAAGGGAATGCTTAGATGGGAGAGACAATACAAGAAAAGATAGATTAATAAATTAGTTCAGACGAGGGAAGTTAAGAAGTAGCTTCAATTGACAATAAGATGTGAGAAAATACTTTGAGATTGTCTGCACATAACACAAAGGTAATTAAATGTGCTAATTTACTATTGTAATTAAACGTGCTAGCTACTAGGGGAGGTTAAGAGAAAATGGACAAGGATTGAAGCTGTTAAAGAGGACTTGAAGATTGCTCATATAACGAGGATATAACCTTTATTAGTAGAGTAAATGGATTAATGTACCCAACACCATGACTAGCCTTAAGGCGAAGAGCATACAATTGAAATAACCTTTAATAGTAGAGTAAATGGATTACTGCAGCCAACCCCATGACTAGCGTTAAGGCAAAGAGCATACAATTGAAATCACCAAACTACTCTAGAAATTTTTTTATCAAAAGGTTTAATTGAAGAGCTAACCATGGATCAGCAAGTTTCTTGCTTAATATTGAAGCCTACAAATTAACCATATACTTGGACTGAATCTACAATAGGCGGGAAAAATAAGTTTAAAAAGATTAGTTTCTACAAGCCTAACTCTATTTTGCATGGTACGAGTTTGATATGACATATTACAGCCAAGACAACACAAAGATTGGCACTGATTTGGGCGACTCAGTTTGTACTTTGGAGTGTCTCAGTTGTAGTTTGGAGTGTGTATCATGTTCGATAAGACCAGTTTTGGAGTATTGATGCTTCTTAGCCTAGCAGTGATACTTTTACCTAGACAGTGAATGAGATAAATATGTCAAACATCAAACAAACAGATACACCCCTTTTACAAAAACTGAGAGCAATGCTCAACAGGATAAGGTTAAATGAAGACTCTCTAGGGGTAAAAGGAAGCTATTTTGTAGCATTCATCCAATGATTTTGAAAATATACATATATTTCAAGTTTAGTAAAATATTCTGTTCAGTTCCTTTGCTATCTTGCTATGGATACCCTATTCTTCTACACCTAGAAAAAAAATCAACTATTAGTCTACTTACTACAAGGCCTGGAATAAAACAGCATTCATGTTATTTCTAGACAAAGAGAGAAGTATTAAGTGAAGTATTATTTCAAGACATAGCTAGTACATTGCTTAATCTTTTTGACTGTTTTTACAGCGACTAGGTGTAGTCAACCTCCAGTTGGGTAATATTATAAATTTAGGTATCATAAGGTGACTTAGTATTTCTTTAAGTGGGAGTCCGTTTTTACTGAAAAAACCATTGACAGTTATATATCACACGCATCGTCGTCGTCGCCGTCGTCGTCGTCGCCGTCGTCGTCAAAGCCTTCTCCATCATAATGGGGTCGCCTATGGAGCATAATAAATCTCCAAAAAGAATTTGCCTAAGTTTTTATGACTGGCTGTCAACCTGACGTACACACTCAATAACAACCATCACAATAAAAAACCTGCATCAAAATACCTAACATTCATGGGGCTTTTGGAAAAGCATGACACCAATCTGATAATTGAAACTTTTTAAAATTTGATATGTGCTTATACTTGTAGGTTTTCTATGGTGACCAAGAGAAAAACATAAATATGAATGTTAACCATATTTGCGATTGAACTGACAACCGTGCTTACATGAATTCATAATCGTCAAAGGTTGACGCAGTTAATTTTCTCGGACTGTACCGGGGCATATAATTGAAATATTGCCAGACTACCAAACCATGCATGCAGATCACACTAAATAATGTCGATGTTTCCAGGAAATACATTACATACCTTCCGCTAAGGAAGAGACGACCGAGTGTAGCAATAGCCAACCTAGACCGGAGACCCGGGTGCAGGAAGTAAACAACTTGGAGCCTTTCCTTGTAATCGGATGGAAGCTCTTCATAAACCCACCTCAAGATCGACATTCCAGGGTTGTTATCCTCAGAGTGGACAGTGCTGTGCATGTAAAGAATACAGAATGGACCTTCTGGCAACTCTGTCCTTAGCTTATGGAACACGTACCTCTTCAAGCGCTCCCCGCTAATTATTGTAGCTGAAAGTAAAAGAACAACAGTAATTATCTACTGAACACAATGAGGTAGCTCACGAACTCATAATCATGCCTATATCGTTCTGTCATCATAAACTTAGACCCAGCTTGGATTCCAGTTATGTTTCATTTTGGCTCTCCATTGGAGACCAAACGCAATGGACTAGATGTTTCACTAGCCCTCCATTTCCATCTGCCATTTCCGGAACGTTGGCCGAGCGGGCTTTCTGGGAAAAGGGTGTTTTAGCAAACCAGCATCCGCCAAACTACACTCCAAACTGACCCCTAAGATTTACTTTGGCTAGCCCAAACTACACTAATTAGTGTAGCTGAAGGTACTAGTGCACAAGGAATCATCTACTGAACACAATGCAATTATAATCATGCCTACATAGTTACTTAGAGCATCAATAGTAAGGTCCATCCTAATTTCTAGATTCTAGATTCAGAACGTAGGAGCTTATTTTGTAGAATAGTAAGGCTTAGTTGGAGCCCCATGATGGTCTCGTCCCAACGACATGAGCTATAGCCTTTGCCTCAGAATTTCTACATTCAGAATGTAGGAACTCATTTTGTAGAATAACAAGGCTCAATTTGGACCGCAATTTCTAGATTCTAGATTTCACATTATTTTTTGACCTTTGCCACCAAAGGTTATTCTAGGTTACTGGATCATTTTTTACTATCCTCATACAGACCCAACCAATTCTAGATTAATTTTTTATTATAAATTTGGGCCTCAAAATGCACTTTTGAGCTCCATATATTGTGGCTGCTCTTAGGGCCAGTTTGTTAGATTTGGAGCCCAAACGTAACCTACTATCCGTTTGGTTAGCCCTTCTTTTCCATCTGGCCATCGTGCCCACTCACTCAAGGCTCCAACGCTCGGTTTAGTAACTAAGGGTAACACTAGCCATCCATCACATATACTACCTTTAACTGGCCCTTAGGGTTAAGTTTTGGCTACCCCATCCCCGGATGGGTGTTTGCTCGAGCGCCCATTTCCCCCAAATGGACCCACAAGTCATGCTCCGCGCATATGGAGTAAAAAGACTAGCCCCTTAAATTCCGTCACTAGCCCTTGGCCTCGTTTGGTTCGCATAAAGGAAAGGAAAGGAAATTGGGAAATTGCAATTCCCATTAATTTTCCTTTCCGGTGTTTGGAAAGGTCTGGAAAATTGGGAGGGAAAGTAAATAATTGGGGATGGAAAAGTAAATTCATGCGATGAGTTGGGGAACCATTTTCCCCTATTTCCTTTTCCTTGGAAATCATTTTCCTTTCTGCTCATTTCCTTTGGCATCCAAACACGGAAAAAAAATGACTTTCCTTTCCAAGGCCCTAATTCCGCGGACCAAATGTGGATTGTGTTCCACTTTCGATCACATCACGTCGTAGCTAAATTGCTATTCATGTGAAATTTCCATGCTAAAAAGAACCAAACTTTACTAATGTGATAAATAAAAAAATAGTATAATCGAACTATATCAAGTGAAATTCTCCTCAATTATATATATAAAGAACCAAACTTTACCACTAATATGATCAAATAAAACTAAAATAACACTATATTGAACTATTAAATTCCCCAATTGTTCAAGAAGATCAAGAAAGAAAGAAAGGTCGATTTGGGGACCTGGGAAGTACTTCCCGACGATGCGGAGGATGCGGCTGCCGGACCTGTCGGATCCCTGGAGCCGGAAGGCCTGGAGGGCCTCCAGGTCGGAGAAGTCCTCTTCGACGCACTCGTGCCACTCCTCTTCCTCCTCCCGGGCCCGGCGCTCCGATTGGGAGAGCAGCGAGCGGCCGTCGATCCCGAGGTCCGACGCCAGCACCAGCACCGAGAAGTCCTCCCTCTGGTTCTGGTTCTGGTTCGTCTCCATGGCTCGATTTTGCTTGCTGCTGCTGGCTGAGCCTGCTGCGAAGAAGAAGAAACCCTTTCTTTCCTTCCTTATTGCGTGAGCACGTGAGTCATGAGGGGGATCTTTATTTAATTACTAGTAACGTGCAATACATGTGGATAAAAAAAATTATTAAAAAAGAATTCAATGATAACTTGCCCTCAACTATTAATTATATTCAACTTAATCTTTTAAAAAAAATTAATAGACAATTTGATACCATCAATTATTAAATATTTTAAATTTAATATCCAAACATAAAAAGGACAAACTTATTCCATCTTTCTCCACTAAATCCCACTATAGCACCCCTTCGTGCCACCGAGCTGCCCTTGTCCACCCCTCGATGCCCTTGCCCCCGCCGCCGCTCTCCTCACCCCCCCTACTTCTCCTATGGTCAAAGGCTCCAACCTGAGCCTGACCAACTTGAATAATGTTATGCTTACAATTATTATTGGTTATAACTTTATAACCATCTATGTGACATTTATTAATTGGAGGAGAGGGGGGAAAGAGTAGGATCCAAGTTAGCAAAGAGAAAAGAGTAGTTTTAAGAAAGTTGTAGACATTTGGTAGTAAACTTAGCATTTTTCGACCAAATTCTCTTATGGGTGAAAGCCCAAGCTCGACCTAACTCAGCATAATCCCAGGTTCCCCTCACATATATTATGCATGCACTCATGTTAAGATAATCATTAAATGTACATAGAAAGATCTCTTTGCTGCATGCCGAAATCACAGAACCCACATACTCCTTTTGTTAATTTTGGGGCGTAATATTTGATGGAAACTGATAAATAAAACGATTGTAAAAATAACGTTTCGACGCAACACTTCAAAGAAGGTGCACAACAAAGATCCTTGGAGGATTCTGGGTTACGAAAATCTAAAAAGATTTCGTAACAACAGCAAACGAATGTAATACTTCTAAAAAGAATGTACAAATCGAATTGCTAGCAGCAGCAGCGATGGTCCACTAACAGTTTCTGATTAGATCATAACTGTTCTCGTTCAGAACGAGTTGAAGTGGATGACAGGCGATGAAGTGAATGGAAGAACAGCCTACCGGGGTGAATGATCACCGACGCTCAAAGCTTGATTCGCCCCACATGAACAGCTTCCAGGAACCAACAAGTTCGACGGAGAACTTTAGAACACTCCCCTTTTCTGACTCGTCGGATGGCACACGGACTCCTGCTTCAAGTGGCGCTGGTGCTCTGCTTCTCTTCTCTCTCAAACTCTGTAGAATTCGTAAGAAATGTGTTCTGAACACTTTTGTCCTGAGAGAGAGAGAAGAGAACCTTATATAGGTCCGCGCTGTAACTGTCCAGTTAGCAGAACGTTCGCGACGTGGAAAAAACTGCTTCGAATGTGCTGTAACCACTCAAATCGTACACAGACATGATCTGAGCCAACTGGCGCACAGCGCGCGCCATCTGCACAACTTATGCCATACGTGCCATACGCGCACAGCGCAAACTACCCACCTGCGCCATACACACACCGCGCTACTTGCGTAACCTGTGCCACATGCATACCGTGCTACCTGTGCCACCTGCGCCATATGCACACCGCACTACCTGTGCCACCTGCGCCACACGCGCACCGCACACACCCCGCACCAACCGTCGCACCAATTGCTGCACCATCTGGTAGCGCCAAGTGGCGCACCATCTGGCTGCAAGATCGGGCAACACAAATTGGCGCGTGAATGGCTGTGCAAGAGGCTCACGCAACTTAAACGCACTATGCGCCTAGCGACGATGCTGACGTGCTAAGTGCAAAGTGCACCAACAAAATGCCATATTACGCCTCATGAACCCATGAGCCCGAGTCGCTAAGCCCCTACGGGGCTTAGCTCCAATGGAAATTGATTCCTAAGAGCAAAAAGCTTAAGCTTTACCATAGAGACTTAACCTTACCTCTTAGTAAAATTATCCACATGGTTCCCTCCTTAGGGTCACCACCCCATGTGCATATCTCAACAACACATAGCAAGTATATATATTGAGATACCTCATGTTGCTTTTCCAATGTGGGACTAAACTTCACTAGGCATGTTAAGAGCAAGCTCTCTACATGTCAAGGAAAAGCTCCAACAATCCCCTACATATCTTGATATATGGAGTTGAGTGTTCCCCATAGTAACTGTCCATCAGGCATTAGGAGAGATGTCACTGACAACTTGAATCTTCCCGCATGGGTCAAATGATAGATTATAATACAAGAATGGACTAAGCCTTGAATTCTGCACCATAGCTGAAATTCTTTCCATTCGCATAATGTAGTTACATGTGCTTCTGGCTGCACATTAAAGGCCCTGTGCCAGCCTGGTTCAGTGTATAATTTTTGGCGTCTACAAGTTTACCCTCAAGAGACGGCCTACTATCGCTATCCATAAACTATAGGTGGGTTCTTTATTAAATAGATATGGCATGAAGCCTTGCACTTCCCTTGCGGTGCTACGCCGCTATGACATGGCCTAAAGCCGAGGCATTACTCCTACCGGGAACCTCATCGTAGTGTCATACTACTGTAGCATGAGGTCACAGTCTCTTTGTAGTACCATACTACCTAGCATGAAGCCTTAGGCTCCTTTGTGCTGTTATGCCACAATGATATGGCTTACAAGGCCGAGGCTTTACCCCTATCCGGATACCTCATCGTGGTGTCGTACCACTGTAACATGAGAAACACCTCCCCTTTGTAGTGCTGACTACCCCTTTTTAATTTCATCATACAACATTAGGCTACATGCCTATTTGCAGTGCTACTCCGCTGTGACTTGGCTCGCAAAGCCGAGGCATTACCCCTTTCGGGAACCTCATGGTGGAGTCAACCCACTGTAGCATGGAGTTTTACTCCTTGTAGTGCTGCTACCGTGCTTCCTGTAAAGCACACCAGGCATTCACTCTGTCTGAGAACTCATTAAGGCATTTAAGCCAACCTCTCATTGGATCCGTTTTTTACAAAAAACATACAGTAGACAATAGTAGTTGTAGGTCCGTAACCTCTCCATGCCACAAAGGACATGTACCTACTGTTCCTGATATTTTTCAGTTAATGGTCCTTTCTTGAACCAAAATCTAGATGCCTAGTAGATTTCTCTTTAAACTAATAACATAAAACTTTATGTAGGATTACAATAACATAATATCAGAATGCCTTCAAGCCCATTTTTCTTGCTGTGTCATCGATCAGCTGGCGCTTGAGACCCTTGGTGAACGGATCCGCCAGGTTCTCCTGACTCTGAACATCAATAACTACAATAACACCTCTCTTGATGAGATCGTGTACTGCCATGTGCTTTAACCGCACAGTCCTCTTCTTCTTGTTGAAGAGGTCATTTGATGCTACCGTCGTAGTCGCCTGGTTATTGCAGTATATCAGTATTGTCGGTATTTGTGCCCCAACCACTGAAAGATCATACATGAGCTCCCGAAGCCATTATGCTTCCTCCGCTGCGGTATTAAGTGCAAAGAACTCAGATTCCATGGATGACCGCGAGAGCATAGTCTGCTTCTTCGACTTCCACGATATAGCAACTCCACCCATTGTGAAAATAAATCCACCTATGGACCTCTCGCTTTCCAACTCTGAGCACCAGCTGGCATCACTGAAGCTTTCTACTACTGGTGGATCTCCGCTGTAGCACAGTACATATGTCTGAGTCTTTTTGAGATATCTCATAACCCGTTTTATAGTTTTCCAGTGCTTAATGCCTGGGTTGCTCGCAAAACGACTCAGCATTCCTATGGCGAAAGCTATGTCAGGCCTTGTGGCAGTAGTAGCATACATCAAACTCCCGATAACGCTTGTGTACTCCAGCTGCCTGACGCTTTCCCTCGAATTAGGCTTCAGCTTTAGATCACACCTGTAAGGCGTATCGATCCCTGGAAGATCCTGATACCCATAACATGTGATCATCTTCTCAATATAATGAGGCTGTGACAGCGCTAGTCCAGTGTCTGTCCGGATGATCTTGATCCCTAAGATCACATCAGCTTCCCCCAAGTCCTTCATACTGAACTTGTTCGAGATGAACTTATTTGTCTTCGTGACACAGCCCATACTGTATATAGGATTAGCATGTCGTCCATGTACAGATAAACGATTACACTCTTCCATCAGCAAACTTTATGTAAACACACTAGTCCATCTCGCTAACGCTGTAGCCATTTGATCTTATAACCTTGTCAAATTTCCCATGCCACATCTTGGAAGCTTGTTTAAGACAGTACAAGGATTTCACCAACTTGCAGACTGTCTTCAAGATCCTTGACGACAAATCCCTCTGGTTATTGCATGTAAATCTCTTCGGTCAGCTCGCCATTTAGGAAAGCCATTTTCACATCCATCTGATGTATCACCATCTTATGTATTGCTGCGAGAGCAATCAACACTCTGATGGTGGTCATCCAGGCAACTGGAGCATACATGTCAACGTAGTCGATCTCCTGCTTCTGAGAAAACCCTTTGGCTACCAACCTAGCCTTGAACTTGTCAATATTTCCATGTGCTTTCATCTTCTTCTTGAAGATCCATTTGCATCCGATAGATTTTGCTCCTTCAGGAAGATCCACCAACACCCAAGTGTTATTTGAGGTGATGGAATTAATTTCATTGTCTATCACCTCCTTTCAGAAAACTGTGTCTCTGGTCTTCATCGCCTCATCATAGGTAAGTGGATCTGCTTTGACATGATATGTGACAAAGTCATTTTCGAAGTACTTTGGCCTCCTCACACGCTTAACTGACGGCTCAACGAGTTCTGGTTCAACCGTTGTTTCAACAACAACATCTTCTTGGACTACATCCTCATTGAAAACTTTAGTTTCTTGCGCACCCTCATTATTCTTCGGAATGTCCGCAGGAATAATGTTCTTGTGCCGTGCAAATTTGTCTTCAAAATATTCTGTGTCACGAGATTCAATGATATAATTTGACTCAATATCAAGAAATCTTCGAGCATCACTCTTCTCGACATAACCTAAAAAGATTGTCTTTGTAGTCCTTGTCCCAAGCTTCTAAATCTTCAGATCTGAAAGCTTCACATATGCCAGACACCCCCACACTCGAATGACATTCAAGTTAGGTCTGACCTTGAACCAGATTTCATGAGGAGTAATGTCTAAAGTTGCATGAGGCACTCTATTTAGAATAAAAGTGACCGTCAATGCAGCTTCTCCCCAGTAGCACTTTGGAAGACCCGCAGTCAACAGCATTGAATTAATCATTTCTGTCAACGTTCTGTTCTTCCTCTCTGCTACTCCGTTTGATTGAGGAGAGTACGGAGCAGTGGTCTCGTTGACAATTCTATGTTCTTTGCAGAATGATGCGAATTTATGAGACCGGTACTCTCCACCTCGATCACTTCTTATTCTCTTGAGTTGTTTTCCAGTCTGCCGCTCAGCCTTGGCCCTGAACTCTTTGAACTTTTTGAATGCTTTGTCTTTAACCTTCAGAAGGTAGACGAAAGCATACTTTGAGAAGTCATCGATGAAGGTTATAGAATACTTTATCCCGACCTTTGTAGAGAATTATTTGAAGTCACAGATATAGGAGTGTACTAACTCCAGAAGATCTGTGCTTCGATTAACCGAGGAAAAGGTTTCCTTGTGATCTTCGTTTGAGCACAAACTTCACATTTCTCTACCTTACCCCCACATTTGGAGATAAGTCCTAGACTAGATATTCTATTTATTCGTTTACAATGAACATGTCCTAGCCTATTATTGTCACTCCCCGTTCCCAGAATGCGTATTTTTATACATGTACTACTCGAATGTATTTATTTAGTATTTATCATGTATTTATTTAATATTTATCATGTATTATCCTGTATTTAAATTCCTTTAATTTCATGTTAATCAATTAATCTGCTCTTTAAATTTTCATGTTAATTTATTTCCTGCAATTATATTTCTGCAATTTTATTTCTGCACTTTATTTCCTGCTTTTATTCTCTGCTTTAGCTAGGCTTTGGGTTCTCGGGTTCATGGTGTACAAACCCGGCCCAACTCCTACCTACCACCCCTTTTCTATTTAAAGCTTACATCTCTTTCTCTCTCCTCATAAACTCACATTCTCACCATTACTCCTCTTCTTCTTCTTCTTCATTACTCTCTCCACTTACCAAACCGTAGGCAAGTACAACTTGCTCTACATGAGAACCCATGTTTTATGGTTCATTTATCTTCCTCGCAAGATCCTAAGAGAGTTTAGAACTTGGCATTTTTCATTTCGAAGTCTTAATTTTTGTAGATCTAGAAATAAGTTATTTTCGAAGTTTGGCGGTTTTGATCTATCAAACTTCTTTGTTTTCAAGTTTTGATGGTTCTATGTTGTAGAGAGTTTTATTCTACCCAATTTTGACCTTTGGAAAGTTGGATTTGGACTTGTTTTGACCAAGTTATGGACCTTTAAAGCTTTGGGGTGCAACCATGGAGTTCTTGCTGTTTGGAGAAGACAGTGAGCAGTGTACACTAGCTTTTTAGCTTGCGTCACTGAGCTGTGTGCGCTCTTTAGCGCAGCGCAGTATGGAGTCCATACGCTGCCTTTTTAAGAAGCGTGTGTCTTGCATATGCTACCTTTTGGAAGCCTATGTCGTATGGAGTTCATACGCTACCTTTTGGGAGCGTATGACTTGCATACGCTGACTTGGATGGTCAGGAGTCGTATGGAGTTCATACGCTACCTTTTGGGAGCGTATGACTTGCATACGCTGACTTGGATGGTCAGGAGTCGTATGGAGTTCATACGCTACCTTTTGGGAGCGTATGACTTGCATACGCTGACTTGAATGGTCAGGAGTCGTATGGAGTTCATACGCTACCTTTTGGGAGCGTATGACTTGCATACGCTGACTTGAATAGTAAGGAGTCGTATGGAGTCCATACGCTAGCTTGACTTGAGCGTAGCCTGACTTGAGCGTAGCCTGACTTGAGCGTAGGCTGACATGAGCGTAGCCTACTTACCCTGGATCTTCTATAGCCCTGTATATTGATATTTTATTAGATATTTAACGTCCATTTTATATCCTTACGCCTTTTGGCATGAGACTTGATATAATCATGATATGTTGATATTTCTGTTAAATATAGATTGTTACGTGGGATGTACCATATGTCATGAATTGAGTTATAGATACCCCGATTGACTGGAATTAAACCCTGAGAGTTGTAGACTCGACCCACTGAATACTAATTGACTTTCATGCCTTGTCACCATTGATAATAATGGTTATCTTGACTAAATTGATCATGCGTTCCTAGTTGGAACTAAGAGACTGGCTAGTCGTCTTATTGAATTGAATGAATGAGACACGTTCATGTTATGAACTATTATAATCGACTGGCTGATCCCGAATATTGACATACATGCACATGCAGGCTTCAATCTATTTATTTATTTATTTACTTATTTATTTTTTTACAAAAGAAGCATGTGTACTTTATGGTCAAGGCATGATTACCGTGGTTAGATTTGATTGTTGCATTACGCTATGTAAGACCTGCAACCTAACCGTACTGGTATCGTTGTAGAGTTGTGCATATCGTACCCCGTACGAAAGTACTCATTTGAATGACCATGATCCACGGCATGGGATTTCACTCAACGTAGGGACTATTAAGTTAAATAAAATAATGATGGCATAGAGAGAATGGATTCCTGAGTTCTTACATGGCAGCCCCCTTGGGACAAGTAGTACCCGACGGGCCGGCTGGTTCCTACAGATACTGTAAAACTGCCACACGGGCAGGGAACAGTATCTGCTTTTATTATTATTGTATATTGTATATTGACGGGCGTCCTGCTAGGACTCGTCTAATTCATGCATGGCGCACATGATTGACTGGATAGACTAGCCTTGCTTGCACATAGTAAGAACTGAGGAATCCCTAATTGCATAATTCCAGGATAACTTGGGACTTACAGTAGCAAGCCGTAGTAGTTGAATGGCCGTTCAAGATGATTTATTTGTGCACTGTACCTACTCTGTTACCTAACTGGGATGATCAGAATGTCAGGACATGACGGGCCAACTTCTGTCCTTGTTTGGTTGGGAGATTGGTTCGAAGTGTCGTGATGTGATGTGAATCCTAGTGGAAAGCAGAGATCTATTATTATATTTCTCATTACTGGTTTAGTTCTCATGTCGTGCTCCCTTGTGGTACTTGCTATTAGAGGTCTAACCTCTCTGGTTTTGCATGGCCAGATTTAGAGCCGGTTCCCGAGGACTCAGCTTACTTCTACCTCCAAGATGGTCAACACTAGAGGGATGATCGCAGGAGGACTCGAGTGGGTTTCTTACTTTCCCGCTCGTTTTGTTATCTACTTAATACCTTGCCGTTTGGCACCGACATGTTAGTCGGATTATCTTGTACTTACTTTCACATAATTGTAATTAAAGTCAGACTGCATCTGATAACAATTGTGTATACTTTTGCTACATCAATCTGGCTATGTTTTGTAAAGCCAGATATCAAGAACATTTTGACTGAGCGTTTGGGACGCCTTACTGCTTTATCTTACATGTTCTCTATTACTGTTTCTTGTTTGAATGATTGAGACAATAGATGTGAAGTGACCATAGTAAGACTTTCATGTAGTATGCACCCCCTCGTCTTTTAGACAGCATTGATCGTATTATACGGTATTCATCTACCCGTAATACGTAGCTGGCTGAGTCATTCCCCCGCTCTCCAGTATTCTGGTTCTGGGGCGTGACAAGGTTTTAGTGGTGGCCCATGCAGGTCTCGAAATTCAGACTTGTGGGGTGTTTTGATTTATAGGATGTCTCAATCACACATGTTCCTCCTTGATCTCGTGATTTGTTGATTCTCAACTCCAGCTTGACATTCCAGTATCCCTTGACTTCATTGATCCTTCATGTCCGGTCATTTGATTATTCTCTTGTCCCTTTTCTTAGGGGCACCTCGTCCGTATCTGTCAGAGCTGGACAACAACAACATGGACAGCAGCATGGACAACCTGACCAGGTTGGTCAGCAACAAGGGTCAGAACCACTTCATGAGGCGATTCAAGAAGAGGTGATAGTAGAACAAGCGGTTGGACCGCAGTATCCGGAGGTTCCAACACCACCAATAGTTCCACCTACCCCTGTGGAATTGGACACACCAGCCCTTCTGGAGATCATGAGAGGAATGATGGCTACCCAACAACATCAGATGTTAGCCCAGCAGCGCATGCACGCTCAGTTGCAAGAGCAGAATGTACTACTCAACCAAGGATTACAGACGGCATTGGAAAGAGGGGCAAGGACAGATTCATGAGCGTCAGCCCGGTTTTGCAAGTACAACCCCCGTCGTTTCGAGGGCACGG
>JANAVB010010791.1:6318837-6356337 GCA_029216955.1 Iris pallida
CCCTTATCAAGGGTCTTCTTATTCGAGCCTATTAAGTTGGCCAATTGGTCACTCATCTGTTTGGGGATCTATCTTGCTATTTCCTTCATGTAAACTATTAACCTGCATCCTGCTGTTAGTAACAATACTACAATCGCTAATATCTAAACGTCTTAGGTTTAATTCTTCTGACAGTAAAAAGGTTGCACGGCTGTCAACGATTTACGGCAAAACAAGGCACTCTCTGCCATCAAACGCCTACGCGACTTTGATGCCATCCCACAACACGTAGACACACCATACAAACTACCCCTAAGCATTCAGATATAGCAATAGGCAGTAATAGAACAACAACAGATTATATTTTAATAGTCACATAAAAACCATAGCAAGATAGAACGCACCTACTCACGAGCCATCATGGCTCTGATACCAAATGTAAGCAGGATCTTTAAACACAACCAGGAGAAGAGGAAGATGAAAATAGCAAACTCCAAGCTTTATTGATAATATTGAAGTAGCAGTACAAGCACACTCAAGCAAACACACTCTTACAAAAGAAAGTAGAAAACTTAGAATAGCATACATACTACTGAGGCATGAGGCCTCTATTTATACTACAACAACATCAAGACTAGACCGACAGTTTCCAGTTATTGAAGGCCATCTGTCCTGTCGAACCGCCTCGATCACATCATTAAAGATACACGTAGTGGATTAGGCACCTACGTGTCCAGCAACTTTATTTCGTATCTCCTTTTTCTTTTTAAAAGAAGATTCCTTCTTATCTTCATCGTGACCTGATAATGGATTGTAGGCCCCACCACCATTATTGCTATTTGTGGCTGTCTTCATCAATTCTTTCTTTATTCTGACTCCGCACAGCTGTCCCTTATTTTCCATCTTCACTGTTCCTGGGCCGCCTTCGTGGCGCATGACTGGTAGATGATTCTACCACCACCTCATTGTCTTCATTATTTTCTGAGGAAAATTCATCCTCATCTTCATTAGCTGCTGCTAACGTCGCAGATGACTTCATTGAATCATCATCTTCAAAGACTAAGATATTAGGGTCACCAAATATTTCTTTCATCTGAGAATAAATATATTTTTGACAACGCTTTTTTAATTCTTCTCTTGATATTTTTGGATTCTTTCTGAGTATAGAATCCATGAATTTTTTCAAATAATTATCTTCAAAATCCATTATTTTTTCTTCTTGTAGTCGTTCCGATTCTTTAGTTTCTGCTGCAAGGGATGCTTTGATTTTAGCTATTTTTTCCTTCTCATCAATTCTATTCCACCATTTGATGAGAAAAGTTCTTTTTAATCTATAAATTCCCAATGCTCCCTCTTCACATTTGAGAGACCATTTCATTATATGGGGAATGTTATTAGTGACGAAGAAAAACATCGTCGTTTTATCATCATAATAATTTTGTCTTTTTTGGCAAATTTTTGCCTTGTCGACCCATTCGTCGAACATATTCAGCAAGGATCCTGGCAGTATTTCCAGGTTGGCTCCAAAGTAATCCCACCACTTATTGAACCACGCAGGGATGTCCTGCTCCAGTATTTTTGGACATATTTTGATAAACCAGGAGTGCTTCCTTCTATTATTCTCATAATAGAATACATAAAAGAAAGCATCAATATAATCCTAGTAGGTAAACTTCATTGAAGTTGTCTTATCTCTGGAGAACATTGCTCTCTCAAATTTTGGGTGTAAACCCCATGATTGAGGGGTAAGGATTTTATATATAGTAATTTTACTATATATAATCTCTGATAATGAATCTTTAGAATTTAGCCTAAAGTGCTCAATTTCTGCCGAATTAGTAGAGAGAAGCATTCCTTCATAATGACTCCTCGCCCTCATTTTTATTGGATAAAAATTTCGTTCAAAATATTTTTCCTTGAGTTTCCAAGGTTCATTGATTAAGGGAATTGTAACACCCTAGAACCAGAATACTGGAGAGCGGGGGCGTACATAGCCAGCTACGTATATTGAAGTGCAACCCACCTCGCTATACGGTCACGGCTGTCTAGATACATGAGGGTTTAACTACAAGCCAACAGTCTCCTATGGTCATGAACAAGCCTATTGTCTCAATCTTAAGCAAGCAATTAATAGTAACAAGATGTCAGAGCACCAAATATACAATAGTAAGGCGTCCCATACATTACATATTCGGATGATCATGAAGCTAGTCGTACAAAATGTGAGGACTAGCAAGAGTTTAGTCATACATGATCAACCCTAGGATTTGTCAATCATGTTACAGCCCGTAGGCAGACAGTAAATAAAGATGCAATACGAGCTAACACGTGCTCGCCGGCTAAACGCCTCAAAAGAATAATTTTTACAATAAAGTGGGAGGACAAAAATAAACCCACTCGTTGCCAGGGTTACGCCTGGTTGTCACCATCTGGCTGGAAGACAGGTGGATCCTCTGGTGCTGCTTCGATATCTGGCCACACAAAACCAGCTGGGTCAGACCCCAGAAAGAGCAAGTGCCATAAAGGAGGCTTCACTTAGGAACTAAAACCAACAAATCACAATAGAATATTAAAGATAATAAATAATGAACTGATAATAATAGAGATAACAACAGTAAACTGAGTACGAGGAAACCATTCAAGTAGCTAGGTCACAACCCTTAAACCAAACAAGGATCGGGGTTGCAGCCCTTCACCTGAATAGAAACCCGTCTCAAATACTATTGGTACAGTAAAGACAATAAACGAAGAAAGGACACAGAACTGCTCCGGGAGCCAGGTTACAACCCTTAAACCAAACAAGGACCGGGGTTGTAACCCTTCGCCTGAACAGAACTGGACCCCTGATCGTTATTGTTAAGGCCAGTATAAATAATCATGGTATTAAGGTAAGGTAAAATATGACGAACATGGCATGGGGTTGCAATAAGACAATAAACGAAGAGAGGACACAGAACTGCTCCGGGAGCCAGGTTACAACCCTTAAACCAAACAAGGACCCGGGTTGTAACCTTCGCCTGAACAGAACTGGACCCCCGATCGTTATTATTAAGGCAAGCATCAATAATCATGTCTTGTCACAATCTTGCACAGGATCAGGATAAGACTAAGCTGGAATAAACTCCATCCAATCAATCACGGCCAATCAAGAGTAGGCTTGATACTTTTAACTAATTAGGGTTATCACAGGTCTAGTTACTAGCAAGATGCAATGAGATTATCCCAACAGCCACAAGCCCTGCAGACCATCCGGTTATCCAGGTCGAATGTCCGTTTATGAAGAATGCAACACGTGACTGTGTGCTGGAAATGTGCCCTACTCGTCGGTAGGCTACAAGTCCACTGAATGTGCCCAGATAACGGGATTGCCTGTAGTTGGGAATCTCTTCATGTCTACTGAATTATTCTAGTTTATTAGTCCTTAGTCAATTACTGTAGGTATCCCTGACCGTGGTACTCAGGGATCCCTATCCTAGACATGATGCAAGACAGTACTGGTTTATTTATACAAACACAATCGTCCACGGTGTCCATGTCATTCATACTGCTTATGTCAGGATAGCTGTCGTAACAGCCTACCGTGATAATAAAGTACAAGACTGTGGAAGGGCCATGCGGCTGAGAGAATAGAGCTTATGCGGCCAAGAGATCGGATCCCATGCGGCTCAGGATTCAGAAGTCCATGCAGATGGGGGAGGACAGGTTCTTATGCGGCTCGAATAGGGCGAGTCCATGCGGCTGGGGAGAGCATGGCGCATGCGGCTGGAAAGGCGCGAGCCCATGCGGCTAACTCTAGTGGGGTCCCGTGCGGCTGAGCAAGGGAACAATTTATGCGGCAGCGGGAAAGAAGGGGCTCATACGGCCGAAAAGTATTTGGGCCTCATGCGGCTAAGGAACAAGGGAGCTTATGCGGAAGCGGAACAGTCAAGCCTATACGGCGGCAGATATTGGAGTTCATGCGGCTGAAGTTGTGCCGAGGCCATATGCGGCTTATGCGGCTACGAAGCGCAGTGCCATATGGCCAAGGCCTTATGCGACTAAGAATGATTGAGTTCATGCGGCCGAGTCATGGAGTCTTATGCGGCTGAGATACCATGCGGCTCAAGGACTTGTCACATGAAGATCCATGCGACCAAGTACTTCATGCGGCTGAGAGACTGTGCTTCTTCTCCACCGATCCGAGAAAAGTAGCCATGAAGTCCATGGCCTCAAAGCTTCTTAACTCCATCATCCAAAGTCCAAATTCGAACTTCTATGGGTCAAAATGGGGCAGAACGAAATGCTCTACAACGTGGAACCATCATAACTTAGAAATAACAATGTTAAATAGATCAAAACCTAAGAAGTCCAAAAATACTATAAACTTAGATCTACACAAATTGAACCATGGAA
Source organism: Iris pallida (assembly GCA_029216955.1). Taxonomy (NCBI): domain Eukaryota; kingdom Viridiplantae; phylum Streptophyta; class Magnoliopsida; order Asparagales; family Iridaceae; genus Iris; species Iris pallida. The sequence goes on from JANAVB010010791.1 coordinate 6,323,209, forward strand.
ATAAGAAATGCCAAATACTAAAGTGTGTTAGAATCTCGTGAGGAAGGGAATGGAACAATAAAAATAAAGTTCCTCCATGAAGCAAGCTGCACTTGCCTAAGCTCTCTCTATCTCTTCCTGGTGGTTGAAGAAGTAATAGTGGAGAAGAAGAAGAGTAATGAAGAGAGAGAATGAGGGAATGGCTAATAAATGAGGGTGGTGGTGGTAGGTAAGGGTTCTCTCCTTGGTTCATGATGAACCAAGACAACCCAAGCCTAGCCAAACCAACCCAAAATAGACCAAGCCATGTAATGCCAAGATAAGCCAAGCAAGGAATCATGCAATACAAGATAAAATACGTACACGTATTTCAAAATACGTAATACGAACTATAGGCATTACAACTCTACCCACCTTAAAAGAATTCCATCCTCGGAATTTAATTAAGAGGCTAGAGGGACAAGAACAAGCTATACTATTCACAGGCAAGCTATACAATTCAAGCAATCAAGTAATTATTCATGCAAGCAAGGAATCGAAGGCATGACGCATAAGAAAGATATTATACCTCACGAGTCAAACAGGTCGGAATATCGTGATCGGATATCATCCTCACGCTCCCACGTCGACTCACCCAAAGAGTGATGACCCTAAGCAACTCGGACTAACTTGATAGTCTTGTTCTTGAGTGTCTTCTCTCTTCGGTCCAATATAGATACGGGCCTCTCCTCATACGAAAGGTTGGTACCAACAACCAGTTCCGAATGATCCAGGATGTGGCTCGGGTCCGGGATATACCGTCGTAGTTGGGATACATGGAATACGTCATGTACCTCACGTAGCGACGACGGAAGAGCGAGATGATAGGACACATCTCCTACTCGCTCCAGAATATCGAACGGTCCTATATACCTAGGACTAAGCTTTCTCCGCACACCGAAACGAATGACGCCACGGTTAGGCGTAATTCTCAGGAATACATGGTCGTCGACAGAAAACTCAAGAGGGCGCCGATGAGAATCGGCCCAATGACGCTGGCGATCTTAGGCAACTCGAAGATGATCTCTGACTCTTCTGACCACTTCAACCGTCTGGGCAATCATTTTCGGACCAAGCATCTGCCTCTCTCCAACATCATCCCAGGCTAGCGGGGATCTGCACTTCCTACCATATAGTACCTCGAACGGTGCCATCTGGATACCGGCCTGGAAGCTGTTGTTGTACGAGAACTCCACCATGTGTAGGTGATCTTCCCACGAACCACCGAAGTCGAGGGTACAAGACCGCAACATGTCTTCTAGAGTCTGGATCGTGCGTTCCGACTGACCATCTGTCTGCGGGTGATATGCTGAGCTGAACTGGAGGCGAGTCACCAAACTCTCTTGCAGGCTACGCTAAAAGTGCGACGTAAATCTGGAATCTTTGTCCGAGGTGATACTGACTGGTACACCGTATAATTTGACAATCTGCCGGAGATACATCTCTGCTAGCTAAGCCGTCGACTGACTAACTCTGAATGGGAGAAAGTGAGCCGCTTTCGTGAGTCTGTCTATAATAACCAAGATAGCATCTCTGCCAGCCGGGGATCTAGGTAAGCCAGTCACGAAGTCCATGGTTATATGCTCCCACTTCCATTCGGGAATTGGCAAGGGCTGAAAAAGTCCAGCTGGCCTCTGATGTTCAGCCTTAACTTGTTGGCAGACTAAACAACGAGAGACAAACCGGGCTATCTCCCTCTTCATGCCATTCCACCAAAAGTGTTGCCGGATATCACGGTACATCTTCGTACCGCCCGGATGAATGGAATACTGCGAACTGTGAGCCTCTGCCATGATCTCCTGTCTGATATCACCGCTGGATACACAAGGACGCTTACCATGCCTAGGTGTACCGTCTTCATGAATGCATAACTCTGGTCGCCGTCCGGCCTCATACTCTGCTCTGAGTCGCTGAAGCTTGGAATCTGCTGACTGCGCCATCCGGATCCTCTCGACTATTGTGGACTGAACTTGCATGCTGGCCATCAATGCCACACTGGAAGGGAGGACAACTACTATACCCATCTTCTGAAGATCGTCTAACAGCTCTGGTTGCGCTGTTAGGAAATAAACTCCGGCTCTCCTGTTCAATGCATCTGCAACAACGTTGGCCATCCCAGGATGATACTGCAGGTTGACATCATAATCCACAAGTAGCTCCAACCACCTCCTCTGACGCATGTTAAGATCCTTCTGAGTGAAAACATACTTTAGGCTCTTATGGTCGGTGAAAATCTCCACCCTATCTCCATATAGGTAGTGCCTCCACAACTTAAGTGCAAACACTACTGCTGCCAGCTCCAAGTCATGGGTTGGGTAATTCCTCTCATGATCACGAAGTTGTCGTAATGCATAAGATATTACCTTCCTATGCTGCATTAGAACACATCCCAAACCTCTGCCTGAAGCATCACAATACACTGAGAATCCTCCGGTTCTATCTGGAAGCGTGAGAATGGAAGCCGTCATCAAGCCTTGCTTCAACCTCTCAAAAGAATCCTGGCACTCTGCTGTCCAAGCAAACTGCACATCCTTACGGGTCAACTGGGTCAATGGCGCTGAAATTCGAGCAAAGTCTGAAACAAATCGCCGGTAGTAGCCGGCCAAGCCAAGAAAACTGCGAACTTCTGCAACTGTGCTAGGCATTGGCCACGACTCAATAGCCACGATCTTCTGGGGATCCACTTCTACTCCTCCTCTGGTGATAATATGACCCAAGTACGAAATGTGATCGAGCCAGAACTCGCATTTACTGAACTTGGCATATAACTGATGCTCTCTAAGAATCTGAAGAACAACTCTGAGATGCTGCTCATGCTCCGCCTCACTCTTACTGTAGACCAGGATGTCGTCTAGGAACACAATCACGAACTGATCCATATAAGGCATAAAGATACGATTAATAAGGTCCATGAATATGGCCGGTGCATTGGTTGCTCCAAATGGCATCATAAGGAACTCCCAATGCCCATACCTAGATCTGAAAGCTGTCTTCGGGATGTCCTGCTCTCTGACTCTGATCTGATGGTATCCTGACCGCAAGTCGATCTTCGAGAATACTGCTACCCCCTTGAGTTGATCAAACAAGTTATCTATCCTCGGGAGAGGGTATCTGTTCTTGATTGTCACTGAGTTCAAGGTACGATAATCTACACATAATCTGGACAAACCATCCTTCTTTTTCATAAGAAGCATCGGGGCTCCCCAAGGCGATCCACTAGCACGAATGAATCCTTTGGTTCTGAGTTCTTCAATCATCTTGTACAATATCTCTAGCTCTAACGGCGCCATCCTGTAGACTCTCTCTGACATTGGGGCTGTCCCGGGAATCAAGTCGATGGTGAACTCGATCTCCCGCTCTGGCGGCATCCCTGGAAGCTTTTCTGGAAAAACATCTGGAAACTCTTCAACTATCCGGAGTAACTGCATTGCTGCTACTGCCATCCGCAATACTGGAGGAGAAGGTTCAACTTCGTCTCGGGAGAAGGAAAACTCCGGCTCGCCTGGAATGCTAAAAATAACCCTGCCAATGTGGCAGTCTATCCTAGCATACTGGTCCCTCAACCAATCCATCCCTAAGACCACATCATAATCGGCCATCGGGAACCCTATCAATCAAGCAGAGAATTCTCTACCGCTAACTACGATCCGACACGAGGAAAATACTCTATCTACTCTCACAAGTCCGTTACCAGTAAGTATATTGAGCCTTACTGATAATGACTCAGGCTCCATTCCTATCAGTGTCGCGAATCGTACAGACACAAAGGAATACGAGGCACCAGAATCAAATAATACTGAAGCTGGAAAGGTGTTGACGAGAATAGTACCTGCCACCACCTCACCTGGTGCAATTCCTTCCTCTCCCATGGTCAAGGCCAGCACTTGACCATGTCCTCTGGGTGCGGGTCCCCTCTGCTGAAAATTTCTCTGTCTGCTCTGGATCAGGGCTTGGGCTTGGGCATACTACTGCGGCCTCTGCTGTTGGAACGCCTGGGCCTGCGTCGACAATATCCTCGAGAACGGGTACTGTGCTGCTGCTGGACTAGTGCTGGTCCTCTAACTGAAGGACTAGAAAAGGCTGATGATGAACTCCCCCTGTTCGGGCAGTTCCTAACCCTGTGGTCCGGGGCACCACAAACCAAGCACAAACCCTGTGCTCTGCGACACTCTGATACGATATGCCCTGGCTTTCCGCAGTGTGAACATCCCACTGTGGAAGACTGCTTCTGCTTCTGCTGCTGAGGGTGCGTCGGGGTGGAATGCTGAACCGACGTCACTGAGGCCGCCCGCCTCGGAGCTCCAATGGTCAAAGCTCTGGCTGCCGGGGCTGGTGCTGATGACTGATTCATCTGGCTATGGGATCGCTTTCGACCTCCGGTCCTATCCACGATCCTCTGGGAGGTATACTCATGCCTCCTGGCTGCTCTCAACACCGCATCAAAAGTCTGATGCTCAAACTGCTCCACGGCTAATAAAATCTCCAGGTGAAGTCCCTGTTTGAACCGCTGGGCTCTGTCGAACTCGGTCGCTACCAAGGTGGGAGCAAATCGACTAAGCCTAGAGAACTCGATCGCATATCCATCGACCGTCCTGCCCATCTGCTTCAGATTGGTGAACCTCATCTGTAGATCATACCGAGCTACATCATCAAAATACTTGGTTTGGAATCTCTCCCTGAATACTGCCCATGAAATAGGGGCCACTAATCCAACGGCCTGCGCCGCCCACCAGCTGCGGGCAAGATCTAATAACTGCAGGCGCACCACGGCCACCTTCTCTGCTTCTGGGGTCCTGGCTGTTTCTAGAATCACATTTGTGTCCTGAAGCCATGTATCAGCAGCGATAGCATCTTCACTGCCGTCGAAGAAGGGAGGGTTCAAGCGCTTGAAGCTGTTGGCCGCACTGTTACCCTGATGACCTCCTCTGGTCAAAGAATCTGCCACCGCCTGGTGCAAGGCATCTCTTCGACGATCCTGGAAGGCTAATAGTGACCTGATGAGACCCACCAAAGCGCCATCATCAGGCTCTGCAGGCTGGACGGGCTGAACTGGTGGCCCTTCTCCAGTAGGCATAACTCTGGAGGCAACTCCTGAATGCTGGGCTTGATCTCCAGGTTGCTGCTGGTCCACGGGAGGTGCTTCGCCTTGCTGATCGGCAGGTCCATGAATAATGCCAGCGAAGAAGACGACATAGAGAACAATAAGGAAGGACCAGGACAGATCAACGATACAAGCATGTGATCAGGTCAAGATTACAGGGATTCAGAAGATACGAGCAGAGATCAAGGACGAGTACTGATTGAGACATCTATTCGGTAAACTGTCGCATATCTTGGTTTACAAGACCTGCATGGGCCACCACTAAAACCATATAACGCCCCAGAACTAGAATACTGGAGAGCGGAGGCGTACATAGCCAGCTACGTATATTGAAGTGCAACCCACCTCGCTATACGGTCACGGCTGTCTAGATACATGAGGGTTTAACTACAAGCCAACAGTCTCCTATGGTCATAAACAAGCCTATTGTCTCAATCTCAAGCAAGCAATTAATAGTAATAAGATGTCAGAGCACCAAATATACAATAGTAAGGCGTCCCATACATTATATATTCGGATGATCATGAAGCTAGTCGTACAACATGTAAGGACTAGTAAGAGTTTAGTCCTACATGATCAGCCCTAGGATTTGTCAATCATGTTACAGCCCGTAGGCAGACAGTAAATAAAGATGCAATACGAGCTAACACGTGCTCGCCGGCTAAACGCCTCAAAAGAATAATTTTTATAATAAAATGGGAGGACAAAAAGAAACCCACTCGTTGCCAGGGTTACGCCTAGTGGTCACCATCTGGCTGGAAGACAGGTGGATCCTCTGGTGCTGCTCCGATATCTGGCCACACAAAACCAGCTGGATCAGACCCCAGAAAGAGCAAGTGCCATAAAAGAGGCTTCACTTAGGAACTAAAACCAGCAAATCATAATAGAATATTAAAGATAATAAATAAAGAACTGATAATAATAGAGATAACAACAGTAAACTGAGTACGAGAAAACCATTCAAGTAGCCAGGTCATAACCCTTAAACCAAACAAGGACCGGGGTTGCAGCCCTTCACCTGAATAGAAACCCGTCTCAAATACTATTGGTACAGTGAAGACAATAAACGAAGAGAGGACACAGAACTGCTTCGGGAGCCAGTTACAACCCTTAAACCAAACAAGGACCGGGGTTGTAACCCTTCGCCTGAACAGAACTGGACCCCTGATCGTTATTGTTAAGGCCAGTATAAATAATCATGGTATTAAGGTAAGGTAAAACATGACGAACATGGCATGGGATTGCAATAAGACAATAAATGAAGAGAGGACACAGAACTGCACCGGGAGCCAGGTTACAACCCTTAAACCGAACAAGGACCGGGGTTGCAACCCTTCGCCTGAACAGAACTGGACCCCCGATCGTTATTGTTAAGGCAAGCATCAATAATCATGTCTTGTCACAATCTTGCACATGATCAGGATAAGACTAAGCTGGAATAAACTCCATCCAATCAATCACGGCCAATCAAGAGTATGACTTGATACTTTTAACTAATTAGGGTTATCACAGGCCTAGTTACTAGCAAGATGCAATGAGATTATCCCAACAGCCACAAGCCCTGCAGACCATCCGGTTATCCAGGTCGAATGTCCGTTTATGAAGAATGTAACACATGACTGTGTGCTGGAAATATGCCCTACTCGTCGGTAGGCTACAAGTCCACTGAATGCGCCCAGATAACGGGATTGTCTGTAGCTGGAAATCTCTTCATGTCTACTGAATTATTCTAGTTTATTAGTCCGTAGTCAATTACTGTAGGTATCCCTGACCGTGGTACTCATGGATCCCTATCCTAGACATGATGCAAGATAGTACTAGTTTATTTGTACAAATACAATCATCCACGGTGTCCATGTTATTCATACTGCTCATGTCAGGATAGCTGTCATAACAGCCTGTCGTGATAATAAAGTACAAGACTGTGGAAGGGCCATACGGCTGAGAGAATAGCGCTTATGCGGCCAAGAGATTGGATCCCATGCGGCTCAGGATTCAGAAGTCCATGCGGCTGGGGGAGGACAGGGTCTTATGCGGCTCGAATAGGGCGAGTCGATACGGCTGGGGAGAGCAGGGCACATGCGGCTGGAAAGGCGCGAGCCCATGCGGCTAACTCAAGTAGGGTCCCATGCGGCTGAGCAAGGGAACAATTTATGCGGCAGCGGGGAAGAAGGGGCTCATGCGGTCGAAAAGTATTTGGGCCTCAAGCGACTAAGGAACAAGGGAGCTTATGCGGCAGCAGAACAGTCAAGCCTATGCGACGGCGGATATTGGAGTTCATGCGACTGAAGTTGTGCCGAGGCCATATACGGCTTATGCGGCTACGAAGCGCAGTGCCATGTGGCCAAGGCCTTATGCGGCTAAGAATGATTGAGTTCATGCGGCCGAGTCATGGAGTCTTATGCGGCTGAGATACCATGCGGCTCAAGGAATTGCCGCATGAAGATCCATGCGGCCAAGTACTTCATGTGGCTGAGAGACTGTGCTTCTTCTCCACCGATCCGAGAAGAATAGCCATGAAGTCCATGGCCTCAAAGCTTCTTAACTCCATCATCCAAAGTCCAAATCCGAACTTCCATGGGTCAAAATGGGGCAGAATGAAATGCTCTACAACATGGAACCATCAGATCTTGGAAATAATAATGTTAAATAGATCAAAACCCAAGAAGTCCGAAGATACTATAAACTTAGATCTACACAAATTGAACCATGGAAATAAGAAATGCCAAATACTAAAGTGTATTAGAATCTCGTGAGGAAGGAAATGGAACAATAAAAATGAAGTTCCTCCATGAAGCAAGCTGCACTTGCCTAAGCTCTCTCTCTTCCTAGTGGTTAAAAAAGTAATGGTAGAGAAGAAAAAGAGTAATGAAGAGAGAGAATGAGGGAATGGCTAATAAATAAGGGTGGTGGTAGTAGGTAAGGGTTCTCCCCTTGGTTCATGATGAACCAAGGCAACCCAAGCCTAGCCGAACCAACCCAAAATAGACCAAGCCATGTAATGCCAAGATAAGCCAAGCAAGGAATCATGCAATACAAGATAAAATACGTACACGTATTTCAAAATACGTAATACGAACTATAGGTATTACAGGAATATCATGTCTATCTAGACAAATGATATCCTCTTCAGCATATTTGTGAGTATATATTGTTTCCACTTCTTCGAGTGTAGCTGCCTCTCGGTAGAAATATTTATCCTTATTTTGTTCTGCAGTATTGGCTGCAATATTTGCTGATGCAATAATATTTCTCCTGACAGGAATTTGGTCCTGTCTCCGATGAGTCTTGCGACTTCTGGGTTGCTCCCATTTGGGGGCTCCCAGGGCTGTTTACCCTTATCCTGCCTGTTCATTCTGCAAAAATTCATGGGTTAGAAAATCAGGAAGACTATTTTCTTCACCTTTAATATATTCAATATCAAAATCGAAAATAGCTAATTCAGCTTGCCATCTAGCAAATATTTGTTTTGATGCTAGATTTTTAACATCTTTTTCCAAGACTGTTTTTGCAGAACTACAATCTATTCTAAGCAAAAATTCTGATTAAGCAAATCATCTTGGAACTTATGAATATATTTTATTATAGAAAGAATTTCTTTCTTAATTGTGGAATAATTTATTTGGATATCGTTCCATTTACCCGAGCAGAACCTGACTAGAACTTCCTTATTAGTCTCAGGATTTTTCTGCTTTAATATACCACCATAGCCAATATCACGGGCATCTGTTTTTACTATTTTAAACCATTCAGCATTGGCTAAATGTAAGCAAGACAAATTTTTTACCTTCTGCTTTATTATCCTTACTGCCTTGGTATGCTCTTGAGACCAAGCATGAGGATTCTTCTTTAATCTTTGATACAAAATTTTTGTATCTTGAGCTATGTTCTTGTAAAATTCAGAAACATAGTTTAATGCCTCAAGAAATCTTTGTAACTGCTCATTACCAGTTATTTCGTCGGGGAACTTAGAAGCAAATTCAATACTTCTATCAATAGGAATTATTGTCCTATTTGCTATATTATGTCCCAAAAATCTTATTTCTGTTTGGAACAATTTCATTTTTGGTGCTGATATCACCAACCCATTTTTGATGACTAGAGAAACAAGTTAATCCTATTGAATTAGAGAAAATGTATAATTCTTTCAATTCGATCCAAAATAAAATAGATCGAGAAAAAGTTAATACTGTCAAATATAACAAACCTAATCTAATCAAATATTATTATAAAAGACCTTATCCATTGGATGTTCTTTATGAGGAGAATGATTCTATAATTCAGAATCATTACCGTGCTGGAGAAATCTATGAATGGAACATAGATGGTCTTTCTGATAAACAAATTCATGATCAATTGCATAGAATATTGATGTACTCTAATGTTGCTAAAGCCGCTGGTAATAATGATCGACAAATTGCTTTATTTGTCGCCAGTGGATTTATAGGCATCCTACGAGGATGGTGGGATCATTGCCTGAGCAATGAGCAACGAATGAAGATAATAAATGTTACTAAGACATAAGATGGACAGCAGAAATCTGATGCTATTTACACTTTAATCTATAATATCTTAGAGCATTTCACAGGACACATTTCTGATGGGGGAGAATTAGAACCCTATTACAGAATTTAAGATGCCCAACTTTGACTCATTTCAGATGGTATAAAGATACCTTTCTAAGTAGAGTCATGGCACTTGATGATACCAATGCATCACATTGGAAATCCAAATTCATTGATGGATTACCCAATCTTTTTGCTGAAAAATAAGGTAAAAGTTGAAAGAAAAGAATAATGGAGAAATTCCATATCAGAATTATACCTATGGAGCATTAATCAATGCTTGTGTCCAAGAAGGCTTAGCTTTATGTAATGATTTAAAGCTAAGAAATCAATTAAAATCTCAGAGGCTTTCAGAAAGAAAGCAATTAGGTGAATTTTGTAGTCAACTTGCTGTAGATGATTATAAGCCTTATGATAATAAGGGAAAGGCTAAAAAGGAATATAGAGAAAAGGGAAATAAGCCCTATTATAGGAGAAAAAGAAAGAAAAAATATCCTCAGCAATACAGAGAGAGAGAGAGAGAGGGGGGGGGAAGGGAAGGAGAAGAAATCTTCTCAAAAGAGGAAATCCTCTAAAGAAATAAAATATTATAAATGTGGAAAAATTGGTCATTATGCTAATAAATGCTATACCAAGAAGAAAATCCAAGAAATAGAGGATGAAGGGCTAAAGAAAACCCTATACAAAATATTAATAAATTCGGATGAAGAATTAGGTTCATCAGATGAATCTAGTGATGATGAATCAATCAATATGTGTGAATGTGATAGTGAATGTAGCTGTGAAGAATGTTCCAATGAATATGATCTTGAATATTATAAGTCTATAGTTGAAATGAATGGGTTGTCAATTAATGTATTGACTGCTCAAGATAAAGGAGAGATAATAAAATATCTATTATCTACTGGAATCAGTAGAGATGCTAGAGAAAAATTAATAGACTTTCTCAATATCGAAGAAAAATCAAATGGTAATTCCTTAAATGAGGAAGGAATTAATAAGAAAGAAGAATTCTATAGTATGGATGAAGTCCTCCGACGATATAGAAATAAGGAGGTAAAAGCTGTAACAATACAAGATCTCCAAAATGAGATTAAAGTATTAAAGAAAGAAATAAAAGAATTAAGATCTCAAGATGAGATGACTCAAATAAGATTGTCTAATCTTGAGACAGTAGCAAAGAATATGATAATTCATACTACAAAAAGGGGAGAGAGTTCAAAAAGAAGTAATACTTCTACCCCTGTGGTTTCTAATGAGGAAACTGAGCCTCAACAGAAAGTAGAGAAAATAGATCTTTATGTTACCCAAAAATAGTACATACAAATAGATTTACTCATTAATAATGAGTACTATATTAAGAATTTAATTGCACTAGTAGGTAGTGGTGCAGATCTTAATTGTGTTAAAGAGGGTGTGATTCCAATCAAGTATTGTGAACGCACAACTCAAACACTTAGTGCTGCAAATAATAAAGCATTGACAGCACCTTACAAGGTTACAGATGTTAATATCTATAAAAATTCTGCCACTATACCACTACAATTTGTAGTAGTCAAGGAAATAACTCAGCATGTAATTCTGGGAACACCTTTCCTAGAAAAACTCATGCCAATAAAGAATATTTAATCTAAAGGGAATTTCTACTGTTTATAAGGGCAGAGAAGTAACCTTTGAATTTATTCGTGATCCAATGATCAAAATACTTAATGAAATAAGAGAAATTGATTTTAAAGAAAATCGAATCAATTTTTTCAGGGAGGAAATAAGGCAAATACAAATCTTTGATCAATTAAATAAGCCAGAGATTAAGGATAAAATAAAACAAGTCGAAGTGGAATTTAAGATTCAGACTTGTAGCAATCTTCCAAATGCTTTTTAGGATAGGAAACAACATATTGTTTCACCCCCTTATGAGGATAACTTTAATGAGAAAGATATCCCAACCAAGGCAAGACCTTGCCAGATGAATCAACAATATCTGAAAATTTGTAAAAAAGAAATACAGGATTTAATAGATAAAAAACTAATAAGAAAATCCTACTCTCCATGGAGTTGTACAATATTCTATGTTATGAATAATGCTGAAAGGGAGAGAGGTGTACCAAGATTGGTAATTAATTATAAACCTCTTATTAAGGTTCTGAAATGGATAAGATATCCAATCCCTAATAAGAGAGATTTGCTCAATAGAATTGCTAGAGCAAGAATTTTTTCTAAATTTGATTTAAAATCAGGCTATTGGCAAATCCAGATAGCTGAGCAGGATAGATACAAGACTGCTTTTACAGTTCCATTCGGGCACTATGAATGGAATGTTATGCCCTTCGGACTAAAAAATGCTCCGTCCGAATTCCATAATATAATGAATGAAATATTCAATATTTATTCTGAATTTATTCTATCCTATATTGATGATATACTAATATTTTCCAATTCTCTTGATGAACATTTCAAACATTTGAAAATTTTCCAGCATTTAGTCATCAAGAATGGGTTGGTGATATCAGCACCAAAAATAAAATTGTTCCAAACAGAAATAAGATTTTTGGGACATAATATAGCAAATAGGACAATAATTCCTATTGATAGAAGTATTGAATTTGCTTCTAAGTTCCCCGACGAAATAACTGATAATAATCAGTTACAAAGATTTCTTGGGGCATTGAACTATGTTTCTGAATTTTACAAGAACATAGCTCAAGATACAAAAATTTTGTATCAAAGATTAAAGAAGAATCCTCCTGCTTGGTCTGAAGAGCATACCAAGACAGTAAGGATAATAAAGTAGAAGGTAAAAAATTTGCCTTACTTACATTTAGCCAATGCTGAATGGTTTAAAATAGTGGAAACAGATGCCAGTGATATTGGCTATGGTGGTATATTAAAGCAGAAAAATCCTGAGACTAATAAGGAAGTTCTAGTCAGGTTCTGCTCGGGTAAATGGAATGATACCCAAATAAATTATTCCACAATTAAGAAAGAAATTCTTTCTATAATAAAATGTATTCATAAGTTCCAAGATGGTTTGCTTAATCAGAAGTTTTTGCTTAGAATAGATTGTAGTTCTGCAAAAACAGTCTTGGAAAAAGATGTTAAAAATCTAGCATCAAAACAAATATTTGCTAGATGGCAAGCTGAATTAGCTATTTTTGATTTTGATATTGAACATATTAAAGGTGAAGAAAATAGTCTTCCTGATTTTTTAACCCGTAAATTTTTGCAGAATGGACAGGCGGGATAAGGGTAAACAGCCCTGGGAGCCCCCTAAATGGGAGCAACCCAGAAGTCGCAAGACTCATCGGAGACAGGACCAAATTCCTGTCAGGAGAAATATTATTGCATCAGCAAATGTTGCAGCCAATACTGCAGAACAAAATAAGGATAAATATTCCTGCCGAGAGGCAGCTACACTCGAAGAAGTGGAAACAATATATACTCACAAATCTGCTGAAGAGCATATTATTTGTCTAGATAGACATGATATTCCCTTAATCAATGAACCTTGGAAACTCAAAGAAAAATATTTTGAACGAAAATTTTATCCAATAAAAATGAGGGCGAGGAGTCATTATGAAGGAATGCTTCTCTCTACTAATTTAGCAAAAATTGAGCACTTTAGGCTAAATCCTAAAGATTCATTATCAGAGATTATATATAGTAAAATTACTATATATAAAATCCTTACCCCTCAATTATGGGGTTTACACCCGAATTTTGAGAGAGCAATATTCTCCAGAGATAAGACAACTTCAATAAAGTTTACCTACTGGGATTATATTGATGCTTTATTTTATGTATTCTATTATGAGAATGATAGAAGGAAGCACTCCTGGTTTATCAAAATATGTCCAAAAATACTGGAGCAGGACATCCCTGCGTGTTTCAATAAGTGGTGGGATTACTTTGGAGCCAACCTGGAAATACTGCCAGGATCCTTGCTGAATATGTTCGACGAATGGGTCGACAAGGCAAAAATTTGCCAAAAAAGACAAAATTATTATGATGATGAAACGACGATGTTTTTCTTCATCGCTAATAACATTCCCCATATAATGAAATGGTCTCTCAAATGTGAAGAGGGAGCATTAGGAATTTATAGATTAAAAAGAACTTTTCTCATCAAATGGTGGGATAGAATTGATGAGAAAAAAATAGCTGAAATCAAAGCATCCTTTGCAGCAGAAACTAAAGAATCGGAACGACTACAAGAAGAAAAAATAATAGATTTTGAAGACAATTATTTGAAAAAATTCAAGGATTCTATACTCAGAAAGAATCCAAAAATATCAAGAAAAGAATTAAAAAAGCGTTGCCAAAAATATATTTATTCTCAGATGAAAGAAATATTAGGTGACCCTAATATCTTAGTCTTTGAAGATGATGATTCAATGAAGTCATCTGCGGCGTCAGCAGCAGCTAATGAAGATGAGGATGAATTTTACTCAAAAAATAATGAAGACAATGAGGTGGTGGTAGAATCATCTACCAGTCATGCGCCACGAAGGTGGCCCAGGAACAGTGAAGATAAAAATAAGGGATAGCTGTGCGGAGTCAGAATAAAAAAAGAATTGATGAAGACAACCACAAATAGCAATAATGGTGGTGGGGCCTACAATCCATTATCAGGTCACGATGAAGATACGAAGGAATCTTCTTTTAAAAAGAAAAAGGAGATGTGAAATAAAGTAGCTGGACACGTAGGTGCCTAATCCATTACGTGTATCTTTAATGATGTGATCGAGGTGGTTCGGCAGGACAGATGGCCTTCAATAACCGGAAACTGTCAGTCTAGTCTTGATGTTGTTGTAGTATAAATAGAGGCCTCATGCCTCAGTAGTATGTATGCTATTCTAAGTTTTCTACTTTCTTTTGTAAGAGTGTGTGTGCTTGAGTGTGCTTGTACTGCTACTTCAATATTATCAATAAAGCTTAGAGTTTTCTATTTTCATCTTCCTCTTCTCCTGGTTGTGTTTAAAGATCCTGCTTATATTTGGTATCAGAGCCATGATGGCTCGTGAGTAGGTGTGTTCTATCTTGCTATGGTCTTTATGTGATTATTAAAATGTAATCTGCTATTGTTCTATTACTGCCTATTGTTATATCTGAATGCTTAGGGGTAGTTTGTATGGTGTGTCTATGTGTTGTAGGACGGCATCAAAGTCGCGTAGGCGTTTGATGGCAGAGAGTGCATTGTTTTGCCGTAAATCGTTGACAGCCGTGCAACCTTTTTACTGCCAGAAGAATTAAACCTAAGACGTTTAGATATTAGCGATCGTAGTATTGTTACTAACAGCAGGATGCAGGTTAATAGTTTACATGAAGGAAATAACAAGATAGATCTCCAAACAGATGAGTGACCAATTGGCCAACTTAATAGGCTCGAATAAGAAGACCCTTAATAAGGGTAAATCAGTAAAAAAATACTAATCTGTATGAATTTCCTACAGAATTAGAGGAGTTGAATAAATGGACAATTCCTAAAGTTCAACCCAAAGAAATATATCAAATAGGTACTTTTGATTTCAAATCTTCCATTGCAATTAAAATAATAGAAAAAACTGTTCAAGTCTCAGATAATGAATAAATAATTAAGTTATTATCTGAAGATGATATCTCTAATTACAGAGATAAATATAATTTTATTCATATTGGGTTAATACAGGTTGCATTAAAACCTTTAACTCTTCAAGGTCTAAATGCATCCTTACTGACATCTCTACGAGATGGACGGTGTTTGGACTGGGCACAATCCCTAATGGGAGTCATGCAGACAAGTCTCTGTCATGGTCCAGTATACTTTAACGTTTATCCCAATTTAAGTTTATCTCTAACAGACGCAAATCTGTTAGAAGCTGTGTCTTTGAATCTAAAGACATTTGGTTATAATTTTCTTCCTGGATCAGAAACTATAGCAATAATCTATAGAGTTCATTTTAAGGTGTTAAATACTTTATCCCCAAAGGCTAAACACCTTACAAAACCAGGACAGACTACTTTAGTTGAGACTAATCTCTTGACTACTAAAGTAGCTACTAATAGAATAATAAAATGGAAAGAAATAAACTTTCCAAATGAATGGACTTTGAATATGGCGGTACCTCCGAAGCCCGTAATGGATTCGAAAATAGATCAAGTAATCCAGACTCCAGATGGAGATGTGGAAATAAGGTTTACTCCACAGATAAAGGCTAGAATCTCTACATCAAGCTCTAGGAGATTCCTCACTGAAAAATCTATCCCAGATAAGCAATCAGAAGGAGAATCTTCTAATATAGAAGAAAATAAAATGAAAAAGATTCAAATAAATGAATCAAATGTTGTTCATCCAATATATGCGCTCCAAATCAGATTCTCAGTCATCTAAATTAGATAAAGACCCGACAATGTCGAAAATGACATTCGATCTTTAATGGATTATAGACTCTCACCATTTATGATTGAATACTGTAAGAAAGAATATTACAGTGAAGAGAATAGAGAATTTAGAGAATGGTTTTGACAACAATTTAATGATCATCAGCGTCGAGAATATAGAAAGATGTACAATGAACACCTTCTAAATACACCGAAGGTTAGATGGTTCCGAGAATGGTTCCTTGAAGAATACCTCAGTGGAGGAATAAGACACATAAATGTCTTAGGAGAGCAATTTAAGAAATGGACTACTAAAGGAGGACAAAAAATAAAATTATTATATCCTCCTAATGAATCTCTTAAAATATCTGCTCCATTTAATACAAATATTGAGGCTAATTCGTTCTATAAGGCTATAGAACATGAGAAAGCCACAAAAAAAGAGATGCAAAAATTAATTTTGCAAAATAATTATACTAATACCTTTATTCAGGTTATGGGTAAACAATTTACCCGAATAGAAGAAAATATTCAAAAATTGAATGATAAATTTAATATGCTAAAAGGAGTAGAACTTCATGAGAGTCCTATTGTTAAACCCAATACGGAAACAAGTAGGATTCCAATTAGACCTCCAATGGAAGTTACTGACTACAAGTTCAGATCTAAGTCCGAATTTACCAAGGAATATCTGAAAGAGTTAGTAGAACAATTCAGAAATCAAAGCGTTAATGTACTCTCTTAAGAAGAATTAGAGTACGAACGTCTTAAAGAAGAATTTCTGAATTATTACCCTAATAAGGCTAAGGATATACCTAAGCACCTTAATATGCTACAAGGTGAATCCTCGACCCAGAATGGTCAAGAGTCTAGATCTGACTCTGAGGAAACTTGTTCTATTCAGGAGGAACAAGTTAATCCTATTGAATTAGAGAAAATGTATAATTCTTTCAATTCGATCCAAAATAAAATAGATCGAGAAAAAGTTAATACTGTCAAATATGACAAACCTAATCTAATCAAATATTATTATAAAAGATCTTCTCCAATGGATGTTCTTTATGAGGAGAATGATTCTATAATTCAGAATCATTACTGTGCTGGAGAAATCTATGAATGGAACATAGATGGTCTTTCTGATAAACAAATTCATGATCAATTGCATAGAATATTGATGTACTCTAATGTTGCTAAAGCCGCTGGTAATAATGATCGACAAATTGCTTTATTTGTCGCCAGTGGATTTACAGGCATCCTACGAGGATGGTGGGATCATTGCCTGAGCAATGAGCAACGAATGGAGATAATAAATGTTACTAAGACAAAAGATGGACAGCAGAAATCTGATGCTGTATATACTCTAATCTATAATATCTTAGAGCATTTCACAGGACACATTTTTGATGGGGGGAGAATTAGAACCCTATTACAGAATTTAAGATGCCCAACTTTGACTCATTTCAGATGGTATAAAGATACCTTTCTAAGTAGAGTCATGGCACTTGATGATGCCAATGCATCACATTGGAAATCCAAATTCATTGATGGATTACCCAATCTTTTTGCTGAAAAAATAAGGCAAAAGTTGAAACAAAAGAATAATGGAGAAATTCCATATCAGAATTATACCTATGGAGCATTAATCAATGCTTGTGTCCAAGAAGGCTTAGCTTTATGTAATGATTTAAAGCTAAGAAATCAATTAAAATCTCAGAGGCTTTCAGAAAGAAAGCAATTAGGAAATTTTGTAGTCAATTTGCTGTAGATGATTATAAGCCTTATGATAAGAAGGAAAAGGCTAAAAAGGAATATAGAGAAAAGGGAATAAGCCGGAGAAAAAGAAAGAAAAAATATCCCCAACAATACAAAGAGAGAGAGAGTGAGAGAGAGAGGGGGAAGAAGAAGAAATCTTCTCAAAAGAGAAAATCCTCTAAAGAAATAAAATGTTATAAATGTGGAAAAATTGGTCATTATGCTAATAGATGCTATACCAAGAAGAAAATCCAAGAAATAGAGGACGAAGGGCTAAAAAAAACCCTATACAAATTATTAATAAATTCAGATGAAGAATTAGGTTCATCAGATGAATCTAGTGATGATGAATCAATCAATATGTGTGAATGTGATAGTGAATGTAGCTGTGAAGAATGTTCCAATGAACATGATCTTGAATATTATAAGTCTATAGTTGAAATGAATGGGTTGTCAATTAATGTATTGACTGCTCAAGATAAAGGAGAGATAATAAAATCTCTATTATCTACTGGAATCAGTAGAGATGCTAGAGAAAAGTTGGAATCAGTAGAGATGCTAGAGAAAAGTTAATAGACTTTCTCAATATCGAAGAAAATCAAATGGTAATTCCTTAAATGAGGAAGGAATTAAGAAGAAAGAAGAATTCTATAGTATGTATGAAGTCCTCCGACGATATAGAAATAAGGAGGTAAAAGCTGTAACAATACAAGATCTCCAAAATAAGATTAAAGTATTAAAGAAAGAAATAAAAGAATTAAGATCTCAAGATGAGATGACTCAAATAGATTGTCTAATCTTGAGACAGTAGCAAAGAATATGATAATTCATACTACAGAAAGGGGAGAGAGTTCAAAAAGAAGTAATACTTCTACCCCTGGGGTTTCTGATGAGAAAACTGAGCCTCAACAGAAAGTAGAGAAAAATAGATCTTTATGTTACCCAAAAATGGTACATACAAATAGATTTACTCATTAATAATGAGTAATATATTAAGAATTTAATTGCACTAGTAGATAGTGGTGCAGATCTTAATTGTGTTAAAGAGGATGTGATTCCAATCAAGTATTGTGAACGCACAACTCAAACACTTAGTGCTGCAAATAATAAAGCATTGACAGCACCTTACAAGGTTACAAATGTTAATGTCTGTAAAAAGTCTGCAACTATACCACTACAATTTGTAGTAGTCAAGGAAATAACTCAGCATGTAATTCTGGGAACACCTTTCCTAGAAAAACTCATGCCAATAAAGAATATTAATCTAAAGGGAATTTCTACTGTTTATAAGGGCAGAGAAGTAACCTTTGAATTTATTCGTGATCCAATGATCAAAATACTTAATGAAATAAGAGAAATTGATTTTAAAGAAAATCAAATCAATTTTCTCATGGAGGAAATAAGGCAAATACAAATCTCTGATCAATTAAATAAACCAGAGATTAAAGATAAAATAAAACAAGTCGAAGAGGAATTTAAGATTCAGACTTGTAGCAATCTTCCAAATGCTTTTTAGGATAGGAAACAGCATATTGTTTCACTCCCTTATGTGGATAACTTTAATGAGAAAGATATCCCAACCAAGGCAAGACCTTGCCAGATGAATCAGCAATATCTGGAAATTTATAAAAAAGAAATACATGGTTTAATAGATAAAAAACTAATAAGAAAATTCGACTCTCCATGGAGTTGTACATCATTCTATGTTATGAATAATGCTGAAAGGGAGAGAGGTGTACCCAGATTGGTAATTAATTATAAACCTCTTAATAAGGTTCTGAAATAGATTAGATATCCAATCCCTAATAAGAGAGATTTGCTCAATAGAATTGTTAGAGCAAGAATTTTTTCTAAATTTGATTTAAAATCAGGCTACTGGCAAATCCAAATAGAATTAGAACCCTATATCAGAATTTAAGATGCCCAACTTTGACTCATTTCAGATGGTATAAAGATACCTTTCTAAGTAGAGTCATGGCACTTGATGATGCCAATGCATCACATTGGAAATCCAAATTAATTGATGGATTACCCAATCTTTTTGCTGAAAAAATAAGATAAAAGTTGAAAGAAAAGAATAATGGAGAAATTCCATATCAAAATAATATCTATGGAGCATTAATCAATGCTTGTGTCCAAGAAGGCTTAGCTTTATGTAATGATTTAAAGCTAAGAAATCAATTAAAATCTCAGAGGCTTTCAGAAAGAAAGCAATTAGGTGAATTTTGTAGTCAATTTGCTGTAGATAATTATAAGCCTTATGATAAGAAGGGAAAGGCTAAAAAGGAATATAGAGAAAAGGGAAATAAGCCCTATTATAGGAGAAAAAGAAAGAAAAAATATCCCCAGCAATACAGAGAGAGAGAGAGAGAGAGGGGGAAGGAGAAGAAATCTTCTCAAAAGAGGAAATCCTCTAAAGAAATAAAATGTTATAAATGTGGAAAAATTGGTCATTATGCTAATAGATGCTATACCAAGAAGAAAATCCAAGAAATAGAGGATGAAGGGCTAAAGAAAACCCTATACAAAATATTAATAAATTCGGATGAAGAATTAGGTTCATCAGATGAATCTAGTGATGATGAATCAATCAATATGTGTGAATGTGATAGTGAATGTAGCTGTGAAGAATGTTCCAATGAACATGATCTAGAATATTATATGTCTATAGTTGAAATGAATGGGTTGTTAATTAATGTATTAACTGCTCAAGATAAAGGAGAGATAATAAAATCTCTATTATCTACTGGAATCAGTAGAGATGCTAGAGAAAAGTTAATAGACTTTCTCAATATCGAAGAAAAATCAAATGGTAATTCCTTAAATGAGGAAGGAATTAATAAGAAAGAAGAATTCTATAGTATGGATGAAGTCCTCCGACGATATAGAAATAAGGAGGTAAAAGCTGTAACAATACAAGATCTCCAAAATGAGATTAAAGTATTAAAGAAAGAAATAAAAGAATTAAGATCTCAAGATGAGATGACTCAAATAAGATTGTCTAATCTTGAGACAGTAGCAAAGAATATGATAATTCATACTACAGAAAGGGGAGAGAGTTCAGAAAGAAGTAATACTTCTACCCCTGGGGTTTCTGATGAGGAAACAACAGAAAGTAGAGAAAATAGATCTCTATGTTACCCAAAAATGGTACATACAAATAGATTTACTCATTAATAATGAGTACTATTTTAAGAATTTAATTGCACTAATAGATAGTGGCGCAGATCTTAATTGTGTTAAAGAGGGTGTGATTCCAATCAAGTATTGTGAACGCACAACTCAAACACTTAGTGCTGCAAATAATAAAGCATTGACAGCACCTTACAAGATTACAGATGTTAATGTCTATAAAAATTCCGCAACTACCACTACAATTTGTAGTAGTCAAGGAAATAACTCAGCATGTAATTCTGGAAACACCTTTCCTAGAAAAACTCATGCCAATAAAGAATATTAATCTAAAGGAAATTTCTAATGTTTATAAGGGCAGAGAAGTAACATTTGAATTTATTCGTGATCCAATGATCAAAATACTTAATGAAATAAGAGAAATTGATTTTAAAGAAAATCAAATCAATTTTCTCAGGGAGGAAATAAGGCAAATACAAATCTCTGATCAATTAAATAAACCAGAGATTAAAGATAAAATAAAACAAGTTGAAGAGGAATTTAAGATTCAGACTTGTAGCAATCTTCCAAATGCTTTTTGGGATAGGAAACAACATATTATTTCACTCCCTTATGAGGATAACTTTAATGAGAAAGATATCCCAACCAAGGCAAGACCTTGCCAGATGAATCAGCAATATCTGGAAATTTATAAAAAAGAAATACAGGATTTAATAGATAAAAAACTAATAAGAAAAATCCAACTCTCCATGGAGTTGTACAACATTCTATGTTATTAATAATGCTGAAAGGGAGAGAGGTGTACCAAGATTGGTAATTAATTATAAACCTCTTAATAAGGTTCTAAAATGGATTAGATATCCAATCCCTAATAAGAGAGATTTGCTCAATAGAATTGTTAGAACAAGAATTTTTTCTAAATTTGATTTAAAATTAGGCTACTGGCAAATCCAGATAGCAGAGCAGGATAGATACAAGACTGCTTTTACAGTTCCATTCGGGCACTATGAATGAAATGTTATGCCCTTCGGACTAAAAAATGCTCCGTCCGAATTCTAGAATATAATGAATGAAATATTCAATAATTATTCTGAATTTATTCTATCCTATATTGATGATATTCTAATATTTTCCAATTCTCTTGATGAACATTTCAAACATTTGAAATTTTTTAAGCATTTAGTCATCAAGAATGGGTTGGTGATATCAGCACCAAAAATGAAAATTTTCCAAACAGAAATAAGATTTTTGGGACATAATATAGCAAATAGAACAATAATTCCTATTGATAGAAGTATTGAATTTGCTTCTAAGTTCCTCGACGAAATAACTGATAATAAGCAGTTACAAAGATTTCTTGGGGCATTGAACTATGTTTCTGAATTTTACAAGAACATAGCTCAAGATACAAAAATTTTGTATCAAAGATTAAAGAAGAATCCTCCTGCTTGGTTTGAAGAGCATACCAAGGCAGTACGGATAATAAAGCAGAAGGTGAAAAATTTGCCTTGCTTACATTTAGCCAATGCTGAATGGTTTAAAATAGCGGAAACAGATGCCAGTGATATTGGCTATGGTGGTATATTAAAGCAGAAAAATCCTGAGACTAATAAGGAAGTTCTAGTCAGGTTCTGCTCGGGTAAATGGAACGATACCCAAATAAATTATTCCACAATTAAGAAAGAAATTCTTTCTATAATAAAATGTATTCATAAGTTCCAAGATGATTTGCTTAATCAGAAGTTTTTGCTTAGAATAGATTGTAGTTCTGCAAAAATAGTCTTAGAAAAAGATGTTAAAAATCTAGCATCAAAACAAATATTTGCTAGATGGCAAGCTGAATTAGCTATTTTTGATTTTGATATTGAATATATTAAAGATGAAGAAAATAGTCTTCCTGATTTTCTAACCCGTAAATTTTTGCAGAATGGACATGCGGGATAAGGGTAAACAGCCCTGGGAGCCCCCCAAATGGGAGCAACCCAGAAGTCGCAAGACTCATCGGAGATAGGACCAAATTCCTGTCAGGAGAAATATTATTACATCAGCAAATGTTGCAGCCAATACTGCAGAACAAAATAAGGATAAATATTCCTACCGAGAGGCAGCTACACTCGAAGAAGTGGAAACAATATATACTCACAAATCTGTTGAAGAGGATATCATTTGTCTAGATAGACACGATATTCCCTTAATCAATGAACCTTGGAAACTCAAGGAAAAATATTTTGAATGAAATTTTTATCCAATAAAAATAAGGGCGAGGAGTCATTATGAAGGAATGCTTCTCTCTACTAATTCGGCAGAAATTGAGCACTTTAGGCTAAATCCTAAAGATTCATTATCAGAGATTATATATAGTAGAATTAATATATATAAAATCCTTATCCCTCAATAATAGGGTTTACACCCAAATTTTGAGAGAGCAATGTTCTCCAGAGATAAGACAACTTCAATGAATTTTACCTACTGGGATTATATTGATGCTTTCTTTTATGTATTCTATTATGAGAATGATAGAAGGAAGCACTCCTGGTTTATCAAAATATGTCCAAAAATTCTGGAGCAGGACATCCCTGCGTGGTTCAATAAGTGGTGGGATTACTTTGGAGCCAACCTGGAAATACTGCCAGGACCCTTGCTGAATATATTCGACGAATGGGTCGACAAGGCAAAAATTTGCCAAAAAAGACAAAATTATTATTATGATGAAACGACGATGTTTTTCTTCATTGCTAATAACATTCCCCATATAATGAAATGGTCTCTCAAATGTGAAGTGGGAGCATTGGGAATTTATAGATTAAAAAGAACTTTCTCATCAAATGGTGGAATAGAATTGATGAGAAGGAAAAAATAGCTGAAATCAAAGCATCCTTTGCAGCAGAAACTAAAGAATCGGAACGACTACAAGAAGAAAAAATAATGGATTTTGAAGACAATTATTTGAAAAAATTCAATGATTCTATACTCAGAAAGAATCCAAAAATATCAAGAGAAGAATTAAAAAAGCGTTGCCAAAAATATATTTATTCTCAGATGAAAGAAATATTTGGTGACCCTAATATCTTAGTCTTTGAAGATGATGATTCAATGAAGTCATCTGCGGCGTCAGCAGCAGCTAATGAAGATGAGGATGAATTTTCCTCAGAAAATAATGAAGACAATGAGGTGGTGGTAGAATCATCTACCAGTCATGCGCCACGAAGGCGGCCCAGGAACAGTGAAGATGGAAAATAAGGGACAGCTGTACGGAGTCAGAATAAAGAAAGAATTGATGAAGACAACCACAAATAGCAATAATGGTGGTGGGGCCTACAATCCATTATCATGTCACGATGAAGATAAGAAGGAATCTTCTTTTAAAAAGAAAAAGGAGATGTGAAATAAAGTTGCTGGACACGTAGGTGCCTAATCCACTACGTGTTTCTTTAATGATGTGATCGAGGCGGTTCGGCAGGACAGATGGCCTTCAATAACCAGAAACTGTCGGTCTAGTCTTGATGTTATTGTAGTATAAATAGAGGCCTCATGCCTCAGTAGTATGTATGCTATTCTAAGTTTTCTACTTTCTTTTGTAAGAGTGTGTTTGCTTGAGTGTGCTTGTACTGCTACTTCAATATTATCAATAAAGCTTGGAGTTTGCTATTTTCATCTTCCTCTTCTCCTGGTTGTGTTTAAAGGTCCTGCTTACATTTGGTATCAGAGCCATGATGGCTCGTGAGTAGGTGCGTTCTATCTTGCTATGGTCTTTATGTGACTATTAAAATGTAATCTGCTATTGTTCTATTACTGCCTATTGCTATATCTGAATGCTTAGGGGTAGTTTGTATGGTGTGTCTATGTGTTGTGGGACGGCATCAAAGTCGCGTAGGCGTTTGATGGCAGAGAGTGTCTTGTTTTGCCGTAAATCGTTGACAGCCGTGCAACCTTTTTACTGCCAGAAGAATTAAACCTAAGACGTTTAGATATTAGCGATCGTAGTATTGTTACTAACAGCAGGATGCAGGTTAATAGTTTACATGAAGGAAATAGCAAGATAGATTCCCAAACAGATGAGTGACCAATTGGCCAACTTAATAGGCTCGAATAAGAAGACCCTTAATAAGGGTAAATCAGAGAAAAATACTAATTTGTATGAATTTCCTACATAATTAGAGGAGTTGAATAAATGGACAATTCCTAAAGTTCAACCCAAAGAAATATATCAAATAGGTACTTTTGATTTTAAATCTTCCATTGCAATTAAAACAACGGAAAGAACTGTTCAAGTCTCAGATAATGAACAAATAATTAAGTTATTATCTGAAGATGATATCTCTAATTACAGAGATAAATATAATTTCATTCATATTGGGTTAATACAAGTTGCATTAAAACCTTTAACTCTTCAAGGTCTAAATGCATCCTTACTGACATCTCTACGAGATGGACGGTGTTTGGACTGGGCACAATCCCTAATGGGAGTCATGCAGACAAGTCTCTGTCATGGTCCAGTATACTTTAATGTTTATCCCAATTTAAGTTTATCTCTAACAGACGCAAATCTGTTAGAAGCTGTGTCTTTGAATCTAAAGACATTTGGTTATAATTTTCTTCCTGGATCAGAAACTATAGCAATAATCTATAGAGTTCATTTTAAGGGGTTAAATACTTTAGCCCCAAAGGCTAAACACCTTACAAAACCAGGACAGACTACTTTAGTTGAGACTAATCTCTTGACTACTAAAGTAGCTACTAATAGAATAATAAAATGGAAAGAAATAAACTTTCCAAATAAATGGACTTTGAATATGGCGGTACCTCCGAAGCCCGTAATGGATTCGGAAATAGATCAAATAATCCAGACTCCAGATGGAGATGTGGAAGTAAGGTTTACTCCACAGATAAATACTAGAATCTCTACATCAAGTTCTAGGAGATTCATCACTGAGAAATCTATCTCAGATAAGCAATCAGAAGGAGAATCTTCTAATATAGAAGAAAATAAAATAAAAAAGATTCAAATAAATGAATCAAATATTGTTCATCCAATATATGCCTCCAAATCAGATTCTCAGTCATCTAAATTAGATGAAAACCCGACAATATCGGAAATGACATTCGATCTTTAATGGATTATAGACTCTCACCATTTATGATTGGATACTGTAAGAAAGAATATTACAGTGAAGAGAATAGAGAATTTAGAGAATGGTTTCGACAACAATTTAATGATCATCTGCGTCGAGAATATAGAAAGATATACAATGAACACCTTCCAAATATACCGAAGGTTAGATGGTTCCGAGAATGGTTCCTTGAAGAATACCTCAGGGGAGGAATAAGACACATAAATGTCATAGAAGTGCAATTTAAGATATGGACTACTAAAAGAGGACAGAAAATAAAATTATTATATCCTCCTAATGAATCTCTTAAAATATCTGCTCCATTTAATACAAATATTGAGGCTAATTCGTTCTATAAGGCTATAGAACATGAGAAAGCCACAATAAAAGAGATGCAAAAATTAATTTTGCAAAATAATTATACTAATACCTTTATTCAAGTTATGGGTAAACAATTGACCCGAATAGAAGAAAATATTCAAAAATTGAATGATAAATTTAATATGCTAAAAGGAGTAGAACTCCATGAGAGTCCTATTGTTAAACCCAAAATGGAAACAAGTAGGATTCCAATTAACATCCAATGGAAGTTACTGACTACAAGTTCAGATCTAAGTCCGAATTTACCAAGGAAGATCTAAAAGATTTAGTAGAACAATTCAGAAATCAAAGCATTAATGTACTCTCTGAAGAGGAATGAGAGTACGAACGTCTTAAAGAAGAATTTCTGAATTATGACCCTAATAAGGCTAAGGATATACCTAAGCAGCTTAATATGCTACAAGGTGAATCCTCAACCCAGAATGGTCACGAGTCTGGATCTGACTCTGAGAAAACTTGTTCTATTCAGGAGGAACAAGTTAATCCTATTGAATTAGAGAAAATGTATAATTCTTTCAATTCGATCCAAAATGAAATAGATCGAGAAAAAGTTAATACTGTCAAATATGACAAACCTAATCTAATCAAATACTATTATAAAAGACCTGCAATGGATGTTCTTTATGAGAAGAATGATTCTATAATTCAGAATCATTACTTTGCTGGAGAAATCTATGAATGGAACATAGATGGTCTTTATGATAAACAAATTCATGATCAATTGCATAGAATATTGATGTACTCTAATATTGCTAAAGCCGCTGGTAATAATGATCGACAAATTGCTTTATTTGTCGCCAGTGGATTTACAGGCATCCTACGAGGATGGTGGGATCATTGCCTGAGCAATGAGCAACGAATGGAGATAATAAATGTTACTAAGACAGAAGATGGACAGCAGAAATCTGATGTTGTTTATACTCTAATCTATAATATCTTAGAGCATTTCAAAGGACACATTTTTGATGGGGGGTGAATTAGAACCCTATTACAGAATTTAAGATGCCCAACTTTGACTCATTTCAGATGGTATAAAGATACCTTTCCAAGTAGAGTCGTGGCACTTGATGATGCCAATGCATCAAATTGGAAATCCAAATTTATTGATAGATTACCCAATCTTTTTGCTGAAAAAATAAGACAAGTTGAAAGAAAAGAATAATGGAGAAATTCCATATCAAAATTATACCTATGGAGCATTAATCAATGCTTGTGTCGAAGAAGGCTTAGCTATATGTAATGATTTAAAGCTAAGAAATCAATTAAAATCTCAGAGGCTTTCAGAAAGAAAGTAATTAGGTGAATTTTGTAGTCAATTTGCTGTAGATGATTATAAGCCTTATGATAAGAAGGGAAAGGCTAAAAAGGAATATAGAGAAAAGGGAAATAAGCCCTATTATAGGAGAAAAAGAAAGAAAAAATATCTCCAGCAATACAGAGAGAGAGAGAGAGGGGGAAGGAGAAGAAATCTTCTCAAAAGAGGAAATTCTCTAAAGAAATAAAATGTTATAAATGTGGAAACATTTGTCATTATGCTAATAGATGCTATACCAAGAAGAAAATCCAAGAAATAGAGGATGAAGGGCTAAAAAAAACCCTATACAAAATATTAATAAATTCGGATGAAAAATTAGGTTCATCAGATGAATCTAGTGATGACGAATCAATCAATATGTGTGAATGTGATAGTGAGAAGCATTCCTTCATAATGACTCATCGCCCTCATTTTTATTGGTTAAAAATTTCGTTCAAAATATTTTTCCTTGAGTTTCCAAGGTTCATTGATTAAGGGAATATCATGTCTATCTAGACAAATGATATCCTCTTCAGCAGATTTGTGAGTATATATTGTTTCTACTTCTTCGAGTGTAGCTACCTCTCGGTAGGAATATTTATCCTTATTTTGTTCTGCAGTATTGGCTACAACATTTGCTGATGCAATAATATTTCTCCTGACAGGAATTTGGTCCTGTCTCCGATGAGTCTTGCGACTTCTGGGTTGCTCCCATTTGGGGGGCTTCCAGGGCTGTTTACCCTTATCCTGCTTGTCCATTCTACAAAAATTCACGGATTAGAAAATCAGGAAGACTATTTTCTTCACCTTTAATATATTCAATATCAAAATCGAAAATAGCTAATTCAGTTTGCCATCTAGCAAATATTTGTTTTGATGCTAGATTTTTAACATCTTTTTCCAAGACTATTTTGCAGAACTACAATCTATTCTAAGCAAAAACTTCTGATTAAGCAAATCATCTTGAAACTTATGAATACATTTTATTATAGAAAGAATTTCTTTCTTAATTGTGGAATAATTTATTTGGGTATCGTTCCATTTACCTGAGCAGAACCTGACTAGAACTTCCTTATTAGTCTCAGGATTTTTTTGCTTTAATATACCACCATAGCCAATATCACTGGCATCTGTTTCCACTATTTTAAACCATTCAGCTTTGGCTAAATGTAAGCAAGGCAAAATTTTCACCTTCTGCTTTATTATCCTTACTGCCTTGGTATGCTCTTCAGACCAAGCAGGAGGATTCTTCTTTAATCTTTGATACAAAAATTTTGTATCTTGAGCTATGTTCTTGTAAAATTCAGAAACATAGTTCAATGCCCCAAGAAATCTTTGTAACTGCTTATTATCAGTTATTTCATCGGGGAACTTAGAAGCAAATTCAATACTTCTATCAATAGGGATTATTGTCCTATTTGCTATATTATGTCCCAAAAATCTTATTTCTGTTTGGAACAATTTCATTTTTGGTGCTGATATCACCAACCCATTCTTGATGACTAAATGCTTGAAAATTTTCAAATGTTTGAAATGTTCATCAAGAGAATTGGAAAATATTAGTATATCATCAATATAGGATAGAATAAATTCAGAATAATTATTGAATATTTCATTCATTATATTCTGGAATTCGGACGGAGCATTTTTTAGTCCGAAAGGCATAACATTCCATTCATAGTGCCCGAATGGAACTGTAAAAGCAGTCTTGTATCTATCCTGCTCAGCTATCTGGATTTGCCAGTAGCCTGATTTTAAATCAAATTTAGAAAAAATTCTTGCTCTAACAATTTTTTGAGCAATTCTCTCTTATTAGGGATTGGATATCTAATCCATTTCAGAACCTTATTAAGAGGTTTATAATTAATTACCAATCTTGGTACACCTCTCTCCCTTTCAGCATTATTCATAACATAGAATGCTGTACAACTCCATGGAGAGTAGGATTTTCTTATTAGTTTTTCTATTAAATCCTGTATTTCTTTTTTATAAATTTCCAAATATTGCTGATTTATCTGGCAAGGTCTTGCCTTGGTTGGGATATCTTTCTCATTAAAGTTATCCTCATAAGGGAGTAAAACAATATGCTGTTTCCTATCCCAAAAAGCATTTGGAAGATTGCTACAAGTCTGAATCTTAAATTCCTCTTCGACTTGTTTTATTTTATCCTTAATCTCTGGTTTATTTAATTGATCAGAGATTTGTATTTGCCTTATTTCCTCCCTGAGAAAATTGATTTGATTTTCTTTAAAATCAATTTCTCTTATTTTATTAAGTATTTTGATCATTGGATCACGAATAAATTCAAAAGTTACTTCTCTGCCGTTATAAACAGTAGAAATTTCCTTTAGATTAATATTCTTTATTGGCATGAGTTTTTTTAGGAAAGGTGTTCCCATAATTACATGCTGAGTTATTTCCTTGACTACTACAAATTGTAGTGGTATAGTTGCAGAATTTTTACAGACATTAACATCTGTAACCTTGTAAGGTGCTGTCAATGCTTTATTATTTGCAGCACTAATTGTTTGAGGTGTGCGTTCACAATACTTGATTGGAATCACACCCTCTTTAACACAATTAAGATCTGCACCACTATCTACTAGTGCAATTAAATTCTTAATATAGTACTCATTATTAATGAGTAAATCTATTTGTATGTACCATTTTTGGGTAACATAGAGATCTATTTTCTCTACTTTCTGTTGAGGCTCAGTTTCCTCATTAGAAACCCCAGGGGTAGAAGTATTACTTCTTTTTGAACCCTCTCCCATTTCTGTAGTATGAATTATCATATTCTTTGCTACTGTCTCAAGATTAGACAATCTTATTTGAGTCATCTCATCTTGAGATCTTAATTCTTTTATTTCTTTCTTTAATACTTTAATCTCATTTTGGGGATCTTGTATTGTTACAGCTTTTACCTCCTTATTTCTATATCGTCGGAGGACTTCATCCATACTATAGAATTCTTCTTTCTTATTAATTCCTTCCTCATTTAAGGAATTACCATTTGATTTTTCTTCGATATTGAGAAAGTCTATTAACTTTTCTCTAGCATCTCTACTGATTCCAGTAGATAATAGAGATTTTATTATCTCTCCTTTATCTTGAGCAGTCAATACATTAATTGACAACCCATTCATTTCAACTATAGACTTATAATATTCAAGATCATGTTCATTGGAACATTCTTCACAGCTACATTCACTATCACATTCACACATATTAATTGATTTATCATCACTAGATTCATCTGATGAACCTAATTCTTCATCCAAATTTATTAATATTTTGTATAGGGTTTTCTTTAGCCCTTCATCCTCTATTTCTTGGATTTTCTTCTTGGTATAGCATCTATTAGCATAATGACCAATTTTCTACATTTATAACATTTTATTTCTTTAGAGGATTTCCTCTTTTGAGAAGATTTCTTCTCCTTCCCCCTCTCTCTCTGTATTGCTGGATATATTTTTTCTTTCTTTTTCTCCTGTAATAGGGCTTATTTCCC
Source organism: Iris pallida (assembly GCA_029216955.1). Lineage (NCBI taxonomy): Eukaryota > Viridiplantae > Streptophyta > Magnoliopsida > Asparagales > Iridaceae > Iris > Iris pallida. The sequence continues at coordinate 6,354,431 of JANAVB010010791.1, forward strand.
TTTTCTCTATATTCCTTTTTAGCCTTTCCCTTCTTATCATAATGCTTATAATCATCTACAACAAATTGACTACAAAATTCACCTAATTGCTTTCTTTCTGAAAGCCTCTGAGATTTTAATTGATTTCTTAGCTTTAAATTATTACATAAAGCTAAGCCTTCTTGGACACAAGCATTGATTAATGCTCCATAGGTATAATTCTGATATGGAATTTCTCCATTATTCTTTTCTTTCAACTTTTGCCTTATTTTTTCAGCAAAAAGATTGGGTAATCCATCAATGAATTTGGATTTCCAATGTGATGCATTGGCATCATCAAGTGCCATGACTCTACTTAGAAAGGTATCTTTATACCATCTGAAATGAGTCAAAGTTGGACATCTTAAATTCTGTAATAGGGTTCTAATTCTCCCCCCCATCAGAAATGTGTCCTGTAAAATGCTCTAAGATATTATAGATTATAGTATAAACAACATCAGATTTTTGCTGTCCATCTTCTGTCTTAGTAACATTTATTATCTCCATTCGTTGCTCATTGCTCAGGCAATGATCCCACCATCCTCGTAGGATGCCTGTAAATCTACTGGCGACAAATAAAGCAATTTGTCGATCATTATTACCAGCGGCTATAGCAACATTAGAGTACATCAATATTCTATGCAATTGATCATGAATTTGTTTATCAGAAAGACCATCTATGTTCCATTCATAGATTTCTCCAGCACAGTAATGATTCTGAATTATAGAATCATTCTCCTCATAAAGAACATCCATTGGAGAAGGTCTTTTATAATAATATTTGATTAGATTAGGTTTGTCATATTTGACAATATTAACTTTTTCTCGATCTATTTCATTTTGGATCGAACTGAAAGAATTATATATTTTCTCTAATTCAACAGGATTAACTTGTTCCTCCTGAATAGAACAAGTTTCCTCATAGTCAGATCCAGACTCTTGACCATTCTGGATCGAGGATTCACCTTTTAGCATATTAAGGTGCTTAGGTATATCCTTAGCCTTATTAGGGTCATAATTCAGAAATTCTTCTTTAAGACGTTCGTACTCTAATTCTTCTTCAGAGAGTACATTAACGCTTTGATTTCTAAATTGTTCTACAAACTCTTTTAGTTCTTCTTTGGTAAATTCGGACTTAGATATGAACTTGTAGTCAGTAACTTCCATTGGAGGTCTAATTGGAATCCTACTTGTTTCCATTTTGGGTTTAACAATAGGACTCTCATGGAGTTCTACTCCTTTTAGCATATTAAATTTATCATTCAATTTTTGAATATTTTCTTCTATTCGGGTCAATTGTTTACCCATAACCTGAATAAAGGTATTAGTATAATTATTTTGCAAAATTAATTTTTGCATCTCTTTTATTGTGGCTTTCTCATGTTCTATAGCCTTATAGAACGAATTAGCCTCAATATTTGTATTAAATGGAGCAGATATTTTAAGAGATTCATTAGGAGGATATAATGATTTATTTTCTGTCCTCTATTAGTAGTCCATATCTTAAATTTCTCTTCTAAGACATTTATGTGTCTTATTCCTCCACTGAGGTATTCTTCAAGGAACCATTCTCGGAACCATCTAACCTTCGGTGTATTTGGAAGGTGTTCATTGTACATCTTTCTATATTCTCGACGCTGATGATCATTAAATTGTTGTTGAAACCATTCTCTAAATTCTCTATTCTCTTAACTGTAATATTCTTTCTTACAATATTCAATCATAAATGGTGAGAGTCTATAATTCATTAAAGATCGAATGTCATTTTCGACATTGTCGGGTCTTTATCTAATTTAGATGACTGAGAATCTGATTTGGAGGCATATATTGGATGAACAACATTTGATTCATTTATTTGAATCTTTTTTATTTTATTTTCTTCTATATTA